>VMDO01000374.1:0-275650 GCA_007922755.1 Pedetes capensis | reverse complement strand
GGTGGCAGGTCAACGGAAAAGAGGAAAACCCTCCACCAGATGGATTAACACAGTGTCTGCAACAATGGGCTTAAACATAAATAAGATGGTTTGCCTGGCACAGAATCAGCAAGTGTTTCGATCTGCTGTACATAGGGTCGCTATGAGTCGGACTCGACTCGACGGCACCTAACAACAACAACAAAGTGTTTTCTAATTTACAATTGAAATTTGGAATTGTTGTTTTAGAAATGTTTGGCTTATTCTAAACCATTATTTTCTTGACCAAATGTATTAGAAATTAAAGCTCTACATATATACTTACCTCGTACATACAAACGGGATTGTATTTTTTCTGCTTAGGAATCCCAGCCCCCAAATTCATTGAAAACCCTATGAATTTTTTTCTGCATATACTTCAAATTCTAGTTTCTAATTTTAATAGAGTATGTCAATAGAATGTCCAACTGGACACCTAGTACATTAAAACATAAAGGAAAAGATTCTTCAATCTTTTCAATATTATGCTATAAGAAAATTTTAATTGCAATTTCAATCATATCCTGACTTAGTAAGCATTCTACATTGCCACATTAAAGTTTTTTCTTTAATCCTTACAGGAGCCTCATGTAAGAGAGTAAGTATGTTTCCTACATATTTGCTATGAGTTAAAACCACTTATTTCACAACTTGATGTCATCCAAAAGACTATCTACCCAATTTGGAGGGCCAAAATTTAAGTATTTGCCATGTGAATTATTTTCATATCTCCACCACAAACTGAAGTTACTTCTTTATTTAAAAATTGGAAGTAAAATTATTGAAATTAAGAGCCAACATTTCACAAAATAATTGTGAATCTAGAAATGGTTTTTATATTTTGTATTTAATATACTTTCATCAATATTTCCATTATTATTTATAAAATTTTTGCCAAAATATATCCAAAACAAAATATAATACCCCAATTTTGTCTAACCTATGTTATTTGGAAAATATTAATCAAGAGAGAAAAAGATATTTTACTACTTGGAAAGATCAGTAAATTCAAAGGTTTAACTCAATTCATGTTGTCTTTTTCCTGAAATTATTAAGAACCAAACATTTTATTATTTCATTTGTTTCTTTACTTACCTTTTGTTTACTCAAAATATTGTAATTTGAGGTCTTCATTTTTATTTTATTTTACCTGAAATAAGTCTACTCATGTCTAGTTTTAAATAGAACCATGTATTCAACAATCTATATTGCAACCAAACATGATTGATTGACTTCAATAGAATATTTCCATTTGAAAGAGAATCTTGAGACCAACTATCCAATAGCGAACTTATGTACAATAGGAGAAACACTGTCAGTGCTTCTGTACTATTCATAGGGTTTTCCATGGCTGATTGTTCTCTGGGAGTGGGTTGCCAGGTCCTTCTTCCAAGCCTACAGCACCTGGGGTTCCCAGGCAGTCTCTCATCCAAGTACTAACCAGCCCGGAAGCTGCTTAGCTTCTGAGATCTGACTGGATCAGATGCCACAGTGGTATGGCTGCAGGCAACATATACTACTTCACTTGATTCAGAAAGAAGGGGATCTGTGATTACTGCTCCTATACTGTCAAATACATAAAATTTAAGAAATAAACTAAACAGATTATAAATAAAACTAACCCTTTTAAAAATTATTTATTAACAGTATTTTAGAAATCTATTTAAAGTAGTTTAAACAAAGATGAGACAGAATACTTGATTTATGTGAACGATATTCTACCAATCTTGGAATTACTGATAAGATTCATTAAATTTAAATTTGGAGCAACTACACATCTCAGAAAATGGGTGATGTTGAGCTAAATAACAATGTTGGCTAAATAGCACTGAGGCATAAACAGAGAAAAATATAATAAAAGTAAATTATTTTTTGACTGTGAATGCTTTCTAAAGTAACTTAGATGCTTCTATATTATTTGAATATTGCTTTTTGTTTCCTCTATTAAGTAGTGCTTAAAAACCACAACTTCAGTCAATCAGTAAACAGGATCATTACTTTTAAGTGTTTCGGATTCTAAATCAAGGGTTTCATTTAATTTTCCTAGCAGAATAATGCATACAGATGAGTATGTCAAATTGCAAATAACCTGTATTAGAATAGCATTTACAGTGCTTATGGTAAGTAATCAACATTATTGACTTAGCTCAGGGATTTAAAATGCTGAAAAACACTAACAGAATAAATTGATTGGAAGAATAGAGAAGTACATCACTGTGTTAAAGATTTGAAATGAAAGCGAAACGCATTATATGATTTTGTAGTTTAAAAGTACATGTACATATATAAATATGCACGTAGATGGATAATGTGGGCGTTATTGATTTAAATTCCCTATTGGGATTAAAGGAAGAATGCCGTGTTTCGCTTCAATGGTAATGTTGGCATTCATTATCAATATGATAAAATACAAATTGGTGACTCTGTAATACGGATTTAATGCCCCTGCTGAACTTTTTCCATTAGCAGTTAATGGCTACTCCTATTTACCTTCTATGATTCCAAATGCTCACTCTATCTTTTTTCTGTGATCATTATAGTTATACAGGAAATGATTTTGCTGAAAATGAAAATATTCTATTTTATTTCAAAAATGATAGAGTTTGCATCTGTAAACATGAGTTTAATCTATGCCTTCTATGATGTGTCAGCATTCTTAAAGAGAATCTTCTGAGTTTATAAAATCGTAGTGAAAATTTTCATAATAGCAAATAGAAAAAAAGGCTTGTAATAAGTGAAACATTTTGTTCTCAGAATAGTCGGTAGGTTTAACAAACATACATAAGGTATTTCATTTACATAATTAAAAACTCTTTTTATCATGATAAACAAATCTATTCATTGAATTGCCTTTCTCTTGGATGTAGCAGTGGTTTATTTTTAGAATGGCTTTCAACTACTAAGTTGGATTTATTTTAAAGAAAGAAGAGTATAAAAACTTTTATTAATTTATTTTAATTAAACCCATTACAATAATCCCTGGGGAGAAAACAATTAAACATTGAATAAGAGACCATAAAAAATCAAGTTCATTTCCTTTTTACATTTGAGTTCCCTTAGTCATCTCTTTTTCTCAAAATAAAACTAAGTTTTGTAGATTTTTAAGTGAAATAGCATAATTTTAAATGAGGTTATAATACTAATAGTTAATATTATTGCACATCTACTATATACCAGACACTATTCTAGGCAGTTAATGTATTCACTTAATTCTCCCAAACAAACTTATGAGGTACAACCTCATTATTGGTCTCATTTTACATTAAGGAAGCTTCAAAAGATAGCATCAATTAAGTGAAAAGGCAAACCACAGAACTGGAGAAAATATTTGAAAATCATATGTCAGATATGCAAATGAAACCCACAATAATGAGATGCCATTTCACAAGCACAACTATGGCAATAATAAAACAACAACAACAACAACAACAACAACAACAACAACACCAACAAAAAACAGGTAACTGCAAGTATTGGCCAGGATGTGGAGAAATTAAAACCCTCATACACTGCTGGTAGGACAAAATGGTACATTCTTTTTGGAAAAGAATTTGACACTTCCTTAAAAAGTCAATTGCCAAGTTACCATAAGACCTTGAAATTACAGTCTTAAGTATATACAAAAAAATGAAAAAGCATGTCCACACAAAATAGATGTTATATAAGCATTATTCATGACAGTAAAAGTAGAGTTGGGTGTCATGTCACATGCCTGTAATTTCAACTACTCCAGAAGCTAAAGCAGGATGGCAAATTTGAGGCCAAGCACAGCCTGCACAATTTAGTGAGACCTCATCTCAATGTAAAATAATAATAAAAACAATAATAATAGTAGTTCTGGGGGTGCAGGTCAGTGGTAGAGCACTTGCCTAGAATGCCCAAGGGCCTGGGTTCAACCCATCAGTACTGTGGAAAAAAATGGATAAACCTAAATATCCATCAAATGATAAGTGCACAATAATATATACAATAAATAATAAAGCATAATATATTTACACAATGAACTATGGAATATTATTTGACAATCAAAAGAGAATGAAGTGCTGACTTTTGCTACAACATGGATGAACCTTGTAAATACTATGCTAAGTGAAAGAAGCTAGACATAAAGGGTAGTATACTATATGATTCTACTTTTATGAAATATACAGAATAGGCAGATTCATGGAGATAGCAAGTAGATATTTCTTGCCTAAGGTTGAGGAACTGGAGAAGCACCCTGGCAGCCCACTCCTGAAAACAGTCTCAGAACAATCAGCCATTTTAAACCCTACGAAGAGCAGAGAGCCACTGACAGCATTATGCTGGGCATGGCACAGTGTCGGAGAGTGCTTCATTCAATTTTTCATAGGGTCTCTATGAGGCAGACTCAACGGCACCTAACAACAACAATAATAAGGTTGAGGAGGAGTTGGTGGGATGGAGTGACATTCAGTAGGTATAAGATTTTTTTTAACGTGTTGAAAATGTTCTAAAATTGTGATAATGGTTGCATAACTCTGTGAACATATTGGAAAACATTGACTGGTACAATTTAAATGGAAAATTATGTAGTATGTTAAGTATATGTTAATAAAGTTGAGATATATAGATATATATATATAGAGAGAGAGAGATAATATGTATTACATATAGTGTTTTAAAGATACTGAAAATCCTGTGCGGGTTGCTATGAGTCAGACCCTATTTGACACCTAAAAATAACAACAACAAGGAAAATGTAGAGAGGTTGAACTACTCACCTAGGTAATCCTGAAATAAAGACTTAGAGTCTAGTTTTGGCTCTATGCAGGCAACCACTAATTTACTAACTCTGCTAATTACATCTGATACTCTGATAAATACTCTGATAATTACATCTTTGATGTGATGGCCAATTTCATTTAATCATATGATTTGTTTAAAAAGCCACCCTCAAACTCAGGTCCAAATGAAAGTTTTCTGAGTGGACATGGATGGTTTTTTCTATAATACTATATATATATATATACATATATATGTATATACACACACATACATACATATACATGTATATATATACTATAATGTATAGTATAATAATATACCTGTGTTTATCCCAGCCCATATATACACATACATTCATATATATGTATATATATACATATATACACATACATATATACACACATAAACATATATATGTATATATATACTATAATGTATAGTATAATAATATACCTGTGTTTTTGATCATTGCTATGTTTGTGCTGATGAAATAGTATTTCATTATTGTGGTTTTCATTTGCATATATGATATACAATTTTTCAAATATTTTCTCTGACTCCATGGTTTGCCTTTTCACTTAATTGATGGTATCTTTTGAATAATATAATAATACATAATAATAACATATATACTGGGGGTGCCAAAAATATATACACACATTTTAAGAGATGTTTTCTACGTACTACTTCTTGAAGTTTAGTTGAATTATGGTAGCAATGTGTAGTATGATGTCAGCTCAAAAGATGGCATTAATCAAATGAATGTTGGTAAAACCATACAATAGGTAGGACAAAGAAAATGGCAGAAGGATGGAGTGAAAGACAATTTTGAAGTGGTATTTGAAATTCAAGAACATTTTGCAAGTACAATAGAGGCAGGAGTAGGCAACAGAACCTCCAATATGCCTAACAATTGCATATATTTGTGACAAGTTTGAGAGATACATGGCAATGTGTGTGATATGCACAAGGGAAGATCTGATCCAGGAGGCCTGGCACAAAAACAAGTCTTGTTTCTGCTACGGTAACCACTTTGAGTACTTTTAGTAATTCCAAGAGTCAACTGTCATGTGTATTCATCTTTTTTTACCAGTATATATGAAGTATTACAATTTGAATACAGTTTTTCCTTTCTTAAAATGTGTATGTATTTTTGGTGCCCTACATATATATGGACAATATATATTGTCCATATGTATGGACAATGTTGAGTAAGTCATTTCAAGATATTAATATGGGAAAACCGACCCACATCTCTCAATATGCTCGAGAGTGAACTCAAAATGGATAAAAGACCTCAACATAAAACCAGAAACTTAAAAATTAATGGAAGATAGGATAGGCAATATGCTACAACATATAGGCATAGGAAAGTATTTCCTTAAGAGAACTCCAGTTGCTCAAGAAATTGCAACAAGAATAGATAAATGGGATTATATGAAATTAAAAAGCTTCTCTACAGCAAAGGAAACAATCAATAGAGTCAAGGAAATCCCCACCAAATGGGAAAAACCTTCACATCCTATACATCGGACAGGGGTCTAATTACCAGAATTTATAAAGAACTCAAGAAAAAAATACTCAAGAAAACAAATAACCCAATACACAATTGTGCATAGGAACTGAACAGATAGTTCTCAAATGAAGAGGACCATAAAGCTATGAAACACATGAATAAATGCTCAATGTCCCTAGCCATTAGAGAAATGCAAATTAAAACAACCCTGAGATTCTACCTTACACCAGTAAGAATGGCCAATATCAATAAAACAATAACAACAAATGCTGGCGAGGTTGTGGAGAAAAGGGAGCCCTCTTACACTGTTGGTGGAGCTGTAAATTAGTCCAACCACTTTGGAAATCAATATGAAGGTATCTTAAAAAACTAAAAATATATCTACCGTATGACCCAGCTATAACACTATGGGGAATTTACCCAAAGGGAGATGGGTCATCATACCACAGAGACACCTGCATCTCCATGTTCAATGCAGCACTTTTCACAATAGCAAGGATATGGAATCAACCAAAGTGCCCTTCAACAGAAGAATGGATAAAAAACTGTGGTCCAAAATGAATACTACTCAGATAAAAAACTGAAATAACGTCATTCCCAGCAAAATGGATGGAATTGGAGAAAATTATTTTAAGTGAACAAATACAAGCCCAAAAAGAGAAATACCCCATGTTCTCACTCATATGTGGTAGCTGAATCAAAATTAAAGGAAGGAAAAAATCCTGTACAGAAACTGGAACATAATAAAAGCTAAAGTCAACTTAGCAGAGAAGAGACAATTTGGGGAGCAGAAAGAAGGAGGGAGGGATCTAGCAAAAGGAAGAAATGATGGGAGATGAAAGAAGGGAAAGGAAGAACAAGGAGGAGTGAGGAATGAGAGCAGGGTGACCTCAAAGTAAACAGCTCAACTTTAATAGTAATAATAGTAATAGTAATAATACAAATGGGCTAGAAAATTCATGTAATATTACTGACAATGTAAAAATATAAATCACTACAGAAAAGGTTTCGACCTTAAACATAATTCCAATTTAAGGATACATAGAAAAATAATCCCACAAAAAGACATGCAAGTGGAAGAGAGGCCTTTGGTGAGAGGGTGGAATGGAGGGAGGGAGTACACAAGAGGGTAAGGTGGGACTTACCTGTGCAATGTACAATTAAATCCATATATGGAAATGTCACAATGTAATGCATGTCAGAATGAATCACATTAGGTTGTACATTAAAATTTTCCAATAAAAAGGATATTAATATGGTTAATGTTGATATCTGTATTCTTAATAAGTCATGATAATTTGCAAAGAATAGAGCATACTTAGTTATTAACAATAGCAAAACATTCTTCATAGATAATCTAGAGTTTCCATTATTGTTACCTGGTCCCAAAAGACTTGCAATTATCAAACAATGATGCTTCTTAGTGTAGAAAAAAAGATAAATATCAAAATATATATGTTATGTTTTATGGGTTTTTTTCTCCTTTTTGTATAGGATTTTGTTGAAGACAGAGAAATTTCAGAATGGAAATTTCATAGAACTTTAGCAGTAGGGAAAGTAAAAGATTATCTAGTAAAATTGTACAAATGAAGATGTGATTTAAAGAAATTAGATAATTTATAAATCTCTACATTAAAAGAGACTAAAACTAAAGTCATCATCATCAACAACTTCATAAGAATAACTATAATACAAATTTGTTGTTGCTGTTAGGCACCCTTAAGTCAGGTCCAACTCTTAACAACCCATGTATAACAGAATGAAACACTTCCCTACACAGTGCCACACCAGGCACTATTATCAGTGCTTCCATGCTATTTATTGTTGTTATTGTTAGGTGCCGTCGAGTCGGTATCCGACTCATAGCTACCCTCTGTACAACAGGGGAAACACTATTGTCAGTGCTTCTCTGCTGTTCATAGAGTTTTCCATGGCAGATTGATTTTTGGGAGGGGGTTGCCAGGTCCTTCTCCCAATGCTATTTATAGGGTTTTCAATATCAGATTGTTTCAGGACTGGGCTGCCAAGTCCTGCTCCCTAGCCTGCAGCACCTTATTTTCCCAGGGGCTCTCCCAACCACGGACTAACCAAGCCAACCCTGCTTAGCTTCCAAAATCAGGCAGGATCAGATGCCAGGGTGCTATGGCTGCAGACAATAATGCAATAATCAGTATTTATTGAAAAAATGTTATGGGGCAGCCAGTGCTTTACACAAGACTTATCTCATTTGACTGTACAATTCATGTAGTACATATGCTATTATTGTTTCCACTGTATAGATAAAACACTTGAAGCTTAGAAAAGTTATTTACCCCAATTCCACACAACTGGAAGTAGTGAATCTGGAATTTATAAGCCTTTCTGACCTAGTCTTCATTTACCCACAATAAATTCGGTAATCTCATCTATTTTATTAATAATAAAATTAGGAGAAAAGTATGCTATTAGAAATACTGTGACAGAAATTTGAATCATATAACAAAATTTAATCATAAAATAATGTTGAACATTAATATTTGCTCATGTTATATTTATTCTATTCACTTATTGCATATATACCTTGTGAATAAAGTACAACTCACAAAATTTATCATCAGAAAAAGAATTAATTAACCAGAAATTGAACTTGAAGACATATTGTGACAGATTATAACCTTCAGTCCTAAATCCATAAAGGCAATAAACCATTTCTCATCCTAGTGTATAAATAAGGCAGATTTATACTAGAAACATTCAGTTGCAGTAAATACTACACAGTTAATTTAATACTTTCTCTGAAATTATTGTGTGCATTATCACAAGATTTTGCCTCCAGATATGACAGAATCAAAACAGTCGCTTTGGAGACACAAAGATATATTAGTCATCACCACAACATTGAGAATGATGCTGTAGGAGACACAGGGTGCTACTGGGTGCCTGTGTCTGCATCTCACTTAGAAGCGACATATCTAGTTACCCAACATTCCTCCCAGCCTGTCATTCCTCTGTCTAGAATGACTTGTTCCTTTTTACCCCACACTCTAAAATGCCCAAACTCTCCCATTGAATCTCCTTTAACTTGGAGACACTGGAGTCAGTTATGAACTCTAGCTCATAATTGGTTTTTCTCGGCTTCAATTTCAAAGGTAATTAGCTAAAGTCAACGTCGTCCTTGCTATAAGGTATATACTAATTATATGTGACTGATCATATATTTTATTGACTTGAAGTTGTTTTCACATGTTTATTTTTTCACTTCACAAAGTGATCCTTCCTAAAAGAAAGGCTCTACAATTTTATTGATTTGTCCTGCAAGTTTTATCAGGGATGTTACATGTGTATACTAAAAGAGTTTACTGAATTTAATGCACATGACTATGAACAAAGTAAAAAATACTTTTTCTTTTGTTTCTTTTTATTTCACATCTAACATCCCCTAGGACTCAAGAGTTCCTCATTTGTCATCAGCCTGCAGGGTTCTCTGCTGTAGAAACTGACCACAGCCATTCTGAATGAAAAGTCCTATCCAAATATAATAGAACTATATTATGTTATGACATAATGTATGTAACAAGATAATGACACTAGGATCATTATTTTTCTCTTTAAGAAATGCAATATATCCATTTATATTAGTATTGATAAGGTTTTATGCTTATTAACCCTGAATGATTAATCAGGGTTTGAGGACAAGTAGTTCTTGATGGTAAGAGATTAAGATATTTAATGCTAGCATGCCTGTAATCCAAGGCACTCAGAAGGCTGAGGCAGGAGGATGACAAATTTGAGGCCAGAGGCAACCTGCACAACTTAGTGAGACTGTCACAAAATAAAAAAGTTTAAAAAGTGCTGAGGGTGTTGCTCAATGGTGGAGGAATAGGCCCTGGGTTCAACTCTCTACTACAGAAAGAGGGGGAAAGAGGAGGGGGGCGGGAGAGAGAGAGGAGAAGATAGGAGATTTGGGATGTAATAGCTTTTAGTTTTTCATGAAACTTTTTGAACTCTTAGAAATTTTTATTTTCTCCTTAGCCATCTGGGAAATGCAAATCAAAACTAGAGATTCCATTTCAGCCCAGTCAGAATGGCTAAGATCAACAAAACAAGCAACAACAAATGCTGGCAAGAATGTGGAGCTTTGGGGGTGCTCTCATACACCGTTGGTGGGACTGTAAACAAGTGCAGTCATTGTGAAAATCAGTATGGCAGTACCTCAAAAAACTAAAAATATAACTACCTTATGACCCAGGTAAAGCACTCCTGAGTATATACCCAAAGGAATCTAAGTCACCATACCATAGAGACACTTACACTCCCACGTTTACTACAGCACTGCTCACAGCAGCCAAAATATGGAGTCAACCCAGATGTCCATAACAGATGAATGGATTTTTAAAATGTGGTCTATGTACATGTGGAATTTTATTCAGCTGTAAAGAAGAATCAAATTAGGTCATTTGCAGGAAAATGGATGGAACGGGAGATCATCATATTAAGCAAAACAAGCTAGACTCAGAAAGATAATACTGCATGTTCTCTCTCATATGCAGAATTTGGTTTTACTTAAAAAGCAATTGCGTAGGACCCGGCAGCCCACTCCCAGAAAACAATCAGCCATTGAAAACCCTATGAATAGCAGAGAAGCACTGACACCAATTTGGCAGCACCTAAAAACATGAACAACATATATATATATATATAATATATATATATTATATATATATATATTATATATATTTTATATATATGTATATGTATATATGTATGTATACACATGTTGTTGTTGTTGTTGTTATTAGGTGCCATCGAGTCAGTATCTGACTCATAGCAACCCTCATAGGGTTTTCAAAGGCTGACTGTTTTGGGATTGCCTTGGGAGTGGATTGCCAGGTCCTTCTCCCATTTTTGCAGTGCTGGGCATTGAACACGGGACCTCAGAGACTGCAGCGCAGCGCTCTACCAACTGAGCTAAATCCCAGCCATACACATACACACACAGACACAGACACACACACACACAGACACACACACACACGAAGGTAGAAGCAACATGGAGGATAGTAAGGGAGTGAATAAGAACAAAGGACATGACATAATTGTATGAAAATGTCATGATGAAACTCATATAGTATGCTAATCAAAAAATAAAATTTTAAAAAGATATATTTATTTGTTCTACATTTTAAAAATGTTGATGTTCCAAATTTGTTATTTTGAAGCAGTGAAGTGATTTCTAGACCCATGATATCCCTACTCTACACTTCTAAGAACAATTCAGTGATCTAATCCTCCCATTCCATATACTTGTAAAGGCAAAAAGTATTGTTTGTCCATGTGATTTTTTCTTTATTTCTAGGTGTATCAGAATTTCCATTCATTTCTGTTGGGATTGAAATCTTAACTCTACTGCTACAGGCTAGACCGGGGATACGCTCCATGAAGCAGCAACTCAGAGTCTATTTTTTATCACATGTTATTGCTCTTAATGCAGATGCTCAAAAGAACTATACCTTGGGTGTCTTGCTTGTGATTATAGGCAGTATTTGGAATCATTACCTCAGCAGTTAGAGGTTCCCTCTTTGCATGTAGGGTTCTGTAGGGTTCCCCAGTGGGCACAATTTTGTGTGACCACTCATATGAGCCTCCTGTTAATGGTGACTTCATCCACTGTGGTAGTGAGTGAGGATTTTTGTATATGTCCTCTTCAGACAAGCATATCACTTAATTGGGTTTCCTATTCATCTTTATATGTTTTGCTTAGTATCCTTACATACTGTAATTCTCAATCTGAAACCTTTATGTACTATACAGAATTCCATTATACTAGATTAGGGTTAAATGAAAAAAAACTAACTTATTAAGAAGCTCAGAAGCTCTTATGATTTCAATTATGGTACATTTAGAACAGGAAAGTTTTGTGCTCTTTCCTAAGTGCAAATGAAGAAAAAGAAAGAGGGAGGTATTAAGTAGATTTTCTGCCTTCAGGAATTTTTTACATTCCTTTATTGTAATATAAAAGTGTAAAATGTGAGAACGCATTGTAGATTCCTCACTTGACTTTTGCATCTGTCTGCATTTGAAATACATTTTATCCATCTTAATTCATGATACTTTATCCATAATTTTAACCCGCAGAGATTTGACAATCAAATGTTTTCAAAAAATAAAGCCAAAATTCACTTGATGGCAAAATCTGACTCAAATATGAGATTACATATTCACAGGGCCTCAAAATTGTGAAAAATTGGGTTCAGGTGTGAGTGCAGGTTCAATGTGCTAAAATTCAGAGGGCTTGGATTTGTTTTGGGTCAGGTTTAAAATTTTAATCCTATGTGTGGTGGTGGTATTGTTAGGTGCCATCGAGTCCATGTCTGACTCATAGAGACCCTACCTGCTGTTAGGTGCAGTCTAGTTGGTATCTGACTCAGAGCGACCCTCATAGGGTTTTCAGTGGCTGACTGTTTCGGGATTGCCTTGGGAGTGGATTGCCAGGTCCTTCTCCCATTTTTGCGGTGCTGGGAATTGAACTCCGGATCTCAGAGACTGCAGTGCAGCGCTCTACCAACTAAGCTAAATCCCAGCTTGAGACCCTACCTACAACAGGCTAAACACTATTATTGTGCTTCTCTGCTATTCATAGGGTTTCCAATGGCTGAATGTTTTTTGGGCATGGGTTGGTGGGTCCTTCTCCCAAATCTACAGCACCTGGTGTCTCCAGGCAGTCTCCCATCCAAGTACTAAGCAGGCCTGATCCTGCTTAGCTTCTGAGATCTGATGGGATCAGATGCCACAGTGCTACCACTGCAGGCTATTTTTCAATTTTTAAATAGCTAATTATACAAAGAGAAAAACACCCAAACCATTAAATGTTGAACCTAAACCCAATTTTTCATGGGTTTGAAAGTTGTACTTATCCACTTAGTGTGAATACTCACATATTTTATTGCACAAACATTGATGTTTGATTTCAGGGTCCTCAAAAGTGATGTTATGTAACACATGGTAAATGCACATTATAGTACATTTCTCAGTTCTATAAAGTCTATATTATGAAAATGTATCTGGCTAAAGTGGTTTCATGTAAAGGGTTATAGGTCAATAGATATATATCTGAATGTTAGTAATAACATAGGAACTATGCATCAAGTGTATACATTGCTACATACTAGCAAACCACATAATTGAAATAAAATAAGAATCAGAAGAAAACTCCAGAAAATATTAAGCTTCAGGCTATATTAATCACTGTGAATTGAAGCCATTATAAATAAACAAAATAATATAGCAGATAAATATGTTCAGGCACATATATAAAAGGAATGTAGATATACATAAATGTGATACCACTGTAGGTTATTTTATGGACATGGAAAGTATTCACAGTTTATTATTAATAGAAAAGAAGGTCACAAGCAATCTGAATAAAATGAAGTTTATATAAATAAATAAATAAATATATATATATATATATATATATACACACACACATATATATAAATTAATGTGAGTATCCATTAGACTAGACTAATGTTTATTTCTGGGTGATGGGCTTTTGAATGGTTTTTCTTTTGTCTTTTTTATAATTTACATTTTATAGTTCTTTTCTTCTATATGTTTCAAGCATTAGTTTTGTTTAAGAAATTTAAGGAAACATGAAAAATAAAAACCTAGACAAATTCAGATGACAACCAAGCCTCAAACGCTGCATAAATGCATATGCTTCCTTTGCTGTGCATGTAGATCTGGTGCAGCATTTGTTCTGGTGGCTAAGAGTTCATTTCATGAAAAAATCATTACAAATAGAAATTTTAGCATTTGTGGCCTGTAATTTGTGTTCAAACATGGTGTTATTGACTCCTTGACACCAGGAAACTTCGGTATTCTTCATAGCTGTAATTACTCAGTGTGGGAAATGAACCAGACACCACAGTTTCATTGAGATGACATTCTAGATGTAAATGCTGTGGCTGCCATTTTTTCGATTGCACTTAACAACAACAAACAATTATATACGTGAAGCAATAATGCACAGTCCTAAACTACCATTCCCTTCAAATAGTAGTTACTGTTTAAGTGAAATACAACTTCCACTCAGTACACTGTGAGAGGCAACATTTTTGTCACTATAAAATAATATTTAATAACTACAGAAAATTTTGTTTCATTGAAGTACTGCATAACAAAAAATATTTTCAAAATGAGGATAAGCATCTATCCTCAAGTTCTGGGGCATTCACATAATCAAACTTTTAATGCCAATCTAAGTATTAATGAAAATTGCCCATACCAAGCTTTATCTTTAGACCAAGCTTCTTTAGATCAAGCTTCAGGTCATTAAGTCACTTAATCCCATATGCAAGATCATTCCTTCTAGATTGGAGACTGATGGCAAATGTTATTAAGTGCTTTTCTAATGTATCAATAAGAATTTACTAAATATATTTAGTATACATAATTTCTCTTTCATTTTTAGAGGCTAAAGTGAAAGCTTTGCCCTGTTCTTGGAGAACTCATACTCTACTTGGAAGAAAAAAACATTCACAGGGAAGTTAAATCATAACACAAAAATTCAAAACAATGTATGTCAACAGATGTCATAAGTTTGCACATGATTAAGTAACAACTACCTGTAAATCTTTTTAAATAAGAAAATGGTTATTTCCTAAGATTTAGAGATGCATGGTGCAAATCTATGAGGAAGCAGGGATGAGAAGAAAGCAGTGCTTCAAACATGGCTTGAAAAAGTTACAGAGTATGAGCAGAGAGAGGAAGTGCATTCCACATGAGCAGAATAGTGTGATGAGAGATTCAGATGGGTCAAGAATAAGAAAAGTGTAGTAGCTAAGATTCCCTGACAGTTAGCATATGCCCCACACTGTCATCTCTTTTAATTCTCTCAAGAACTCTAGGAGCTTGGTATAAATATGAACCAGTTCATGACTATCCTACTTAATGTGGCCTCCTCACCATTTTCATTCCCTTATCACTTTCTACTGTATTAGTCTGATTTGTTTTCTTTATGGCACTTTCATTATCCAAAATTATATTATTTATTAATTTATTTAATTCATTTAATTCTTTAATGTAAGCTCCAAGACAGCTGGGACTTATTCAGGTATACTCTCCTTAGTATCTGAAACAATTCTTGGACCACAGTTACACACTGTATAAATGGTATCATCCCCTTTTATAAATGAAGACCCTAATGTGGTGACTCACATTGAAGGCAAATGTGTGCCTGATTCATGCCATGGTATTTTCAGTCTCATCATACAGTTATGAAAGCTGGACATTGAATAAGGGAGACAATAAAAGAATCGGTGCTTTTGAATTATGATGCTGGAGACAAATACTAAATATACCATGGACTACCAAAAGAATCAACAGATCTGTCCTAGAAGAAGTGCACCCAGAATGCTCCTTGGATACAAGGATGGCTAGACTGCATCTTACATATTTTGGACACATTGTCAGGAGGCACCAATCCCTAGAGAAAGACATCATGTTTGGGACAGTGGTAGGTCAATGAAAAACAGGAAGATCATCAAGTAGGTGGATTGACACAGTGTCTGCAACAATGGGCTTAAACATAAAAAAGATGGTGTTCCTGGTCTTTCATTCTGTTGTATATAGGGTCACTATGAATGGAACTCAAAACCAAGGCACCTAACAACAATGTGATGACAGGTTAAACAACTAGCCCAATGCAACAGAGTCAGGATTTGAACTCAGGACTCACTTTACTCCGAGACTGCATGCTTCACTATCCTCCAACAAATCATTAGAAAACACCAAGTAGCTCCCTTTCAAATAACAAAAAATTTGTTAGCTTTTTCCTTTATCTCTTTAAGATCCATTACATCCTAATAATAGGAAATAAAGCCATGAAAGGGTAGCATCTAACTATGAAGGCATTGCTTTCCAGGCTAATATTTCTGAATTTTATTAAGATGGGTGTTCTATCATATAAATGGATTTGCCATCATGCTCTAGGTGTGGGAATGAGGAAGTTTAAGCCTAAAACCAGATATCTTGGGCAAATAGAGGTATAAGTGGATCTAGGGAAGATGACAATAGCAAATTTGCATACTAAATAAGGCAAAGTGATAGAAAGGCAAGTTCCTAGAAGAAAGAGGTGGGATACTGAGGTTCTGAAGGTCAAGACTGAAGATGGGGGATTTAAGTAATATATACATAGAAATGAAAGTTGAAAATATAAGAACAGATATAACACCTAAATTTATGGCAGCTATGACAAGAGACCAAAGAAATAAGAACTAAATCATTGAACCCATGAACTTAGAAGAAGCAAAAAGAGAGATAAACCCTGTTCAGAACTACAGAAAGAATAATACAACTTAAATTTTATTCAAATTTATATTGCAGAGTCCAAATGTTGTAGTTAGTGTTAGATGTACTTTTTCTTCAATTCAAATTTCAGCTTCTCTGGAGGCAAATACTGGTAGAAATCCAGTTTTTCTTACTCTGTCATATTTATTCCAAACTGTGAATATTTGGGCATGTAACTGTGTTGATACCACTAGGACATGGTTGAAAGTTTTCTATCTGGTCAAATATCACAGAGTTACCAAAATTTGTACAAAATACATTCATTAAAAGAAAATTATACATGCTTCAACAATTTCTTTTGATTATCATTTACCATACATAGTGCATTTTTTAATTATTCTAACAGGTATTCAACATCAACAGACTGTAATTCCCAAGCGAGATATAAAATAGGCATTAAAACTATTTCTAAACTATCATCTAGGATGATGTATAAAGCATTTCACATAATAACAGACTAAGTATCATAAAATATTAGTCAAGTACTAACACAGTCATTAATACTCCTCCTTAACAAAAGGCAATTTCATAGCCTCATTTACCAACTGGAATATACCAAGTCTACTTCATAATTATGCTTTTTATTCATCTCTGTAAATTCCATTTAGTGCTTTGTGACAATTTCTTAAGAGTAGTGCCCTGTATGTTGTTAAATCAGATTAATAGCTTTATAAAGTTATATATATATGTTATGTGACTTGTATTGTGTCAATCATTTTTTCCATACCCTATTATATGTTTAGAATTTATTTTACTACAACAAATTTTTAACCTCAATATTTTGCACTTTCTCTTCATGATGTTAGTTTTATAAATAGAAGAATATAGAGAACTAAGAGATGTGGTCAGTCCAGCTCTCTTTACATTGTTTTGGCCCAAGGCAGGCCTGAGGAAGGAATCATTTCAAATGGATTAGAACCCAGATAAAGCTGGGCATGGTGGCAAATGCCTGTAATCCCAGCAAATCAGGAGAAAAAGGCAAGAGAAACCCAAGTTTGAGGCCTGAGGCAGCCTGTATAACTTAGTGACACACTGTCTGAAGATACAAAATTTTTTAAAAAGTGGGGCTGAGGTGCAGCTCAGTGGTAGAGCACTTCCAAAGCATGTGTAAGACCCCAGGTTCCAACCTCAGTAGTACTGCCAAGAAAAGAAAAAGAACAAAGAAAAAGATAACCATAAAAATCTTACACAATATCCCCTCTTTGTTGTTATTGTTGTTAGGTGCCATCAAGTCAGTCTGATTCATAGTGACCCTCAAGGATTTTCAATGGCTAATTGTCTCAGGATTGCTTTGGAAGTAGACTGCCACATCCTTCTCTATTTTTGCAGTACTGGGGATTGAACTCCAATCCCCAGAGAGTGCCAAGCAGCACTCTACCAATTGAGCTAAACCCCAGCCCTATCTCCTCTTTCCAGCTTTTTTTTCCAATGTAATGGAATATCAGAGTACACAACTTCATTGGGCATGTTAAAATACATTTTGGAGAAAACACATTTGATTGAAAATTATAAGTATCTTTCTGCACCAGATTTTTTGAATTTAAGGGTAATCTTTCAATTAACTGAGCCTGCTGCTACATACTAAAATTTAGTTTGAGTTAACAGCAGTTTGATTGGACATTCAGAATTACAGCTTCTGGAAGTTCTTAAAAGGTCACCTACTACTCCCTGCACTTTTGCAATTAAACTCGCACTAATATGGAATGAAAGGACAGAATAGGGGAAAGCAGATTTATTGAAGACAAACAATAGGCCAAGTACTACTGGGGAAAATATATGTCAAGGCTCTTCTCTCAATGAGTTCACAAAATTACTTGCTTTATGAACATTTAAACAAATAACTGAAATAGTACATTTATAGGTTTTGCACAGTGCCTGAAACACAAGTGCTCCTTCTTTTAGCTCCCAATAAAATGCCTTCTAATTGCAAGAAATTGCACAATAATCCAGAGAAAACATGCTCACATTTGAATCTGTAGAATTTTAAGCCAAAGTGATTTTATACATTCATTCATTCATTCATGTATTCCTGAAAAGCAATTAACACTGTGTAGTGACTAACGATGTGGACCCCAGGCCGAGACTGTCTCATTTCCAATCACCCTACCACTTAACTAGCTGTTCCATCATTAGTAAAACAGGAATGTGGTTATATCACAAAGTTGTTTCAAGAGTAGATGAACTTATGTGAATTGATACATATAAAGTGCTTGACGCAGAGAAAGCATTTAACAAATCCTGAGCTTATTATTTTCATTATCTATGCTTATAGGGCAAAGTGCAAGAAGTTCCTGGAGACCAAAGGGCCTGTGCCCTCTGCCTCAGCCACTCCACATCATTCTCCACTCACTCCACTAGTCACACCACCCTTCTTTAGTCTCCTCAACTACATTGCTGTTTACTTTTCCTGCCCCTGCACCATTGTTCATACAGCTGCTTCTTTCCAGAAAACTTATCATTCTTTTGCTATACAAGTCTTACTAATTCCTTATATCCAGGTCTAACATCCTTTTTTCTAGGAAACTTTTCTTGCTTGCTTAGTTCAAACTTTAATTATTTAAAACCTATTGTCTTAAAACTGAGTTCCTTCACTGCACTGACCTTGGTTTACAATTGTTAATATGATTCCCTGATCATGTCAGTCTACTCTCCTAAAGGACACTGTTGATGAGTGCAAGTCTCTTATCTGGTTTCTCAAAACTATAACGTAGCTCCTGGCTCAGTGCATAGTGAAGAGCATAGTGATCCTTCCATAAAATATTTATTGAAAGAATGAATAAAGGCTTTCACCATATTCCCACTCTAGCAATACAGAATCTTCTACTTTAAATGTTTTCTATAGCAAAGGCTAAAGTCAAGTTAATGAGGCCAAGAAAGTAGAGCATGGATGGGTTCATTATCTCATTTAATTTTTAAAGCAACCCTGAAAAATTAGGATTATTATTTGCATTTTGTTAATTAAAAAGGTTAACCATAAGAGTGCTTAGGAAGCACAGGATTTCTAACTAGAAGAAAACTTCTTTTTTAAAAAAGTTTTACTATAAGAGATAGGCCTCACTTGATAATACATTTGGATGAAGGTAAAACTGCATAAAATATTAGGTAAACTCAACTGATCATAGTATTTTACCTTCTCTCTCCAAATCTAGCTAGCATCAATTCAATATTGGATCCCACCAACCTTACACATTCTCATGGTGGTAGAAGTCTCTGAATTTCTTCTTTTAAATAACGGTAATTTATAGCTACAAGAGAAGCTGTATTCCGCAGCAGAAACTGTGGCAGCAGCAGAAGGGCTGATAGCTGCCCTCACTCCCCAACAGCAGCAACAGTCTCGGCAGCTGCAGCATTAAAAGGCAGCTAAACAGTTCCAGGCCTGCAGCCATATCCCTGTGGCATCTGATCCCGTCAGATCTCGGAAGCTAAGCAGGGTCGGGCCTGGTTAGTACCTGGATGGGAAACCACCTGGGAGCACCAGAAGCTGTAGGCTTGGGAGAAGGACCTGGCAATCCCCTCCCCAAAATCAATCTGCCATTGAAAACCCTATGCACAGCGGAGAAGCGCTGACAATAATGTTTCCCCTGTTGCACAGAGCATCGCTATGAGTCGGATACCGACTCGACGGCACCTAACAACAACAACAACAAACAGTTCTAGAAGACTAGCCAGAGCAGGAAGAAGAGGAAATGGTAGAAGTAAAGATAAGGCAAGAGAAGGAGAGCTGAAGCTGCAGAAGGATTGTTGTTGTTGTGAGCTGTCATCGAGTCATGTCCGACTCACAACAACCCTCATAGGATTTTCAATGGCTGATTGTTTCAGGATTCCCTCAGGAATAGATTGCCACATTCTTCTCCCATTTTTGCAGTGCTGGGAATCAAACCTGGGATCCCCAAAGACTGCAGAATAGCACTCTACCAACTGAGCTAAATCCCAGCCCCTGAAAAAGGCTAGGAGGCTATAAAGAGGCAGAGAAGGGAATCTGCAGGGTCTGGTCACTAGAAAAGTTCCAGAGGGCTGTCAAGTCTCTAGGGCCAAGACTCTCAGACACTCTAGACTGCAGAGCTTTAACATGGGTCACTGTCAGGGCTGATGATCCTGATAACTAGTAAACTTCATTCAGTTTTATTCTCATTAGTAATAATAACACTGTAATTTTAGAAATTACCAAAACTAAGTTTTGTAGTACATAATAGGGTGTCGGCTGGGATTTAGCTCAGTGGGTAGAGCACTGCGCTGCAGTCTCTGAGGTCCCAAGTTCAATTCCCAGCACCGCAAAAATGGGGGAAGGACCTGGCAATCCACTCCCAAGGCAATCCCGAAGCACTCAGCCATTGAAAACCCTACTGGATACCGACTCGAGGGCACCTAACAACAACAACAACAATAGGGTGTCAGATTTAAATTTCCACATTTCCTCATAAATGCAAATTTATGGGGTACATGCAATTTAATGGAGAGAGAACACAGGAATAGGAGTTGAAGGCAAATCCTTAAGAAGTATAAGAAAAAAAAGAAAAATCTAGCATTCTTCTTTTTTAACCTTGAGTCAAAAAATAACAATCATATTTAATTTTAAAAACTTAAGTCAACAAATAGTCAAGTTTTGAGAAGTTTAAAACCTTAGTTCAGGCCATAAATGTGTTTACCCTATATGTTAAAAAAGTTTAGGGCCAGGTCTAGTGGCATGCACCTATAATCCCAGCTACTCCGAATGAAGAGGTAGAAGGATCACTTGAGCCTGGGAGCTCAAAGGCACAACATGGTGAAATCTCATCTCAAAAACAAAAGTTTAACAAATTTAATTGATGTATTATCATATGTGTTTTGGAGCATGTCCAATGAAATTAGTCTAATCCAAAATGACACCCTTTATTTTCCTAAATAAGAATGAAAGATAAGAATTAAGCAAAATCTCCCTATATATTTGGATATGACATCCAGAAAAATAAGTTATCTTTGTCTTTCTAGAGAGTCATCTCCCTATTTTAGAGGTTGTACATATGACTCAAGGCAGGTAAAGGAAGTGAATATTCTGGGTGATGAGATAACAGAATAAGAATGATGAAATTAAATAAAAACAAATATAAAGATTTCAAATTTTGATTTTTTTAAAATTCTACAAAGCCAACAGGGGAGAAAACAGACTTAGCTGTCAATTTAATTCAGTTTTATTTTATTTTACTTTATTAATTTTGGAAAGTTGACCACAGCTGTGAATAAGCCAAGCATATTTTTTGTAGGTGCTAAAAGTTAAATGCAGTCACATACTTCAAGAAGGGAGAAACTAGCCAGAAAAGGACAAGTAATAATCCCCTTACTCTAAATATTCCAGACCAAAGCAACTACTGATTCTAGGCATCTCACACTAAAAAAGACAGCCATGAAGTATATACAACTCTGCAGTCTACTCTGTTATTTTCTTGGCTTTTTTCGTCTTCAGTGATCTGTCCTCCGATTTGCCCTAGCTATCATCTCCTAAACATGAGAGTGATGAACCATGTGTGCAACTCATCTAGGTTGTTTCCTCCCCTAGCCTACTGGTTTTCAGCCTTAAGTGTGCATTGTATTACCTGAGGAGGCATTTAAATATACTCATAAGAGAAACCCACTCTAAAATAATTAAAACAGTGTTGGAGTGATAGGTGGAGTAACAGCAGAGTAAATATAAAAGGTCCACAGATGTTTGCAGGAATCCCATCCTACTGATGCTCCAAAGTTCAGGGAACAGATCTTACTGATCTGTTCTTGAGCTTTATGGACAGGGATTATCATTTCTCTAATAGTACCAATGAGATATGAAAGAAGTATTCTTTCTGAATTCATCTATTTTCAAATTCAGATTATTATTAAAACAAAATGGGAAAATATACTAAACTGCCTAGAAAGAATATTCTGGGCACTTTCCCCAAAATATTAATTTATACTCCATAACATAACTACATCAGTGTGAGACTTTTATTTTTTTGTGCCTGTGGGTTGAACCCAGGGCCTCACACATCCTTTGCAAATCTTCTAATATTTGGCTACATCCCCAGCCCAGTGTTTTATTTTTTATCTTGAGACAGGGTCTTGCTAAGTTACACAAACTCCTCTGGCCTCTAACCTGCAATCCTCCTGCCTCTACCTCTGGAGTTGCTAGGATTAAAGGCATGAGCCACAGTGCCCAGTGACACTTTATTCTTAAAAATAAATGTATGAAAGTAGTTTTAGTATGGTATTTTTTTTATTACAAACATGTACTATAATGTTGAATATCTTAGAGGAATGAGAAAGTCACACATGCATAGGCTGATAGAAGACAGAAAGGATGTAATTAAAAATAAATATATATTTTGTTTTTTTAAGAATGAAGCAAGTGTGTAAAGCTGTTGTAGATCTTTTAATCTGTTGCTATGCCAACAGAAAATTTTTAAATGGATCTAAGAAATGGGACAATTTTCAGAAATATAAGCACAACCTATTCAGACAAGTAAAATCATATTCTTATTATCCCTCCAAGGGGACAGAGTCTTGAGGGAATTAGTGCAGAATTAATTGATCAGTTTTTCTCCCTCAACACAGCAGTCATGAGTCACAGATTCTCACGCTATATTTTTCTGAGATCTAGATTTGCATTTAGGTTAAATTTTTTGAGGATTGTGAAGACTCCTATTCCCTACTTCATAACTAGCAATATAGTATGTTTCTACTGTTTTAAGACTGATTAACACATACTACAATACACATATATCTATAAATTTGGACCTGTATTTCTCAAGTAATTCTAAGATGATATAATTTTAAAATATAAAAACATCTTAATAAAATACATCTTATCTGTAAATTATCAATAAGTTTTCTGAGTTAAACAGGTATTTTTTCCTAAGAAGAGAGAAAGATTAAAATGAAAGATATCTTAAGATCTATAAGTTATATAAATAAAAATTAAAAGCTCATTCACATTCTATTCATAAAAGGCAATAATTTAACAGCAATAATCTACTTCTCTGCAGCTTTCTTACAAGTTTGTACAAACATCCTTCAGGAAAAGATATTTTGTGTTTATGATAAAAGTACACTTAGTGAAGCATTTTAATACATCCAGATGGCTTTCCTTTAACTCAGACAAGTCAGGAAATTGGTTGTCTCAGCCAAATAAAGATGAAAATTTACTTCAACTTCCATTCCTGAAGATATTTCTATAAATAAATAGATGTTGTTGTTATTGTCAGGTGCCATTGAGTTGGATCTGACATATAGCAATCCTCATAGGATTTATACTAATTAAAAAGTATTTTCAATTAAATGCTTGCCCATGAGAGAAAGACACTACTTCAGCTCCTTTTCTAATGTTTGTTCATAAATGACTTAATTATTGAACAGAACCACAATTACCTATAATCTCTTATCATTTTTATTTTATTCTGAAGCTAAGAAAATGTCTGAAAGTGTAGGACAAGAGAGAAATGGCATTCATTTTATCCACTAGATTTCTATCATATACCTTTAGTTTTTGCCTTCATTTTCCAAAAAGTAGACATTCCCAAGGTCCAGATGCTTAGCTATTTGTGGTGGTTAAACTAGATTATCAACCGGATTAGATTGAGATATGTTTACACCATTAGTAAAGCACACCTCTAGGTGTGCCTGTGAGCACATTTCCAGAAACAATTAGTTAAGTGAGGAGATCCCTCTCTAAGTGTGGGTGGCATCGTCTCATAGACTGTGGGCCCAGAGGAAATTAAATGGTAAAAAGGAGAAATTCAACTAGCACAGACATTCTCTCTGCTTCTTGACTGGAATGGTGTGAGCTATTCTGTTCCACCACTCTCTCCTTGCCGTGGTAGACCAAAACCTTTGAAACCATAAGACAAAATAAATCTTTCTCAATTTGTTTACATTAGGTGTTTTATCACCTCAAAGAAAAACTGACTGATACAGAAAATTGGAACCAAGAAATGGGGCCATTGCTGTGATTAAATGTGGTCATGTGGTTCATAAGTTTTGGATTTTATTTGCAGGAGGAATTTGGAAAATTTTGGAGAAGCAGGCCTTAAAAAGCTTAGACTACTATAGGTAGATCTTAGTGGGTGATTCTGATAAGAGCTCAGAAGACCAGAATACTGATTGGAATGTGGACAGTAAAGATTGTGCTCATGAGATTTCAAATGGAAATGAGGACTCTAGTGGAATTTGGAGTAGAGGCCATTCATGTTACATTCTGGCAAAGAACTTTTCACATTTTGTCCATGCTTTGAGACTATATATGTGTCAAAGTTTAAAGGTAACAGTCTGATTAATTTCATAGGGAAAATTAGCAAGGTAGCATAGCATTCAAGCTGTGGCATGGCTATTGATGGCTACTTTTAGTCAGGCTTCCAGTAGTAATTGAGAACAAAAAGCAGAACAGAAATATTTAAAAGCCTTATAGTTTGATCATAAAAGGAGTGTGTTTAAACTTGGAGGAAATGAAGATATGGTACATAAAGAGAGTAGCACCATTAAAAAGAAAGCCAAGTACTTTGCACTGAGACAAAATAAAAGATGACTTGAGTATATTTCAGGAACCAACAAGACCCCATCCACCATGAGGACAAAGGCGTAAAACTGTTAACTCATTTGAAAGACTTTTCCTTGATAAGGGAGTGCTTCAAGGGCATCCTTCTCTCATAGGATAGCCTAGGGGAGTGTTTCCCAGTGTGCAGTTACCAGGCAATCAGAAGCCACAGCAGCTATGATCCAAAGGGGCCAGGCCACCACTTGAGCTAGTGGCAGTCTTTGATATCATCCATGTGATGCTGACTTTTCAGGAATTCATAATGCAAGTTACAGGGTTACGGAAGTTTCCACCAAGATTTCAATGGAAGGTATATGAGCCCAGGCAATATGTGGCAAGTTCAGGATCCCTACATGCAGCCCTTGAGGGGGATGATGCATGATGCTGTAAGGGTGAATCCAAAGGTTCAAGGAAGACCACAGGAAGTTAGAGATGCTAGGAATATGGAATATCACCTAGGCAAGCTAGAGGCAAAGAGTGGAGCCAGTTCAAGAAAGAGGCCATGTGGGTTGCACATAGCAATGTCATATGGGTGGGGCTGCCCATGTCCTTGGGAGCTCAGGACATGCCACCACATGCCTTAGGTTCTGGATCATGTTTGCTTTGGTACCATTACTCCCTTTTAGAACAGGGATATTTACTCTGTGCCATTGTATCTTGACAGTATATAATTTTCTTTTTGATTTTCCAAGGACTCACAGCTAAGAGTTTTCTATGAGTCTCAGAGGAGAATTTGATCTCAGACTGTGAACAATGTTAGAACTGTTAAGACTATGGGGACTCTTGGAGATGGACTCAATTTATTTTGCAATATGAGATTGACATGAGCCTTCTGGAGGCTGAAATGGAATGTTACAGTTTATGAAGGTGTGTTTGGATGTCAAACAGAAAAGAAGTAGACTTGTGATGGTTAATCTTGATGCTCACATTGATTGGACTGAGAAGCACCTAGAACAGTGATAAAGCACACCTCTAGGTAAGTCTGTGAGCAAATTTCCAGAGAAGATTAACTAAAGGGGTGGTCCTTGCCTTAATGAGGGTAGACTCGTCTCGTGGGTTGAGGTCTATGAGATTAAAGAGGAAAAATAAGATCTAGCTAATGCGGATATTCTCTCTGCTTCTTGGTTTCCATGAGGTGAGATGCTCTACACTTCCACACCTTTCCTATTGTGATGAACTGGAATCTCTGAAACCATGAGCCAAAATAAATCATTCCTCCCTTATGTTGCTTATTCCAGGTATTTTGTCACAGTAACAAAAAACTAACACATACAGAAAAACATTTGGGGTTCTTTCTACCTCATTCTTCCTCCCATCATTCTCATCTGTGGTGACGTACACCTGCCACTTAGTCATGTCCACCATACCAGAGCTTGTTCTCCTCAATTGGTCTGTCAGAGCTCTGAGGAGCTTAATGTTTTTGTTGTTGTTGTTAGGTGCTGTCGAATCAGTGTCCGACTCATGGTGAACCTATGTACAAAAGGCGAAACACTATTTTTAGTGCTTCTCTGCTATTCATAGGGTTTTCAATGGCTGATTGTTTTTTGGGAGTGGGTTCCTGATCCTTCTTCCAAGCCTACAGCACCTAGTGTTCCCAGGCAGTCTCCCATCCAAGTACTAACCAGGTCTGATCCTGCTTCGCTTCTGAGATCTGATGGGATTGGATGCCAAAGTGGTATGACTGCAGGCAGAGGAACTTAACAACATCTCTAAATTTAGTGACTTCATTGTTTATTCTCTCAGATCATTTATAGCACATTAAATATGACAACAGCCCTGGGCCTTCAGAAACATCTTTGCTTTCACTTCTCTCTCCCACATTTCATTTACTTTATATTCTTTAATGGGGCCTGGGATCCTGATTGGCTTAACTCTGGGGATGATTCCAAGGATCTTTTGCTTTGGAATGGGCAATAAAGAAAAGTATTTGAATCAAAAAATTCCTATAGAGGTTTGGATGTCTAGATAAACTTGAAAGCAAAATCAAAAAATTGAAAATTAAAAGAAACTTACATGAAAGCAAAGAACCCAAGGCGAGAAAAAAGGCAAGTATCTCTCAGTGGTGTCAGATTACCTTTATTTCCTTCATTTTTTTCTCATAAATTGAGTATGTGTGGTTCCCCTATTTATTGTACTGTCTTACAGATTCCCAGTATCTTTGATATGATTATGAATACCCTTAAATGCAGTTCAAAATATTATTTTAAGTCCTCAGACTTGAGAGATTCATGAAGGAAACCTAAGTTCTATGTGAGAACACACAATGCATTATCAAAATTTGGGGGATCTCACATCAAAACCATATTCCTCCAAATTTTATAACTGGAACATCTCCCTGGTATCCTGGATATTTCAAAAAAATACTTCATATTTTACTATTCACTCAGGAGTTAAAAAAGTAAAAATACAACATGTTTTTCAAAGCAATGAAACATTCTACTGAAATGTGCTAAAAAACAAAGTGAAACAAAGCCATGTTTTAGAACACTGTGTATTAAAAAAAAAAAACTCATCACAAAGGACCACATATTGTATATAAATCTGTCCAGTATAAACAAATCCATAGAGGCAGAAAGTAGATTAATGGTTGCCTAGGGTTTGGGGGTAAGAAAGGAGTAGAAGGGAAAAGGGAGTGACTGCTAGCAAGCATAAAGTTATTTGTGGGGTGATGAAATATCCTTGTGGTGGAGAATATACTAAAAATCTTTGAATTGTTCACTTTAAATAGGTGAGTTATATGAGATGTGAATTACATCTCAACAAAGCTATTATATAGAAAAAGAAAGCCTGACTTTAAGGGGACAACCATAACTGAAATGCCCAAATGGAAAACAATATAAAATAAATGGATAGGTTAAATCTACTTTGTTGTTTCTGTTAGATGTTCTCAAGTCAGTGTCCAACTCATAGCGACCCTACATACAACAAGCAAAACAATATTCTTACTGCTTCTCTGCTATTCATAGGGTTTTCAATGGTTGATTGTTTTGTGGGAGTGGGTTTCCAGGCCTTTTCCCAAGCCTATAGCACCTGGTGTTCCCAAGCGGTCTCCCATCCAAGTACTAACCAGGCCCAACCCTGCTTAGCTTCCAAGATCTGATGCCACAGTGCTATGACTGAGGGTGAAATCTACTTAAAGGAAGCTAAATTCAGGTCTACAAAAATTTACTTTTCAAAAAATACTATGTTCTACCTGAAATCATTATATATAAATCTGAAAATCTTAGCTAATAATTTGAAGTACACAATTTAATTCTTGATTCAATAAACATTAATTAAGCA
Organism: Pedetes capensis; assembly: GCA_007922755.1. Lineage (NCBI taxonomy): Eukaryota > Metazoa > Chordata > Mammalia > Rodentia > Pedetidae > Pedetes > Pedetes capensis. The sequence continues at coordinate 247,223 of VMDO01000374.1, read as the reverse complement.
CCTACTGTGTAAAAGCCACTGTAGTAAATGTTGAACTAGACTCTTTGCGAGATGTAACACTGTACAAATTGACATCATTCTCTCAAGGAACATACAATCTATTGAAGAAAATGTCCCATATGCACAAGTAACTATAGTCACAACAATATCTAGTGCTTACTAAGGGATATACATTAAGTGATTTACCTGTATTAAAGCATTTAATCCTCACTATAAACTTAAGATTTATAGATAAGGAATAAAACCAAGGGACAAAGAAGTAAGTCACATCTCTAATAACTGTAAAGCTCTACTGATAGAGCCAAGATTGCTCCTAAGCCATGTTGGCCCCCCCAAGTCTACACACTGAACTATAGTGTTTCTTCTTTCTTTTATAAAAAATTGTGTCTTATAAGCACCAAAAGTGAAAGAGATCAAAGAGAATTTAAAAAGAAGACTAATAATCAAGGGTCCCTGGGGAAAAATTTCTCACTTGTGTTAGTTAAGTTCTACTGTAACTGGAGTTTGCATGGGTACACAGAAATTTGCTTTTCCTTATTGTTCTTGTTAAGGTTATCTCAATCACTGTAATAACAATATTCAATGTTTATGAGTGCTACTCTGCACTTTCTGAGGCCCTGAGTTTGATCCCCAGCAGCACAAAAATGGGAAAATGATGTGGCTACCCACTCCCAAAGTAATCCTAAAATAATAAGCCATTGAAAACTCTAGAAACTGCAGAGAAGCCCTGACATAGTGCCAGGAATGGCACAGCATCTAGGAGGGCTTCATTCTGTTGCACAGGGGGTCACTATGAGTAGGACCTGACTTGACAGCACCTAACAACAACAAGGCAAAGAAAAGGTGAAGGCTGAAAAATAAGGGAAGATGCAGAGAAGTCTCACTGGAATATTGATTGAATCTTAAAAGTGTAGTAGTGTTTCAATAGCCAAAAATATGGCAGAATTCTAGACAAAGGTTGAACAAAGCACAGATTCAAGAGCAGAGTGTGTAAAAAGATGCAGGAGAAAGTAGCATGCAGTCTACTTTGCCTGGAATATAGAGGCATGTAAGAACAGTTTTGCTTTCATAAGTGTTCACTTATATGATGAAGACAATGATGTTCAAGAAAGAAAACTCCAACAAACCCAAGGAAATATGAGATTGTAGCTCTGGAGTCTTGATAGTGCTGATAATAAAGATTGAATGTTTGTTTGTTTGTTTATTTGTTTGTTTGTTTGTGGTGCTAGGGATTAAACCCACAATCTTATGCATGATAGACAAGTGTTCTACCACTGAAGACTTGGTGCTGACAGTAAAGAACAGGAGACTTTTTTTTTGACAGGGCTGGGGATTTGAACTCAAGCACTTTTCCACTAAGATACAACCCCAGCCCAAGACTGCAAGTCATCTTGATGAAGTGATCATTGGAGCTGTAGAAATACACTAAATTATATTTTGGAATGGAAAGTAGAACTAAAGTATGAGGGAGAGCAGAAAGGAAGCTGCTAAAATCTGCAGGATGGGTGAATGCAGAAAAAAATTGACTAAAGCAAGAGAAACAGTGGGTGAGAAAATAGAATAAGGTAACAGTGGTAGAGAAGGCAACACATTAAGGACTGGAGGGCCAAAATGTCAAATGCTGTTTTTTTTTAACATATAAAAATGAGAAGTTGTGTTGTTTTAAATAAATACAAAGAAAAATGTCTATCTATGTTGGTTCTTTAAAGACCACTTACTTTGTGTCATATGCCTTGGGGAAAAAAGTTCCATAAAACATTAACAAAAATAGTACATGAATTTGGAGTAGTTGCCAGTGAGGTAAAAAGAAAACATACTTTTATAAACTGAAAAATATTAAAATTTTATAGGAATACTAAACATAATAGCCTGCAGCTGTAGCCCTGCGGCATCCGATCCCGTCAGATCTCAGAAGCTAAGCAGAGTCGGGCCTGGTTAGTACCTGGATGGGAGACCGCCTGGGAACACCAGAAGCTGTAGGCTTGGGAGAAGGACCTGGCAAACCCCTCCCAAAAATCAATCTGCCATTGAAAACCCTATGAACAGCAGAGAAGCACTGACAATAATGTTTCCCCTGTTGTACAGAGGGTCGCTATGAGTCGGATACTGACTCAATGGCACCTAACAACAACAACAACAAACATGATAACCCCCATGTGTCTGTCAGTTTGCCATACCACAGGGACTTCTGTGTTGCTGTGATGCTGAAAGCTATGTTACTGGTATTACAGATACCAGCAGGGTCAGCCATGGTGGACATGTTTCAGTTGAGCTTCCAGTGACTAGGGAGCAGGATGTGGTAGCCCATTCCCAAAACAATTATCCACTGAAAACTCAATGAATAATGGGGAAACACTCTCAGGTTGGAAGGCACACAAAAGATGACAGGGGAAGAGTTGTCTCCTCAACATAGAGTCTATCTTAATGACAGGAATGGAGTAAAGCCCTATGGACTTCCACTTGCTGATGTAGCATGACTCAAAATGAGGAGGAACAATTGTGAATATCCATTAATAATTGGAATGTGGAATGTACATAGTATGAATCTGGGAAAATTAGAAATAATCAAAAGGGAAATGGAGTACATAAACATTGACATTCTAGGCATCAATGAGATAAAATGGACTGGCATGGGCCATTTTGAATCATATAATCGTATGGTCTCCTGTGCCAGGAATGACAGATTAAAGAGACTGAGTTGCATTCATCATCAAAAAAGACATCTCAAGATCTTTGCTCAAGTACAATGCTGTCAGTGATACAATAATAACCATACATCTACAAGGAAGGCCAGCTAATATGATTATTATTCAAATTTGTGCACTTACCATTAAAGCTACAAATGAAGATAAGGAACATTATTATCAGCTTCTGCAATCTGAAATAGATCAAACATGCAATCAGGATATACTGATAATTACTGGTGACTAGAATGAAACGGTTGGAAACAACGAAGGCTCAGTAGTTAAGAATATTGCCTTTGTGACAGAAATAATGCTGGATAACATATGATAGAATTTTGTCAGACCAATGACCTTTTCATTGCAAATATATTTTTTCACCAACATAAACAGCCCCCTAAACATATACACATGGAATTCACCAGATGGAACATTGAGGAAACAAATTGACTACATTTGTGGAAAGATGATGGAAAAGATCAATATCAAATGTTAGAACAAGATCAGGTGCTGATTGTGAGGCAGATTGTCAACTGCTCATATACAGGTTCAAACTGAAACTGAAGAAATTAGAACATGGGTATGAGACCCAAGGTATGCCCTTGAGTATATCCCATCTGAGTTTAGAGATCACCTCAAGAACAGGTTTCATGCATTTGACACTAATGATCAAAGATCAGATGAGTTGTGACCTGACATGAAAGACATCTTTCATGAGGAAAGCAAAAGGTTATTAAAAAGGCAGGAAAAAAGAAAAGATCAAATTACATTCAAATGAGACTCTGAAAATTGTCCTTGAACATCCCATAGCTTAAGTAAAAGGAAGACATGAAAAAGTTAAAGAACTAAACAGAAGATTTCAAAGGGCAGCTCAAGAAGGCAAAATAAAATATTATAATGAAATTTGCAAAGAGCTTGAGATAGAAAACTAAAAGGGAAGAGCATGTTCTGTTTTACCTAAGCTTAACTAACTGAAAAAAATCAAGCCTCCAGTGGCAATAGTGAAGGATTCCACAAGGAAAACATTAAACAACACAAGAAACATTAAAAATGGAAGGAATACACAGAATCATAAACCAAAATAATTTGGCCAGTGACCAACCATTTCAAGAGGCTGCATATGATCAGGAACTAATGGTTCTGAAGGACAAAGTGGAAGCTGCCTTGGAGGAGTTGGTGAAACACAAGGCTCCAGCAATTGATGGAATACCAATAGAGATGTTTCAACAAACAGACACAGCACTGGAGGTGCTAACATGTTTCTGTCAAGAGATTTGGAAAACAGCTACCTGACCAATTGACTGGAAGAAATCCACATTTCTGTCTATTCCCAAGAAAGGGGATCCAACTGAATGTGGGAATTATCAAACAATTTCATTAATATTAGATGCAAGCAAGATTTTACTAAAGATCATTCAGAAGAGACTGCAGCAGTATATTAACCAGGAACTGCCACAAAATCAAGCCAGATTCAGAAGAGGGAGTGGAACCAGGGACATCATTGCTGATGTCAGATGGATATTAGCCAAAAGTAGAGGATACCAGAAAGATGTTTATCTGTTTTATTGACTATGCCTGGGCATTTGATTTTGTGGATCGTAACAAATTATTGATAACATGAGAAGAATGGGAATACCAGAGCACTTAGTTGTACTCATGAGGAATCTGTACGTACAACAGGAAGCAATCATTTGAACAGAACAAAGAAACACTATCTGGTTTAAAGTCAAGAAAGATGTGTATCAGGTCTGTATCTTTTCACCATACCTCTTCAATCTCTGCAGTGAGCAAATAATCTGATAAATTGGACTTTATGAGGAAGAACTTGGCATCATTATTGGAGGAAGACTTGTTGACAGCCTATATTATACAGATGACACAACTTGGCTTGTTGAAAGTGAAGAGGATTTGAAACATTTACTGATAAAGATCAAAGAACATAGCCTTCAGTATGGATTGCACCTCAGCATCAACAAAACAAAAATCCTTACAACTGGGTCAGTAAGTAACTTCATGATGTTGTTGTTGTTGTTAGGTGCCGTCGAGTCGGTATCCGACTCATAGCGACCCTCATAGGGTTTTCAATGGCTGAGTGCTTTGGGATTGCCTTGGGAGTGGATTGCCAGGCCCTTCTCCCATTTTTGTGGTGCTGGGAATTGAACTCAGGACCTCAGAGACTGCAGCTCAGCACTCTACCCACTGAGCCAAATCCCAGCCCAACTTCATGATAAATGGAGAAAAAATTGAGGGTGTCAACGATTTTGCTTTACTTCGTTCTATAATCAACACCCATGGAAACAACAGTGAAAAAATCAAAAGATGCATTGCATTAAGAAAAGCTATTGCAAAAGACATCTTTAAAGTGATGGAAAGTAAATATGTCACATTGCAAAGGAAGATGTACCTGATTCATGTCATGATATTTTCAGTCACATTATGTGGTTGTGAAATCTAGACGTTGATAAGGGAGACGGGAGAAGAATTGATGCTTTTGAATTATGGTGCTGAAGATGAATATTGAATATACCATGAACTGTCACAAGAACCAACAGATCCACCTTAGAAATACAACTGGAGTGCTCCTTTGGAAGCAACGATGGCTAGACTATGTCTTTTGTATTTTGGACATGTTGTCAGGAGGCACCAATCCCTGGAGAAGGACATTATGTTTGGGAAAGTGGTGGGTGGATGAAAAGATGCAAGACCCTCAACTAGATGGATTGACATAGTGAATGCAACAATGCTCTTAAACATAAAAAAGATGGTATGCCTGGCACAGAATCAGGGAGTGTTTCATTCTGTTGTACATGGGGTCATTTTGAGTTAAACCCAACTAAAACAAACCTAACAAAAACAAGCATGATAATACTTTTTCTTTCTCCAAACCACATCTAGTAAAGAGAAAAGCAAGATTTTCTTCAATATATAATGCCTTTTTTTTTTCTTTTTTGACATAGGGTCTCACTATATAGTGTAGGCTGGCCTCAAACTTTTGATCCTCCCCCTCAGCCTTCCAAATCATTGGATTACACATATGGGCCTACAGGCCCAACTAATGGAAGTCTTTATAGTGATATGTCACATGACCTGGCAGTTAGTCAATCAAAATGCAGTCATGGTGCATCTGCAATATATACATATACTAAAGTTCCTTATGCGGATAACTTTTTGGAGTGAGTAGACCTTCAGCCCAGTCCTTTAAAGCATCTTTTCAACAAAATGAGCAATTGGCCAGGAGGAAAAAAATAGTCTGCTTTCTCTCCAACTCAGGCACAACCACACATGCATCATCCCAACAATTCACCAAATCTTCAGCAATTTTAACACAGAGACACCATATTCCAGATATTAAAATCATACTTCCCAAGTTTGATCGAATTACTGAAGGCAGAATTGAAGTACTAATTATGCATTAAAAATACATTTGATTTTTAAAATCAAGTTCTCATTCTTTCTTCTGTGGAAAATGTGACTGGCAAAAAGAGAATTTTCACTGTTTCATGCTTAACATCTACCCTTTTTTTGCCTTTCTTGATTATTCTGTATAAAACTAAACATATACATCACATTGATTTTTTTCCCTAATGATAGCAACATGTATCCAGTAGCGTTTCTTAGGTGATCTGTTTCACCTGTGGCAGTTTTAGGTGAAAGGAGATTAGAATTTCTACCAGTCTTAATGGGTCCTCTCACATCTTACCCCGGGGCCTCTGAGGTATGGAATTTTCAGTGTGTTCTGATGGTACTCAGTGATAAGACAGGAGCAACACTAGATGTGTTCTGAGGTATATTTGTGTTCTCTCCTTTTAGTTGCCTAGGAGAAGGAAGAAATCTTTGAGAAAATATTTTAGCAGATATTTTCTGAATTGATATGTAATGCATTTCTCCTTTTTTGTACAAGGTGACAGTGTGTGTGAGATGTAAAGATGAGTTTGCTCAGGCAATTACCCCTTGTTGATAGCAGATTATTTCCTCTGGCAAACTCGAAAATGACTTGTTGGTGTATAAGTTACTGCTGCTCAGGAAATGTAGTAATTTACTCTCCTGCCTTTTTTTTTATGAACACATTTATTTTAATCAGTAGAGTTCAGAATAGCTCTTTTTCATCTAGCTCTGTCTCTTTTGGAGTTATGCACCTTCTAACATATAATGAAGGAAGGTCCTTTTGTGTACACAGGAGAAAAGAGGCATGATATATTGCTGGGAAAAATAGTCTTTGCACAGAATATCATATCCCATGATCTTTTTATTTTCATGTTAAAAATATATTTATCTGCTACAGCCTTAATCCTATCCCAAATTATTTCCCATCAAAAACAGTGTCTCATCTCATGGAGCAACTCAACATTATATTTCATCATGGGGACTGATAACATAGAATAGTTACAAATGTAGGATGAAGGAATGTATGAAAGAAGTCAGGCTGGTGAAATCTACACAACTTTTCAGAAATATAGCAGTGTATGTACCTTACTGAATGCCTGTAGGGCAAAGGCTAGCTGGAGAATTTTATTCCCTCGCCCATCTTTCACATGAAAAAGAAAAGGATCAAGAAAAGTAAAAGTAGACTTTTCCATGGCACCCAGACCCTTTGATCAGGTTCTAATAAATATTTTTACTGAGATTCCTCTCCTCTCCTGTTGGCCCATAAGCCATCTCTCCACAGAGATCTTGCTAATTCTAAAAGAGAAATAGAGAAAGGAAAATTCATATTCTAACATTTTTCTCTGGCTGGCTACCCTTTGAAGAATCCACACACTTTACTGATGGTGAAATTTCAATGTGTGAGAAAGAGATACACCATTTATTTAACATGCATGAGGCCCTGGGTTCAACCCCCAGTACTGGAAAATAACAATGACAAGATTAGCAACTCAACTACTTATCTTTTCTGGGCAACAGAAAGATTTAGCTGATGGGGTACAGACACCAAAAGATGAGTCTGTATTCTTGATAATATCTGCCTCTGACCACACACACACAAATACACACAACACAGACACGCTACACATGCTCTGTGTGTGTGTGTGTGTTGTATGTGTGTTTGTTAGTCCATTCTCCCCAGCATAAAACACTAAGAGGTTATTTCCCTCAAGCATTTGGCTTTCTCAAAAAGAAAAGAAAGCATTACTTTTGAAAGCTTTACTTCCTTGTGCTTCTTCCATAGAAAGTTTATATTTAGGTGAAAGCAGGATAACAGAAATAATTTTTTGTTATTGTTGAAAAAGAAAATTATGCAAAAAAGAGAGCAATCAAAAGCTACAAGATTATTTTACAAATAGTTCTCAGACATTTTTCACATGGAAACTATCTGGGCAACTCAGTAATTTAAATGAAATCACCCATGCTGGCTTATAAAGCCAATTCAGCATACATCTTTATCAGTGATAACTTTTTCAGGTAAACATTGTTTACCTGAATCTATGTGTTAAATTATTAAAAATTAAACAGAATAGGAGAAAAGATATTAACGGCTTTTTGTTGTTGCTGTTCTTGCATAACTAAGTAGAAATTCTCATATTTGCTTAAAGGTAAACCTTTCTTTTTTCAGTCCTGGGGAATTGAATGAACCCAGGGCCTCACACCTGCTAGGCCAGTGATCTACCACTGAGTTGCATCCTGAGCCCCTCTTTTGTTTCATTTTATTTTTTATTTTATTTCTATTTTATTTTATTTTATTGTATTTGCAGTACGAAGGGTTGAACCCAGGGCCTCATGCTTGCATGCTTTGCAAGTGCTGAACAACTGAGCTGCACCCTCAGCCCATTTTTGTACTTTTTTGAGACACGGTCTTACTAAATTACGCAGACTGCCTCTGATCTCGAACTTACAATCCTCCTGCCTCCACCACCCCAGTCGCTGGGATTACAAAGCATGTGCCACCGTGCCTAGTGATTTTGTTTTATTTTTTATTTTGAGAAAAGATCTTACTAAGCCTCCCGAATCTCTGCGAGTACAGGCATGTGACAGGGTACCTGGCCACATAAAGTTATTTTCCATGCTTAAGATTATTGTCCAAATCTATGCTGTAACAGGAACACATAGCATATTTTTTAACATTACAAATATAGTGAGTTAACAAATCTTTTCCCCTTAACAAATTCATCAAATCTGGAAATATATTCTAAACAGATGCTCAGTCTTCTTACATACTAACATAAATGATCTTGCAGTAAACTACACAGAATAATAATTTTGTATATAAACACACTTATGATTAACTTCTTCAATAAACTAATATTGAAAGTTATATAATTTGAATTGTGCAAACTTCTCTGTCCAATTTCTGATGAGTATCAACTATTTAAATTTTAATATACTATAAATGTCCTTTCCCATTATTTGACTAGTATTTGAAAGTAATGGAATTGGTGGGTATCATTTTATTTTGATGATATAATTGTCAGACACTTTACCAATAAAGAAGATTCATATGAATTTCATACATTGAGTAGCTGTAGTACTTAATGTAGAAGCTGTGAGAAATAAAAATTCCAGAGGCTTGTATTATGACTTCCTGACTAAATTGAGAAAAGCACAAGGAATCATGCACACACAAAAATAGAACCTGACCATTGAGAGTTCAGGGGGAAAAAACTAAGTGAAACAGATAAAATAATATAAAAAGCCACAAACACTGATCATTTCATAATGGATGGCATATCTCATTTATTTAAAACTATATATATAATATGAGGAACATTAAATTACCTTTGGAGAAAAAAAAAACATTTTCTTTTCTACTATTCAGGAACTGGTACTCATAATCTTGCTTTGAGTAGTTTTGTCAACTCAGAGTGGCTTTCTCAAGTGACTCCATGTAATCATCTTAAGCCCAAAACAATTATATAGAATATAACAATCATCAAGAAGGGTTAAATACTGGTCCTAATAAAACTTTAAATTATATAATTGACTCAGTAATTCTTATATTTAGTATATCAACCTACTAACAGAGGATATTTATGTATAAGAATTAAAATTACATGAACCAAAAAGCTGTTTCTAAATGACCAAGATTAATTTGGAACACTGGATGCTGGCTACATAAGAGTAACAGATTTAAATACCATTAGCTGCATTATGATCTGTTGAAAAGAAACTGAGTTTGGGACAGGGTGGGGGCAAGAAACAAATAACTAATGAATTACAGGCAGGAGCAGTGAGGGCAGTAAGTGCTGGGAATCTTCTGAAAAACAGACATGCAACAATGTGGCACTCAGTAGACTGTCTAATAAAGAACCAGCCTCCAACAACTGATGTTGTCTCTTCCTTCTTGTTTTTGAGTGATGGTGCTAGGGATGACTGGAATCTGCCTCTGGAAAAACTCCATCTGCTGGAGAAAAAGAAACTCTGTCTACTTAGTGATGAAAAGAATTGTTTCTGAAGCCAGGCAGCTTGATTAGAGTCCCAGGACCACCTTTTGCCAGCTGGCGACCTTGAGCCATTTATGAAATATCTAGTCTTGGTTATACCTTCTATGGGAGAAAAAAAAGGAAGAGAAAAATAGTTCCCCATCTTTAAAAGAGATAATAGCCTCATTTGAAGATAAAATGAATAAATACATATAAAATGCTTAGAATAATGCCTAGTAAATAGTAACTCTTCAGTAGATTTTTAGCTAACATGGAAAAGGCAAGAAAAATAAAGCCAAATAAGCAATGGTGGTAACAGTAATAATCTCTCACCTCCAGGAAACCTAAAATGTTTTGACTGTAGGAAAGCCGATATATCTTTGAAGGAGGCAGCATAGTATGGTGTGAAGTGTTAGAAAAATCTTGAGATTTCATCCATCTTGTTTCTTCCATTACTTTGATATGTGGCCTACAGTAGGGCACTGAACATCTGTGCACTTCATTATTCTTGTCTAGAAACTAAAGAATTTTAATTTGATAATTTCTACATACACTTCCAACTCTGAATATCTACTAGTCTGTTATACTTGGGGAAGAATAATCTGGTAGCCATTTCATGGTGTGTGCCAACAAGCTGAGTCTTTTATGTGTTGATTTCTACTTCTCAACCAGAAGCTGGAGCAATCAGAAGCATATGGAAAGTGGTATATTCCAAGGAAATAAAATTAGGCCAGCAAATGAAATGCTATTTGGTTCCTAAACTCTTAAAACTATGTGTGTGTGTGTGTGTGTGTGTGTGTGTGTGTGTGTGTTCTTATGCATCTGTATTTCAAATACTATATACTAAAGAATGGTATACCTTACTTTGGTGCTCTTATGCTCTGATAGAATAAATTGTCACCACATAGTGAATTTTTAAATTGAGATGTTTATTCTACTTCATTATAATGTGTAAATTGTGACTTTATACTCGACTACCCAGAGGTAAATTGAAGATGTGTATACAAAGTGAAACTATTCCCCTAATAAAATCACTGACATGTTAAGAGGGTTCCCATTTTAGTTATTTATGTTGTTTTCTTTCATTTTTAAAGATGACACTACCCTTTATTACACATTCGGAATGTGTGTGTTATACTTGTACAACACATTTCCTTTCCATGACCCATTAAAGTAGCATAATGCTTTCTATATTCATGCATCTCTTAGCATACAACCTATGGTTTTAAACATTTTTGCATTCTTTCTGAGAGGGAGAAAATGAGCTTTGTAGTGAAGAAAAACTTGGCCAATTATGTCTTTTTATTTTTTTAATCTCATTTTCAGTTTCAACCTAGCATTATCTTAGGCTTAGTAGCAACAAATGATAAAATGACAAATTCTGACATTCCCCGCATAATCTACATTCTTGGCCATTGAATCTTCATTTTTCCAGCCTCTTAAGAAACATTAAAAAAAAAGAAAGAAAGAAAGAAAAGAAAACCTCAAGTATGACTGCCAATCTAACTGACTCCATTCTGTGTGTCATGCTGCCGAAGTAGCACTTGGAATCTAGAAGTACCAAGTGCCACAATCCATCTCCTTATGACTCATGGCACCAGATGACAAGCAGACCTCTGTCCTTCAGCAGCACCAGAAACAGTGGAAGATCCGTGTGGGTGTTGGAGGCATTGTGAATAGATCTAGGGGGAGGCAGGAGTCCAAGCCCCAGGCTTTCTGTACGGACCACCGTCCTGACAGATGGCATATTCTTGGCTAGAATCCAAGGACCTTGGTCACTGAGTGAACTTTCCCTGACTTCATGCTGTCGGTATCCCACATACCCAGGGACACAGGCCCTGCTTGTGAATCATTTGTTTAGAAGCTTCCTCTGTGTGCATTTTCTGAATGAATGTTCATAAAGGTATTTTGCCTAAACCAAAAAACATAGTTGTTCAGCAATTTGTCATACAATTACTGTGGGTTGTATCAACGAAGAAAGTATGTTTTATAATTTGGTCCTAATGAATTTTTGAACGATATATCAATAAACCTTTCACAGACCGAATAATAATATTTGCTTCCTGAAAGCATGTATGATATCAACAAGGTCGCAGTTTACTGTCATTTTTAATAAGGAAGAGAAAACCATACTCAAGGGGCATTTAACATATTTTGACAAGGTGACCCACAATTATCCATTAGCATTGTATTTGTCTAAGCTCTACTGCATTGATATGCAGGGACCATGTAATAGTTCATTGATGTCCCACTTGGGGGTGGAGAATAAGGCAAGTGGGACCTTTCCAAGGTCTTTCACAGCCAGAAAGCATCTTGCTATTGCTATATTGATTAAACATTTGGATAGTTAATCAACGCAGCTCAGCCCTTTTAGCCTGTCATATGCATTATACAAAAGAAAGAAAGAAAGAAAGAAAGAAAGAAAGAAAGAAAGAAAGAGAGGAAGGAAGGAAAAAGTGGAAAGAAAGAAAGAAATGGTTATAAAAGGAGCCATGAGTACATCTTTTTCTTATTTTCAAATTTGACAGAGAAAGTATATCTTTTCAAAAAATAGGGCTACAATAAAATATAAAATATTCAATATGGTCTAGAATTGAAAGACTTATGGGCTTTTTTGGACTGTTTTTGTTGAACTGTGGTTAAAATTTCATGCTTTTTGCCCAAGTCAAGTGTATTCTTTCCACTCTTAGATGTCTGATCCATGCTTGATTTCCTCTTCACATAGTATGTTCCTCAAAATCAAAGCTGGAGCTTCCCATTTAATCCTCACTGGTTCATTTCCACCCAAATATTTGCATTTCTTGTCACATGTATGATGTGCCATGGTATCTTTTCCCTCAAGCTTAATCTCAAATAATTATATGCCATATTTCCTCTTGCTGTTGTTTGGTGCTGTCCAGTCACTGTCTGACTCATAGTGACCTTATGTACAACAGGTGAAAGAGTATTGTCATCTTCTCTGTCATTCATAGGGCTTTCAATGGTGGATTGATTTTTGGGAGTGGGTTGCTGGGTCCTTCTCCCAAGCCTACAGCACCTGGTGTTCCCAGGCAGTCTCTCATCCAAGTACTAACCAGGCCAGACCCTGCTTAGCCAAGATATGACAGGATTGGATGCCACAGTGGTACGGCAGCAGGCTTTTATTTTCTCTACTATATATATAAAGGCATCAAGATTTATGCTCCATTTTGGTTTTGTTGCCTTTGCTAAATCTCTTGCCCTCAACTGATTCTTTAAATAATGGAACAATTATAATCATCCCTTAAGAGATTCCTCAATCCCTGCCATTCTACCCTTCAGTTACTTAACACCTGGTAAGCCAATTTGATATAGATAATTCCTGTACTATTGTGGTTATTAGTACTATAAGTTACTTCACCTGTTTGGTTTTCTTAACAGGTTCCTTTTTTGTTTTGTTTTGATTTTGGCAGTACTGGGGATGAAACCAGGAACTCGCACATGCTAGGCAAGGGCTCTGCCCCTAAGCTACACTGTCCACCCTTGTTTTTATCTTATATTTTGAGGAATGATCTCACTAAGTTGAACAGGCTGCCTCTGGCCTCTCACTAGAGATCCTCCTGCCTCCACCCCTGAGATGTTGGAATTACAACCACTAACCTTGGCACCAAGCTTTCCTTAATAGTTTCTAATGTTTTGCTTAAATCTATTTTTCCCAATGTTGTTTGATCATGAGAATCATCAACTCCAATCAGATATTTTCAATCATAATATCCAGAATTGAACCTAGAAATGTGTAGTTTAATAAGCACCTGGGAAGATTATTAAGATCAGGAAATTCTGGAATCCTATGATTTAATCTATTATTCATCCATTTGTTCTGGAAACCTACATATAACACCAACTGATTCTTCAAAATGTGTCTGCAACAAAATTTTTGTCTGATTATGTAAAGTTATTGATCATAGTCCACATGCATTAATTTACACATATTATCTTGTTTACCGTGATGGTAAGTGCATCTCATCTGATTTTTGATTTTTTGATTGGGATGTAGAGGCTCATATGTGTGTGACTGCATTACATAGATTATAATACCTATTTTGAGAGAAAATTCTCCTTCTCTTTCTTGTTTGACCAAACAAATTACCATGTTGCAAGCTGCCTTATGGAGAGAACAATGCAACAAAGAGGAGAAAGTGGTCCTCTACCAACAACCAACAAGAAACTGAGACCTGCAACCCACAAAGAATTGAATCCTGCCCCCTTTCCTGTGAGCTTGGAAGCTAATCCTTCCCTAGTTGAGTTTCTGATGAAAGTGCAGCCCCAGCCAACACCATGATTACAACTTTATGAAATCTTGAAGCAAAGAACCCAGTAGAGCTGTGATCAGAGCCATAAGCCACAGAAATTATGATACCACAAATGTGTTAATAGCTGAATTTATAGTAATATTATAATATAGCAGTAGAAAAGTTATACAGAAAACTTTTACTTTATACCCATTTTTATTTTGAGTCCAATGGCTTTTTGAAATTTAGAGTTCTGCCTTCATTATATAGCCACCAAGTGCTATCATCTAAATTTTCCATCATATGTTCATTTATGTTTATGTTATATTCTAATTTGCACCACACGTTGTAGATATTTTATCTACTCATGTTATAAAAATTTATATATATATATATATATATATATATATATATATATATATTTCCAATCTAAACTTATACCTAAAGGAATGATCTCACCATATGCTGGAACAGTACAAATGAGTTTGTTTTCAGAGGTTTGAGTTAAATGAAATAAAGCAGACTCACTGCTTTCAAATCAAGGATAATTGGCTATTTTGGTATACAAACATGGCATTGCAGATCTAAAAGCACTTTTAAGGTGCTTTTCTGTAATTTCTTTCAAATTCATAAACAGATTTCATGTGCACCCCAAATTCACAATAGTCAATGAGTATATGTTTGTAAAGGCCCTCGTTGCAGATGAGCTTTCAGTCAGTAACCCAGGCATAAAGCAAAGCCTCTGACATAACCAGGAAAAAAATATTGTAAACATCTTTGTCATACCTTAATAAGCCACAGCTGAGGAGGAGGGTTCAAGTATCGGGACAGAGATAACATATAAAACACATCTGATGCAGCAAACTCATAATTACAATGGACAGTTTCCTCAGTTTGCTATAAATAGAGATCCCATTACATAGTAATTATCTCTCTAAAGGTTTGGAACAAGGTGAGAATTTACCTCAAAAATGGGTCATTATTAACTGGAAAATATGATTCTAGTCTTAAAAATAAGACTAGAAAATTAGTGGCAGGCATTAATTTCTTATTTATAAAAGCACTTTGGGAGCAGGGTCCATTGAGTCTTATTTCCTTTATATGGAAACAGACACCATTATTCAATTTTGTCCTATCTTTTTATTAATAGGTGTAAAACATCCCCAGGGCATTACAAAGCTTCAGCAGAAACCAAGAGTAATATAATGTTACACATGTAGGTGGCTCTTACCCTTCCATCTAGAGGGACCCAAAGCAAGACTTTCTCTTCTGAAGGACAAAAGTACCATATTATTTAAACAATGACCCCTGGACCATTTAAGGCTTATCACATCATCTCACTTTTTTCTTTCTTATACAATTTCCTTAGATTAAATTAAGAATGCCTGCTTCTATTATCTCCTTTAAGATATATATTTCTGAGGGTGATAATAAAGTTCTAAACTGAGGTTCCTAATGTAAAAAAAATCAGAGACAGCAAAGTGTACTGTTACAGTCAGATGAGAGTGGGTAGCATATATGGAAACAAAACTGAGGCATTAGTATCATAAGTTCAAGGCAAAAGGCAGCCTGTACAACTTAGGGAGACCTTGTCTCAGAATAAAAAATATATAAAAGGGGCTGGGGCTACAGCTCAGTAGTGGAGCACTTGCCTAGCATGCTCAAGGCCCTGGGTTCAACCCCCAAGTACTAGGGGGAAAAGCATCAAAAGTGAAAAGGAAGACAGCTAGAGCTATTGAGTGCAGACAAGAACACTGTAAGAAATCCAAAAATGTCCTTCCTGGTAATTTACTGTTACTGTTACTAACTATATGGAATAAGGCATAATATGGCTCAGTGGCTTAAAACCCAGACTAAACTTCAGTTCCAATTACCAGGTACCACCTCAGAACTTTTATGTCAGAATTTCTGGGGTTTGGGGCACAGGCAGCAATATTTTTAGGAAGCCAATGCCTTATCCATTAGACTGCTGGGGCTTCAACAGACAATAGTATTTTTAATGTAGCTGAGGCAATTCCAATGTGTAACCAATCTTGAGAACCACTGCTATAAAGGTTCATTCAATGTAGATTATTTCATTTTATTGGGAATTTAAAAGCAATAACAAAAATCTTGTCTTTCTGTGATTGTTTGGATCACACGTTAAACAGTACTCAACATCTGGGCTTTTATAGCTCTTCTGCTACTGCTCTTAATCCACTACTTGAAACTTGAAGATGTTTACTCCATTCCAACATAAGCTCCTCATTGCAGGCCTGTTGCCTGTTATCTAGGCACAGGTTCTCACTCTTTCTTTCTTTATACACTTTTCTAAAGCAGGAGTAAGACAAATATATGGAAACCAGGAATTTGGTAGAAAGAGAACATCTAAATTGAATGTTTGTTGTTGTTGTCAGGTGCCATTAAGTCAGGTCTTGACTCATAGCTACCTTATGTACAATAGATGAAAAACTCCCACACACTATGCCGTGCCCACCGCTATGTCAATGCTTCTCTGCCAACCATACAGTTTTCAATGGCTGATTGTTTTGGGGGCAGTGGGCTGCTAGGTCCTTCTCCCAAGCCTACAGCACCCCATATTCCCAGGCAGTCTCCATCCAAGTACTAACCAGGCCCATCTTTGCTGAGCTTCTGAGATCTGATGAGATTGGACACCAGGGTGGAATGGCTGTAGACACCTTAAGACCTTCCACTTTTCCTCTTAATAGCTCTTTATTTTATTTATTTATTTTTGCCTTTATTGTTGTTGTTGTTAGGTACCGTTGAGTCATGATCCGACTCATAGCGACACTCATAGGGTTTTCAATGGCTGATTGTTTCAGGATTGCCTTGGGAGTGGATTGCCAGGTCCTTCTCCCATTTTTGCAGTGCTGGGAATTGAACTCGGGACCTCAGAAACTGCAGCACAGTGCTCTACAACTGAGCTAAATCCCAGCCTTTGCCTTTATTATTGTTGTTAGGTGCCGTGGAGTCATGACCGACTCATAGTGAGCCTCATAGGGTTTTCAATGGCAGATTGTTTTGGGGGTTGCCTTGGGAGTGGGTTGCCACATCCTTCTCCCATTTTTGCGGTGCTGGGAATCAAACTCGGGACCGCAGAGACTGCAGAGTGGCGCTCTACCAACTGAGCTAAATCCAGGCCCCTTGCCTTTATTAGATAGTTTCTAATCTACTTATATTATTCTTAGCTTGAAACATAGAGCATCAAACTACTTTGTAATCCTGGATATTATGTGTATTATATGAAACTCCAGTGGCATATTGCTTCTTTCCAGCATAACTTGTATTTATCAGGGTATTTGTGCTTAGTGAATTTCATATTTAGCCACTCATATCCCTCTTCCTCTCATTTGCCAGTTGTTCACACTTCACTTTTAGGCTATCCAATGGATGTAAACTTGATCATTAATGACTCATCTCCTGACTCTTTAGGGTCATCTTGAATTATAAGTAGATCTTCCAAGGTTCTTGTTCTCTCTCCCAACTTAGAGTCCTCTGTGAAACTTTATGAGCATGTTCCATATTTTATCATCCAAGTCACTGATAAAATGTTAAATATTACCACCCTAGACAGACCCTGTAGAACATCATGTGATGTGTCCTTTTAGGTTGCCTCTGAAACATTAATAATTTCTTATTGAGTATGATCCTTGAACCAGTCTGTATCCAACTAAGAGCAAGAGCTGTATTTCCCTAGATTAATAGTGCAATTTTAAATCTATATTCTACAACCCAGAGGAAGAAATTTTGTATTCTTCTAGCCTCTTCACAGAGATAGAATAGATGTTAATTTTATCATTTTAAACATATGCCAAACAATAATCCAGGATAATTTAGCACTGTCCATAAATGTAATATTTTCAAAAAGCCATAAAAAAGAATTCCCCACTAATAACTCTAGTATAAAGGTTCATCATGGACTACTACTCCACCTCTTTGAACTTAATGACAACTTAAGTCAATGCCCTCCTTTCTTCCTTTGTTGCAGCTGCTAGAAGGGTGGAAAAGTCTGTTGTTGGAGAGGACTGTTGTCCAGGCTCCAAGACGTCCAGACAAGGCCTCCAGAGACTCTCTATTTTTCCTCCAGATCATTTTACTGACATTAATGATGAAACAGCTTTGTCTGTGTCTCTGCCTCGGTTAGCAATGCCTTACTGACAGGGCAGCTCCAGATGCATTAGATCAGCAGCTGCTGCCATCATGCGAATGTCTAACACTTACTTTAGGTAGGTGACACTTCTTAATATTCAGTCCTGTCTTCACAGCGCCGACTTGCCCCACCATACACAGCGTTCTTTTTGTCATTATTATCAAGGTAGTTAGGAGTTTTGCTTGTGATTTTTCTAAAGGGCATTTAAAAAAAAATGTTCATAATCTTTAATGCAGGAGGGCAGTATAGCATGCCTGGAAAAATATGCATCACAGAGTTCTTGTTTAGAAATAGTAATTAATTTTACAGTCAACAGTAGTGTGACACACTGTTTCTGACTAGACATCCACCGTGGCTTCCTGCCAGTCTTTTGGAAGAATATTAATTGACGTCCAGCACTAAGCAGCATTTTTTGCTGTGTTTTTGAATGAAAGAAATTGAATATATACATTCTAAACTCACATATTCAATATCCAGTTCTGCATCCTGATATCACCATAATACAGCTGGTTGATGTGTTTGTCCTCTTTTTCTGTTTCCTTTTGTTCTCTTACACTCCTGTACTACTGACCCTTATAGAGCCCCTACTTTTTGCCTTCCCTTAATTTCAACTGATTGTATAACTTCTTGCAGTATCTGGAAGTGGAGAAACTTCTGCAACAAATCCTCTGTGTCTCCTACAATCCTGAACAACTAGGTTACTGCTCTTTCTTTTTCTAAGATTTCTCAAGTGACAACATCCAATGATTTTAGTAATAATATGGATGATATGCTCATTAACTTGCCAAGGATGCCAGATTAAGTAGAAGGGCTAACATATTTTTTTAAGATTAAAATTCAAAATGACCTTGACAAGCTAGAGAATTGGAAACATAAACAAGATTTAGTTTCAAGGTAAAAAGTACATGATCATCCACACTGAGGGAAGAAAAACAGCATGAATGGAAGATGGCAAGTAATGGTTTGCAATGAAGTGTGTGGGTGAGGAGAAAGCTTCTGTACAGCCTATGTACAGGATAGTGAATTAGTTATGATGAAACCAAAAAATGAGGATTTGGAAATTGAACCATTATATGGCATGAAAAAATATGCTCTCTAATTTATTAGATTTCTACTAGTTTTTTTTTTTAAAGAAGATAGCATTTAAAAATCCACAACATATATGATAAGATCACAGAGGACAAATTCAGAAAGAAAAAATAGTATTTAACAATGAAGGCTCAGTCAGGGCCATGGTACATGCCTATAATCCCAGTCACTCAGGAGGTGGAGACAGGAGATCACTAGTTCAAGGCCAGAGGAATCCTGTGCAACTTAGTGAGAACCTGTCTCAAAAAAAAAAAAAGTAATTTTTAAAAAAAAGGTCTAGGGGTTCATCTCAGTTATAGAGCACTTGCCTAACAGGCTGGAGACCCCAAGTTTAACTCCTTAGTACTGCCAAAAAATTTATCTATATATCTTTATATCTATATCTACATATATAGATATCGTTACTCAGATATATAAGGTATGTATTCTCCCTATTCCCACAAAAAAGTGATGAAGCTTTTCGGATATTTATTTCCTATTTTGAAGCAGTCTATAGCCATATCACCCTGGCATTTGATCTCATCCGATCTCAGAAGCTAAGTAGGGTTAGACCTGATTAGTAATTGGATGGGAGAATACCTGGGCATACCTGGTGCTATAGGCTAGCAAGATGAACCCGGGAGCCCACTCCCAAAACAATCTGCCATTGAAAACCCTATGAGTAGCAGAGAAGCACTGACAATAGTGTCAAGCATGGCACAGTGTTGGAGAGGGTTTCATTGTGTTGTACATAGGGTCACTGAGTCAGACCTCACCTGATGGCACTTAACAACAACAATACTTTAAAGCAAGCACAAGAATCATTTGTAAATCTACATGGTTCCATTTGAAGAGAATTTTTATGAATTGAATTATTATTTAAATTCACTATTCACATAACAAATATAATTTTATATCTGACAATGAATTTTTTCTTTCTTTCTTTTTTCCTTTCTTCTTTCTTTCCTTTCTTTCTTTCATCTTTTCTTTACATGGCAGTAGAAGACTTTCTTCATTTAAAATCTTATAGGAACTCTATATTTAGAAGAGAAAAGCCAGTAGGAGTCTAGAGCCCATTCAGTACAATCCTCCTCCCCCAATTAAGGGAAAATTGATCAAACTGAGGTAAGAAAAAGAAAAAAATGAACTAACTCCGTAAAGGTCAGACTTAGGTAGTGACAACAGCATGATTTGAACCCAGGCCTCTGGCCCACAAGTTCAAGTCTCTTTCTAATGTACTACACTGCCTCCTGAAAAATACGTACTATTTTGAGGCATCCTTGTTTGACATAGATTTGTTTTACTCTCCTTTTTTACAATCTTTTAAATTTCTTTTCTCATGTTCTCTCACTTATTTCCCTAAAGCCATTTGTTATGTAACAGATGCATATGTGTTCCTGTTTATAAATATTCTACAGTAAATGAATTAAATATGGGAAAATGAAGCAGGAAAGTCTACTAGGACCCTCAAACCCTCACACTGGAAATGTTGGGACTCTGCTCTCATCTCAAGAGCAGAAGACACAGGCAGAGGCCACAATCAGAATGCAGAATCTGGTCTTGGATGGTTAGATCCCACCCCATCTGTTTTCCCTCCATTTTTACTCTAGCCACAATTAGTATACTTGGTGTTACTGAGGATCACCTGGGAAAAACCAGTAGGGCACTGTGTATAACTCTGGTGATATTACAGTAAGCAAGAAGCTTAAAATCAAATTCATTACCAGGGAATTGAATACAGGAAACACAGCTTCATTAAAAAGTACGACTTTATAAATAACTACACATAAACAGACTGCTTTGCCTTAGAGTCTAATATATTTCAAAATTATTATCTACTTAAAACATTTTACCTAAAAGAATTCACAATTAGCTTTCAATATTTAAACACTACATTAGAAATGGAATATTTATAAATATCAGAAATAAAAGCCTCTTCATTACAGTGTGAACATATGCTAACACACCACATACTGACTTTTGAATTTACTACTAATATAGTTCACTATATCTGTTTTTTTTTAACAAAACTGGCATAAGAGTTTAGATAATAGCTAATATAAATATATGAAATGTCAAATTTAGAAAGAAGCACTTAAACATTTATCTTTTGGAAAGTATTGTTAAACTTAACTTTTATTAACTCAGGCAATCAAAAAGAAATACATGGATGCTAGTGAACCTTTGAAAATCTTTTATTTTATCACTTTTAATGCATGTTTAATATTTAACATTCATCTTATTACAGGCAGGAATTGTGAAATGCTTGTGCTGTTTCTAAACAGTTTTAAAGTTCAATGCACAGTCACAATTCAGAGGGGAGATTTCACACATTTATGGAAAATAAGCCATTTTTGCAGTAAAGTTGCAAAGTGTGAAAGAATTCTTGTTTTATCTGCCTTACTTATCATGTTTGTGAGTTATTTGGCCTGGAAGTAAATTGACAAGTTGTCAATGAACAATAGACAGTGCTCTAGCTAGGCTTTTCACAGGTTCAGATGCCTTTGGGCAAAAGGGCTAAATCTGTAGTTGCAATCTAGCATATGGAGCACTGAAAAAAGTGGCAACAGGGTGAGAGACATTCCCTGCAAAATGCATGCAGTTGTTGCTCTCTAACCAATCTGCCTGGACCACTCTACTTTATGAATTCATGTACCATCCATCTAATGACTAATTTCTGTTTTATTCTAATGTACTTTGATCCATTTTGTTATTTTAAACCATTTTATTCATTCAAACAATTATTATTAAATATGCATCTTTGATAATAAAAACTCACTGCCTCATTCTAGGTGATTTTTGTTGAAAATGTCCCACAGTATCCCTTAGGAAGGAAAACAATGTCAGAATCCCTTTTTTAGTGGTTAAGGAAGGGTGGACATTTTCTTCTACCTTTGACCACCCTATGTTAGAATTATCTTGTTATAACATTTCATGTATTTTTCTCCCATCTCATTTTTTTTGTCCAGAATGCTATTTTGAGCATATTTCATAATAACTCATACAGTGGAATAAATTACTGGAGAGCCAACTGGTCCTTCAGTAGATGGCACTCTTTGTTATGAATTAGCTCTATATTGTTTTGCCACTTCCTTCAAATGCCAGTGGTTCTTTGAGGCTCCTCCCTTGTAGCTATCCCACTCTCTAAAACATAGTTAGGGGTGTGGTTTGGGGTAAAAGCTAGGGCTGAGATTTCTAACCCAAGAAACAAAAAGGGCCAAAAAGAAAAAGAAAATGGAAAGAAAAGCTTCACAAATAAGAGTTCACTAGAAAAAAAAAAAAGAGGCTGAAGTTTGAATACAAAAAGAGGTCAAGACTGGGACCAGATTTGTATGGTAGTTGGAGTGACAGGGTCAAGGGTTTTAATGTAGAGATAAGATCAGAGAAAGTGCATGCCAGAAAGAAGCAGTGTGGTAGGTGACTGGGAATTTATTGTAAAGCCTAAAGTAGAATGCTGCTAGCCTTTATGGGTTTGTGGTGTATATGGTATATATTTCTGCACTCTAGTGGCCTCAGATTTACCACCCACCTCGTTTTTTATTCTGTCTCCACTTTCCTTCACAATTTTGGTACCTGTTTGGTACACTTTTTCTAAGCTCTAGCTATCATCTTGTGTTACTTCCATACCAAGTAGATGATCCTTTCTGTACTTCTTCCTATAAGATCTTTAAATCCAGGTCCTTATCTCTATTCCACAATGACCCATTATCTTGGCTCTCTCATGGAACTTGGCTCCCCTTCTGAAATAATTCACTCAGAGAATAGTGTCTCTTCCACAGTGTTATGATTTACCTCTCTTGCTGTTGTATTGTCTACAGCCCTAACACCTTGTGGTTCAATCTTATCAGGTCTCCAAAGCTAAGTAGGGTCAGTTCTGGTTAGTCATTGCATGGGAGACCACTTGGGAGGCTCTGTAGGCTTAGGAAAAGGACCTGGCCACCCCCTCCCAAAAAATAAGCAGGCATTGAAAACTCTAGAATAGCAGAGAACCACTGACAATAGTGCCTGGCATGGCACCATGTCAGGGAGTGTTTCCTTCTGTTTTACATAGGATCACTATGAGTCAGACCCTACTCTATAGCACCCAACAACAACAACAAAGCTATTATATTGATTCAAAAGCAACTCTTAAAATTCTGTACATTCTCCAACACTTCGGCTCATACCCACCATTATTTTAGTTCCCAAATCCACCGGCCTGCCTGGATCTCATTATTAACAATTTTAATGACAATGTTACTAAAATTTCCAATTCACCCCCTTCCATATGCAAGGTACTCCTCAAATTTCAATGGGGTTATGTCCTGATAAATCTATCACAAATTGAAAATATCACAAGTTGAATATTTATTTAATGTACCTAATCTATCAAACATCATTGTTTAGCAATCATAAGATA
Source organism: Pedetes capensis (assembly GCA_007922755.1). Lineage (NCBI taxonomy): Eukaryota > Metazoa > Chordata > Mammalia > Rodentia > Pedetidae > Pedetes > Pedetes capensis. Next base: position 223,320 of record VMDO01000374.1, on the reverse strand, counting down.
CTGTAGAATAGCAGTTGTTTACCCTTGTAATCATGTGGCCGATCAAGAGCCATGATTCTCTGCTGGTGCCCAGCATCTCCAGAGAATATCATACCACATATCACTAGCCCAAGGAAAAAGCTCAAAATTGAAAACTCAAAGCGTAGTTTCTACAGAATGAATATTGCTATCGCATCATAAAGTCAACAAATTACTCCAACCATCATAAATTGAGGACCATCTGTATAGTGGAAAAGATTGCTGCTGGAATCAAAGATATGAGCTTAAATTTTGGCTTTTATTTCCACATTTACTGTGACACTATTCACAATAGTCAAGTTATGGAATCAGTGCAGGTGTCCATCAACAGAGGAATGGATAAAGACAATGTGGCTTGTAAAATGGAGTTTTATTCAGTCATAAAGAACAAGAGTAGGTCATTTACAGGAAAATGGTTGGGACTTGAGATCACCATGTTAAGTGAAATAAGCCAGATTCAGAAAGACAAATATCAGATGTATTCTCTCATATGGAGAATCTAGATTTTTTAAATAAATACAGCCAGGCATGGTGACACATGCCTGTAATCCCAGTGACTGGGGAGGCAGAGAAGGAGGAACAAGAGTTCAAAGCCAGAGGCAGCCTGCCTAACTTAGTGAAACCCTGTCTCAAGTTGAAAAAATAATAAAAGTGGAGAGTGCAGCTTGGTGGTAGAACACTTCTAAAGTATGTGATGCCCTGAGGTTAGTCATCCAATACTTTGTTGTTGTTAGGTGCTGTCGAGTCTTTTCTGACTCATAGTGACCCTCATAGTGTTTTCAATTGCTGATTGTTTCAGGATTACCTTGGGAGTGGATTGCCATAGCCTTCTCCCCTTTCTGTGATTCTGGGAATCAAACCTGGGACCTCAGAGATTGCAGAGCAGTACTCTACCAAGTGAGCTAAACACCAGCCAATACTAGGAAAAAAAAATAATAAAACATGAAATAGAAGCAGAAGAATAGGAAGAAGACCAGAAGCAGGGGTAAGGAGGGAAAAGAGGGCAATGAGAGATGAATATGATCAAAGTACCTGATATAAATGTATGAAAATGGCATCATGAAACTCATTATTTTGTACAATGAATATTGTTGCTGTTGTTGTTGTTAGGTGCTGTCATGTTGGATCTCATTCATAGTAATCCTGTATGCAACAGAATGAAACATTAACAAACACAGTGCCATGTACATGATCTTTTTATGTTTGAGCCCAATGTTGCAGGCACTATATTTCTTCTCATTTTGTGTCGTGCCACATCAACTAATGGAGGTCCCAGGGGGTTTACTCCTCTCCAGTCATTAAGGTCCACTCTAATCTGAGGAGGCAACTCTTCCCCAGTCATTTCTTGAATGTCTTCCAGCCTGGGGTGGGCTCATTCTCTGGCACTATTTTTGACAGTGCTTCTCTGCTATTCATAAAGCTTTCAATTGCTAATTGTTTCAGAAGTAGGCTGCTGGGTCCTTCTCCCTAGTCTGTCTTAGCCTGGAAGTTCAAATGAAACCTGTCCACCATGGATGGTCCTACTGGTGTCTGAAATACTGATGGCATGCATAGCTTTCAGGATCCTGGTAACACACAAGCCCCCACAGCATGACAAACTGACAGACATGTGAAGACAATGAATATATGCTAATAATAATTTTTAAAGAAATTTTTAAAAAGAAAAAATTAAATATTGGCTTTTGCCACTTTAGAAAACCTGTTGTGCCTAACTTTGTTGGCCTATAAATTAGACTCACTATCTAACAAACACTTGCAGCCATAGCCCCTGATTTAATGAGATGATACAAACCAGTCGGTTGCTCCCTGTCTTCTTTTACTCTTCTGCTGTATTCTTCCTGCAAATGTCTGGTCAGGGACTAGCCTTCCATCTGTTTTGATCTGCTTCTACTCCTGGCTTGCTGGGAAAATCTCATGTCTGTGCTGTTAATCTTGCACATTTAGAAACTCTGACTAAGTCTTCAACACTACCCAACAGTTACTGAATCTTGACTCCCTCCCCTACTCCTCACACCAGCTGATTCAGCCTATTCCCATTCTCTTCATGCTTCCTACTGCCCAGCTCCCCAAGAAAATATTTGGTTATGCCTCTTTCTTTTCCTAAAAAATAGAGTACGTCAAGCATCAAGTACCTCAATGCTCATCCCTTCTCTTCTAGATGTGTGTCTATCATTTCTCACCCTATTGTTTGACTTATTTTTTAGGCATAGTGCCCCACTCCTTTCCAAGGCAAACTCCTTCACCTATGTTCTTTATACTGTTCTTAATTTACTCAGAGTTGCTATGTAGAGCTCATAAATATTTTAACATACCCTCATTGTTATGTGGGACCAATTTTAATGCACAAAGTAGGAAAAGCCTTATCTCTTCTCAGTCTGTAACTTTACTTGGCCTTTGCTTTCAACCTCTACCCTTTGCCAGTTTTTGCAACAGTTTATAGAAATGAAGTGATTTATATTTTATCTCTTCCCCTCATCTTCCCTCTAGAGATCAGTGCTAATAAATGGGGAAATGGCCAGGAGGAAGGAAGATGCCAAGCAAGGGAGGGAAGCATCGGTCAGAAAAAAACCTATAAAATGAAATATGTAAGCTAGATAAGCAAAAGCTGAAGGTTAATCTCTTTGGAAACAGATATACTCTAGGATGCTGTCAAAATTAATTAAGACATAGAAAGCAAGTAGGATTATAAAAATATGCTCTTAATTATTGGAATCCTATTTCCCATATTAATACAGTGTTGTCCCAGGAGGCAGAGACAGGAGGATCGCAAGTTCGATACCAGAGGCAGTCTGCATAATTTAATGAAACCCTGTCTCAAAAAGTAAAAGAAAAAAAAATGGGCTAGGGGTTTAGCTCAGTGGTCCAGCACTTGCAAAGCATGCAAAGCATGAGACCCTGGGTTCAACCTCCAGTACCACCAAAAAAAAAAAAAAAAAAAAATACAGTGTTGGCCAAGGTGGATAAGTTGTCAAAGTACTACAAAGTTTATTTTTATGTCTAAAATATAAAAATGAATGCCATAATTTTATCTGGACCCTGAAAATGCATCCCAACTCTCTTCTGAAGCCCCAGAAATGCACAATAAAGGAATAGCTCCTTCGGGGCATTGAGCAGAATGTCCTTTATGTATACTTAAGGAGAACTAGGTTTCCAGAAATGTTAGTGGACAAAAGGTGACTGCTCCGATGCCTTATTTATACCAACATTACATCCAAATACATCTTTGCTACTTTTACCTCTATCTTTTTTTCCCTCCTTATGTTTTCTCCTTTTGTCCAAATATTCCATTCCTGTTATGTCTGTTTTTGCTTTTCTCCTCCTCTTCTTTCCTTCTTATGCCCACTCCACTCCCCTGTTTGCTTCCAGAGACTGCAATAAAGAGTTAAGTGGGACCATATGGCTGACTCTTTCATTGTATAAATGAAATAATTGAGACCCAAAAGTGGAAGTGACTTGGCCAATGTCTCATAGTAGTTGGAAGCAGAACTCCAAGGATAAACTGAAAGTCTCTTGAAACTAATCCTGGATTCTTTCCATGACACCTATGACCTCTATCATCTCCATTCTTCACCATGCAAACTGGGCACCATGAAAGCATTTCAAGCATCATGAGAAAAAAGCAGTGTAGGGTCACACCATGGCAGGATATATGTCTCAGACATGTTTGGTGAGTTTCATAACTTCCTGTATTTACCTGTTCTTTCCTATCATGAAAGGATACCATTCCTCAAACCAAGTGCCTTTATTGTGCTTCCATTTGCATATAACTTCCCCTTTTTTAGCACCTCACCCACTCTCCTCATTACTGTACCCAGATACACTTCAGAGCACTCTGCTCAGTACCACAAACTGCCCTGTCCTTCCCCATGCTCAGGACACCTATCCCTCCTCTTATTCTCCATAGCATGTATCACCTTGCAGTAGACCATATAAATTACATATTTATTATGTGTACAGTTCATTGTCTGTTTCTTCCTGCAAGAACATCAGCTGCATGAGGTCAGGAATCTTTTTCTCTTATACTAATCAGTATATTCCAGGCACCTAGAACAGTGGATGGTGCATTGTAGATACTCAATATGTGTTAAATGAAGGAAAAAGCCATAGTAACTGGCACATAAAATGCTTATTCTTTAGGATTTCTAGAGACCCAAGGGTAGAATCATAATCAAAACAAATTTCATATGCAAAATAAATTATCTAGTTTGTCTTCTCTCTTTCTGTAGGGTGTATGAGAAAGAAGGAGGGAAGAAGAGAAAAGAAGAAAGAGAGACAGATGGGGTGAGAGGCAAGAAAAAGGAAACATTAATAAAGCATTTATACTGAAAATTTGACACTTTATAAATGATGCATCTTTAAATTTTAAGTTATGAAAGATGATTTTTTAGGTTTAACAGTGTTTAGTCCTCCCTCTTAGGATTTCTGATACCAGTTACAAATCCTCTCCAGAAACAATTGAGTTTTCATGTGTAGACATGAAAAGATTATACTTTTTAGGGGGTGGAGTACTAGGGGTTGAACCCAGGGCCTCATGCTTGCATGCTTTGAAAGTGCTGGACCACTGAGCTGCACCCCCAGCCCATTTTTTTCACTTTTTTTTTTTTTGAGACAGAGTCTCACTAAATTATGCAGAATGCCTCTGATCTCAAACTTGCGATCCTCCTGCCTCTGCCTCCCAAGTTGCTGGGATTACAGGCATGTGCCAAAGCTCCCAGCTAAAGATGATACTTTTAAAATTATATATGTTGTAAAACAGTCTAGAACTAAATTATAAATGAGTTCCTTATTTCTTGCCACCCACATCACAATTTCCTATCTAGTCACAGGGATAGCAGCTGGACAACAGCAGACCTCACTTTTTTGGCAAGGTTCTCCCTGCTTTCATATGCATCAAGAGCCAAGAGCCAAGAGCCACAGGTGTGTATGGTCAGTGATCTTTTCCTCCAGCTCTGTGGGAGAGGGTGACTGGAAGCTTTCCACCAAATACTTCCAAGAAGGCAAAACTTTCCATTTACTGGGCCATAAATTCCTGACATTTACTATGACATTTAACCGGGTCACAACATTTTTAAAAAGTCCACAGTCATAAGGTGCCAAGATCACTTCAGCAGCTCACCCTAGACCTTGTCTATCCTGACCTTTTGTGCCCCCCTCTTCAAAGGAGGAAACTGCAACCAGAAATCATCTCCTTACAGATAGCAGGACCGACCCACGCAGGCTCACTTGAGGACCAGTTGGCCATGAATCTGAAAAGACACTGTTCACCCTCCCTTCCATAGCATGAAAAATAAGTACAGCAAATAAAATGCAGTCATGACATACATCTAAGAAAAAACAACTATCACAAGTAGCAGGTGCAGATTTATAAATGTTAAAGCAAAGCTGAGAGATGAAACAGAATCCTCTATGAGACGATTATGATATATAGTTTATAATCATCAAGATCCTCTTTTTTTCCTTCAAGAATGCCTCAAAAAGGTTAATCAAATTTCTTGACTACAGCTTCTTGCTGACTTTTAGGAGAAAGCATGAGGTTTTTTGAGTCCAAGAATTTTGGCATATGTAGTACTCCTGGAAATATTTTGAAGGTCAGACAAAATTCCAAGACCCAAGACTACTGTGTCAATACACTTACAGTGCCAACTTGTGGATAATATTACTCTTTAGTAAGAAGTCTTAGGAAAATCAGTATTGTCTGGAAATCTGAGGCTCAAGACAAGACCAGTGTTCCCAAAGTGAAGTGTGTGGATTAAAAAAGAAATGGTGACTTAAAGTCATTCAAGAAAGTCAAATAGTATTTAATATTTTAAAAACATTTGTGTATATATACATATATATGTGTGTGTGTGTGTGCGTGTGCGTGTGCGTGTGTGTGTGATAAATTGGATGATGTTTCCCAAAGGTGCCCACCCCAATCACTGGAACCTGTAAACACATTTCCTTACAAGTGCAAAGAATTAGCTAGATAAGATTAGACCAAATATATACCTTGGGATGGGGAGATTATCCTGGATTATTCAGGTTAGTTGATGTAATAACAAGTGTTCTTATAGGAGGAAGATGAGCAGTCAGAGAAACAAGAAAGTGATGGACCATAGAATCAGAGATTAGGGTGACAGTGACAGGAGTCAAGGAATGCTACAGCCCCAGGCTGGAAGAAATAAAAAATGAGTTCTCCCATAGAGCCTCCAGAAGGAACCAACCCTGCAAATATCTTTATTTTGAACTTCTGATACCCAGCTGTCAGAGAATAAATGTGTGGTTTTTAAGCCACTAAGTTTGTTATGCCTGCAGCTATACTCCCGTGGAGTCTGATTTGGTCAGATCTCGGAAGCTAAACAGGGTCAGACCTGTTTAGGGATGGGAGACCACCTGGGAACACCAGGTGCTGTAGGCTTGGGAGAAGGGCCCAGCAACCCACTCCTAAAAACAATTGGCCATGGAAAGCCCTATGAATAGCAGAGAAGCACAGCAATAGTATTTCATCTGTTATACATAGGGTCACTGACGGCACCTAACAACAATAATTATGTTATGGGCTGGCGTTTGGCTCAGTTGATATAGTGCCTGCTCTGAGGACCCAGGTTAGATCCCCAGCACAACAAAAATGGAAGAAGGATGTGGCAGTCCACTCCCGAAAAAAATAAGCCACTGAAAACTCTATGAGGGTCGCTATAAGTCGGAGATGGCCCCACTGCACCTAACAACAGGTTTGTTATAATTTGTTAGAAAAGCAAAATGAAGTGGATAGCAAGCTTCTCCAGGGAAGAAATTATCTCATCAAAGGATTCCTTTGGGGTAGAGAAGTAACTAATATGAATTTTGCATTTACAAGAAGCCCTGAAAGTCATGATTTGTGTTTGGTAAAGAAACAGCATGGGACATTAAAAAAACAAAAAGGAATACACAAATGACGAAACAATCAAAATTTCCTGACTTTAATTTACTGATTAGAACACTGGTAGACCGCAATGATTTCAATGTCCTCTCAGCAAACCATCTTTGGAGACCAGGTATCTAACAAGTTTGCTTTCAGCTTTGACCATGGATGAGGTTGATACTTAAGAGACTTAACTCTGAGCCTAGTTTAAAAATTATACACTCACACTTTTTTCAAAGACAAAGATATATGTGAAAGTCCTCAAGTATACTAGAGAAATGGCCATAAATTGTGTCTTCTTGTCATGCAATTGCATTTCTCCTACCATATGAATACTCTGCACAACATATGTGAACTAAATTCTTTACACATAAGGAAAGATATTCACTCTGTAATGATGCAATGCTATGCATTTACAATGTCTCACATGCGTTTCTGACTTAAAGAATAAAGACAACAGCTATTACAAATCTCCTTTCCAAGAATAATGTAGCTGTATTCAACAATTATGGTTACATTGCAATTGAACTGATTGTAAGTTTGCATACATGAGCAAGTGTTGTTAATATTGTAGTGTCCTGGACCTAGAGATTGTCTATTAAAATCATGTAAATAATTAAGAATATTTCAAAGAAGCCAAGGGGCTGGGATTTAGCTCAGGTGGTGGAGCGCTGCGCTGCAGTCTCTGTGGTCCCGAGTTCGATTCCCAGCACCACAAAAATGGGAGAAGGACCTGGCAATCCACTCCTAAGGCAATCCCGAAACAGCCATTGAAAACCCTATGAGCGTCACTGTGAGTCGGATACCGACTTGACGGCACCTAACAACAACAACAACAATAACAACAATTTCAAAGAAGTAACTCAATTTCTTTTTATGGTAGTCTTTTTTAAAGTAAATTTGTATGTATGCTTGCATAGACATTAGTATTATTATAGCTTTCCAGATTAAACAGGCAGTGAAATAACTAAACCTACTTGATAGTTTCCTCTAAGAATTCCATACACTTTGTTGACCCTTTTATCAAGAGCTCCTTGTCACTGTGTCCATCTTAGAAGCAGCTCACTGATTTCTGTAATATGTATTGTACCATCTTCTGTTGGGGCTACTATAAAAATTTTTTTATAATTTTTTTTATAATTTTATGAATTATAAATTATAAAAATTTTATAATTTATATTTATATTTGGGGCTGGGATTTAGCTCAGTGGGTAGAGTGCTGCGCTGCAGTCTCTGAGGTCCCGAGTTCAATTCTCAGCACCGCAAAAATGGGAGAAGGGCCTGGCAATCCACTCCCAAAGCAATCCCGAAGCACTCAGCCATTGAAAACCCTATGAGGGTCGCTATGAGTCGGATACCGACTCGACGGCACCTAACAACAACAACAATATTTATATTTATATTTATAATATAAATTTATATTTATATTTTATAAAAAAGTATAAAAATTTTATGAATTTTTACTATAAATTTGATTGGCCAAGAGATGTTATGGAATAAATTCATCATGAGCTCCAAACAGTGGACTATTCTACATCACTGAAGACATCACCAAAATTATAGATAATAGGTTTCTCTGAAACAGAAGCAGTTGTGTCCACATTGGGCACATGCATGTCTCTAAGCAGTAATAGTAATGATGTCAGTGGCACAAAGACAGTGAGAGAAACTAGTGTGACTTGTCTTTTACCCCAACATGGTGCTAGGAGTTCAGAAGGGTCTTTAAGAGGCTTTGATGAAAATTTAGTTGTATACATGTCAAAAAATGTGTGCATTGGCATAGGTCTCCCTACTTACGTATTTCTTCAATGAATTTATCAGTAAGGTTTGTCTTGTTCTAGGTTTTTTTTTCTTTTTTATTGGAAATTTTTAATGTATACCTTAATGTGATTTATTCTGACATGCTTTTCATTGTGACATTTCCATATAAGCATTTTGATGTACATTATTCATATAGGTTCCTCCTTCCCTTCTTGTATGCTTCCCTCCCTTCACCCTCCTCACCTAAGTCTTCTCTATCTTTTATTGGTTATATTTTTCTATATGCCCTTGGGTGCCAGTTGTGTTTAAGATAGAATCAACCAAAGTGCCCTTCAGCAGAAGAATGGATAAAAACTATGGTACATATACACAATGGAATACTACTCAGCAATCAAGAAAAATGAAATAAGGTCATTTCACAGCAAAATGGATGGAATTAGAGAAAATTATTTTAAGTGAATGAACACAAGCTCAGAAAGAGAAACACCACATGTTCTCACTCATATGTGGGAGCTGAATCAAAATTACAAGAAGCAAAAATCCTATTCAAAGGTCTGATCAAAATAAAAGGGAAAAAAGTTAAGAATGGTGTCAATATAAATGGTCTAGAAAATGCATGCAATTGTTCTAACAAGTTTCTGTCTTGTTCTAGCTTTACATGAAATTTCTCCTTTATTATCCATACATATGGCCAATAAATGGCCAAGGACAAAACAGTCCAAAATGAACATGAATTCAACTAGTTTTACTGATACTGACACAAAGTTGATAATTGATTTAGAAAGGAGATTAATAAGTGTGAAAATGGTGTAACTTTGAGAAAGTAACAAGCTCTGGATCTTATTTTCCTCATCTATAAAATGGAGTCAAAAATAAAATGTATGGAATTATAGGGGTTAAGTTACACCATACATATAAAGTGTTTGACACTATACCTTCCACATAGAAAGTTCTCAAAAAATCACAACTACTACAATTTGTGATAATATTAGTAGCAGTATTTTTAAATTTTATTAATTCTGCATTGGCTCCCAACTGTTGTTATTGTTGCTGCATCCCATTGAGTTGGGTCCAACTCATAGCAATCCTATGTACAATGGAAATAAATAGTCCCTGATACTGTGCTGTGCCCGGCACTATGTTAGTGCTTCTCTGTTATTCACAGGATTTTCAGTGGCTGATTGTTTCAGGATTGTTTTGAGAGTGGGCTGCCAGGTCCTTCTCCTGTTTTTGCAGTAGTAGGGATTGAACCCAGGGCCTCAAGAGCACAAAGCAACACTCTACCAATTGAATGAAATCCCAGCTCAACTAAATTAGAATTTTTATTTTTGTCAATTCATGAGCATAGAAGTACTGGGGCCAATGTAGCAGCTACCATGTTCTCAATATTCTAGGCCCCTACTATCTTTCTGCTCAGATAGTCTTAGGATATGATTCTTGTGCTCATGAGTGCAAGGTGGCTCCTGCTCTCTCCCACCTGACCCTCCAATATTATGATAATATTTCAGGCAAGACCAAGAGACCTGTTTATGACCTTTAAGTTTATCTCCTTTTTAAAATTTTTCCAGGAAACCCATCCAATGACTTCTGCTTATGTGCATTACCAGAACCATGTCCCATGGCCAGCATTACTTTTGAAGAAGGCTGAGAAATATAATGTTTAAGCTGAGCACATTGCCACCACTAAAAAACCTGGGGTTCCATTAGTTAAAAAAATAAAAATAAAAGAGAGAGAGAAAGAGTGAATGAATATTTGGTAGGTAGTCAATAGTCACTGCTGCATTAACTATGTGGCATATAACTAGAAGAACATAAATGTTTCAAAACTAACAGAGTACCAGGCTTGGCACCATGGCTCAAGCCTGAAATCCTGGCAAATAGGAAAGGGGAGGCAGGAGGATGACAGGTTTGAGGCCAGAGGCAGCCTGTATAATTTAGCGAGACTCTGTCTCAAGATAAAAATTTAAAAACAGGATAGGGGGGCAACTTAATGGTAGAGCACTTGCAAAATATGAGCAAGACCTTAGATTTAACTGTTCAACTGTTAGTTGAAAAAACTAACAGTACCAAAGGACCCTCACATAGTTTACATTCATTCACTTGACTTCTCCCTAATGGAAACAATTTTCCATATTTTTATGATTCCTTGGCTAATTGTTTCACCTCCTTCAAAAATCCCTCCATTATAATGGTCACTAACACTGATTGACATGGTTTGGTCTTAGTTCTCTTCAGATTCCCTTTACAAAGTTTAGAAGTTTACTTAGCTTCTATGTTCATATATGCTGTTCTTTGTATGTGAACTATCTCCGTTCAATTTGCCTCAGTTAAATGTGCCTAAATCAATTTCTATTACTCTTTTCTCATCAGATTATCATCACCAGCCCCCCACTGAAACAAATAACATGGACTTTTATTTCTTAAATATTGCAGTTTTCTAATTATTTTTATTTTTAATTTTTTTGCTTTGTTTTTAGTCTTTTGCATTTAATCTCTCATCAACTCCATTACCTCACTCTTGATTAGGACACTTTTTTGCCCTCTCTTTTACCACAGCATCAAATAAACTGCCAACCTCACCAATTCTCTTTCCTAAAGCTCTCCTACCTATGCCCTTCTCACCTTCCCTGTAGCCACCAGCTTATACAAGGCCACTATTCTATTTCATTATGAATACTACAAGCCACCTCTTTAGCTTCTTGCTCTCTGTCTTGCTCGCTTTTAATCATTCTCCACACTCAGACATGGGAGACGGACCCAGAAACCCACTCCCAAAACTCCATCCATCATTGAAAACCCTATGAACAACAGAGAACCACTGACAATACTGTTTTGGCTGTTGTGCATTCGTCGCTGAGTTAGATATCGACTCAACAGCACCTAACAACAACAACAGCAACACACAAACAAAGCAATCTTCCTAAAATGCAAGGGTGATCACTTTCTAAAACCTCCCCAACTCTCTCAGGATTAAGTTCAAATTCTTTCACATGACATTTAAAGCCTACAAAGTCTAATTTCTCCCCATTTACAACTTCATTTTCTGAATTCTAATCACATGAACATTTACAAAATTTCTTCCAAAGCACCATAAACTTAACCCTACAGGGTTTCCATGTTTCTTTCTTTTTATTTTGATCACTTCTTGCTTTGCTCCTTTTTCTACTCTTCCCAAACTTAAACTCATCCTTCAAGACCCAGCCTATATGTCACTTTCTTCAGGCAACCAATATCTGTGACCCTCATTCAGACACTAACGCCATTGGACCTGGGAGATCATGACTCCTTCCCAGCCTGATTTCTGATGTTCAGCAACTCTGTCATCAAAAATACAAGTCCCATCTTATTACTACTTTTTATAACTTGCATATTAGTGACCTTTAGTGATTTCTAAAGTTTTGCCCAAAAATAGGAACAAACTTTTATTAATAGAGTTCAAAACTGTCATTTCAATTAGGAAATCCCAATATATCTTTTATATATTGTCTGATCCATACTGGCAAACCCAGTAGTATTCATTACGTAACTCAAATTCTCCCATTCTTGGGTCTTTTACATGTTTCATCTGTACCCAAAGACGTCTTCTACCCTCAAGCACTCCCTTCTATTCTAGTACTTGATAAGGCTTCCATTCCAGTAAAACAGTCCTATGCATGTTCTTAGATTAAACCACACAATCATTTCAGTACTAGTAATAATGTAACATAGTGGTTGGTTGAATTTAAATGTTTTCTTTTATTCCTTAATTTGTGAAGGCATTTTCCACCCTCACTATAACTCTCTCAAAGAAAGGATCTTGCCTTTTACATATTTTGTAATATAAAATATATGTAACTAAATAGTTTAGTGATAATAATGCTTAATGTTCTACTTCACTTGTTTTTATTGAAATCTTGCTTAAAATAAATAATAATATGACATATATCTATGTGGCTGAGAGTATTATTAAATATTATTTCAGGTTTTTCAGCCATTAAAGATGTCAACTTTATTTCTTAAGAAATATTTATGCAACCATAAAATAGGAAACACAAAGTAACAATTAAGATAAGGATGGATAACAGAGAACTCTAAGACTTATGATAAATGATGTATTAAAGAATGTTAAATTAGACTTGTCAGACATAATTAGAAGACAATTGTGATGTTTCTTGTTGTCAATATCTTAGATCTGACAAGGATGAGACACCTATATTATTTGGTATTATCTTAGCCAGAAAGAATAGTTAAGCAAGAGGAATTATGTAATACTCTCAATAGATTTAAGAAAAATAATGAACACATTATATTTTAATGTCTTATAAACTGCCAAATTATTAATGATCTGGAGAGACTATTTGCAGTATCTCATTTAGAAGTTGTTCCTATTTTAATTATATATTTTCATGCAACAATGAAACATTCTTTCTCCTTCTCTCTTTTGTGCATGTAGATTAATGGGGGAAATATCCAGAGAGTTCTGATGTGTCCTTTCACGAAACTCACATGGGCTCAAAAGGAAATAAGTATGGTGGGGGCCAGGTCTTGGGAGGTAAGGTTAATGCCTAAGAATGCTGCAAAGAGAGTGTACTGATAACTTTTTTAGCAAGTTATTATCTGAACTTGCTCACAAAAGTACTCCTAAATAAAAGCCAATAGAGTTCGAGATGTCTTATTTTCATCTAATTACTTTTGGCCATGTTTCAATGTTTAGAGTTGTTAACAATATGGACCTAGATATCTTTTATAACTTGTGTTATTTTCCAAAAACATGTATCAGCCATTTCAGAGAATGTAAAACTCAGACTGTTGGCAGATTTTTAGACAATGCTTTAAAAATACATTTCCTTTCTGATTCATCCAGAAATTAAGTTCTCTTGGATATCACTTTGCTTAGAAGTATTGCAATATTAAAACTTACTTTCTGAGTATATGTTACAGATATTTTCAAAGAAAGACACTTAGTAATTTGATTAAGCTACATTGCTAAAATTAATTTGAAGCTAGCAAGAATCATGAAGCATTTGCCATGGCAATTATGGAGAATTGTATGCATCCCTTGACAAGTTTTCAAATTGAACAGAAATATCTGCCTTGTTAGAGATTTTTAAATGTCCTGACTAAGTTTTCCTTAATTATTTCTCCCCTTCTGTCAGCTGTGTTATTGCCCTACCGGTTTAAAGGTTAAACAAAGTACTAGATCTGTCAACGTGAAAGAAACCAACTGGTGAGGAGTTATCAGAAGGTAATCAGGGCTAATAGGTACATAATGGCTAACAGGGTCCTGTTTGCACTCAGATACATCACCACAGACAGAACATAGTTTTCACTGATGTCCCTGTTAAAGAAAACATGGAGCATTCCAGACACTCTGTGTGAGTGAGTAGACAGTTCTTACCCTTTTTCCCTCCCAGCATATAAACCTGATAAAACTCAAACTCTGAAAAAAAAATAGAGTGATATTTGCAGTTGTACAATAAAATTATTTCAAAACAGAAATTACCAACCTTGCCCTTACCCTAATTTTATTTTAAAATTAGCAGAATCCTCACAAGAGATAAAGGTTTCTTTTATGGATACCCAATGATCCAGTGTCTCTCACAGGCACTTTTCAATCTGTATTTACACCAACACCTAATTTAAACAAAGTAAATTGTAAATAGAGAGGCAAGTATGAAAACATAGATAAGTGGCACTTGTAGAGTAATTGGGTCCTAAAATAATTCTTTCTGTGTTTTGTTCTTTTTTGTGTATATGACACATTTTCATAAATTATGGTTTTCCGTAATCAACTAACAAACTTTGTATAAGCTCTAAGTCTTACTTGTTGTTCCCTAGGATAACATCTACACTGTAACTGCTAGCTGTGTGTGATTTTACTGCTTCATCATTTTGACAATTATCTGTTGTGGCTTAAGTGCTTGCAAAGCTTAGTGTAAACAATAATGCAGGGCATTAAAGCATTTATTTACTGTGTGGTGAATGTAATTCTTCTTAGTAGTTCTTGTAATAGCTGACAGGAAATAAAATCTATGATACATGTAAGAAACAATGGGATGCTTACAGTAATAGTTCAATTTCTGGAGACCTCTGAGGAAACTTAGAATAAAGTTTTATTTTCAATTATATGGATCCATACATCTTGTGGAGTTGGGGTTTAGCTCAGTTGGTGGAGCACTGCTCTGCACTCTGATGACCTGGGTTCATTTCTCAGCACTGCAAAAAAGGCAGAAGGGCATGGCATTCATTCCTGAAGCATCCCAAAATAATCAGCCCTTGAAAACATCATGATGGTTGATATGAGTCAGCCTGACTGGAGGGCACCTAACAAAAACAACATACCTCTTGTCGTTTAGTGTAGGGCACTGCCTAGAGAGGCAGTTTCCCCCGGGACCTATCTAGGCCCAGTCAGAGGTCTGAGGCTTATTTCCAGGACAAAAACCTTTGCCCTGGGAACTCCAGGTTATTGAGGTTCCAAAGATGGCACTGGCGTCCAATCCCTTTCCTCAGACCCCTCAACACCGATGGCTGTTTCCAAACCACTGAATGGCTTCTGATTGGACCATTCAGGAACCACCCCCGATTGGCTGCTTTTACAAACCCAAATTTGCATATCCCCACAATTGGCCAAGACCCCTATGGAGTGGCTGCCTCTGATTGGTCCCTGGCTAGCCCCTAAGGCAGATATAAGGGCAGTGGAGGGAGGGAGAGGGGTGGGGGTCCATTCCACTGACTGGGACAGACGAAGCAATAAAGAGCTGTTTGAGCCAAGCACTTGGAGTCAGCATCTTCACTGGGAAGAAAGAAGCAAGGAGCCGCCTTGGGCATAAACCTCCGAGCTGTCCCCAGGGACTGGCAGAGTAGCCATGGGCATAAGCTTCCTCTCTGGGCAACGTGGTTCTCAGGTACACAATTCACTCGGGACCCTCTGGTGAAGGGTGTAGACTCCCGTGGCCCTCGTGACACTGGCGGAGATGGGAGAAAGGAAAAGCCTCAGGCGCTTTTGCTTTCCAGGAGCAAACACCTCTGTTGGTGGTCTCGGTGATCATGAGGACACAGTTCTTACTTCATCGGTGATCAGATGGAGAACAGGTTCTTTCCTTGTTGATGGTCACAGTGGGAGAGCATTCTTTCCTCACCAAAGATGGGGGAGTGGGAAGAGAGCTGGAATGCTGTTTCCTTATCAGTGGTCCTGCCTCACCAGAGGGCAGGTCTCCCAAGGCTGGTTCATGCTCACGGCTGTAGCAAGTCCAGCGGCAGGGCAACGCCCCACAGTTTAGCATAATCTTCATGACTAACAACAATAGTACATACATCTTTGATTTAAATTAAGTAAGATTTGTACAAATTACTTCAAAACAGTTCAGACTCTACAGGCAGTCTCAGCCAATGGCAGCACGATGCTACTCAACATAAAAAGCCTTGTAAAATAATCTGAGATCTCCCATCTGGGGACAAACACCAGGAAATGAAATTATTCACAAAGCCAGAAACCAGAACAGTAATCAGAGAAGAAAAATCTAATAATACAAACTTTTTATCATTCCATACTTGCACATTTTGGAGATTACTGAAGAAATGTGAATAGAGCTGTGGTCTCTTTAATTTATCAGCCTACTTACCTAACTCCAGACTATTCTTCAGGACAACAGGTATCCAATAATCATGTTTTCATAGATATTACTAATTTTGTTGTGTTTTATAATAGAAACTAAAACCTAAGTTTCCCTCTCATCAGTTAAGATGAACTTTTTTGACATTTTGTTCTGCTATTTTTCCAAGAAATGTCTACTTGGTTTGAAATCTAATTTAAATTAGCCCTTCCAAGAATTCTCAAACACAGGGTTGAGATCTTTATCTCACAGAAAGTTTGGGGATTTTTCCTGTAGAATTACTGACAGTTTTCCTTCAACAGATCAAAACTCCAAGTGACAAATTGATTCTTTCAATTCAATGCTTAGTTTACAAAATATAAATTTTTAGATCTAGTTAAAATTCACAAAAAAATGTACCATGGGTCATCATGACAGTAAATTTATAAATAATATTCTTTGACAAAAAGAAATCTGTTTCCTGTCTTCCTCAGGATAAAGAGAAATATTACATTAAAACAAGACTGCTAATTAGTCTGTCTTATTCACACACTTGTCCCCCCAGGAGTGTGGGAGGGTGCACTTGTTTATGAATATGTACATATCTATGAAAGAAAGGCCTAACACAGGAAGAATGAAAATATTTTTTAAGATAAGACAGAAAGAACATCAAAAATCTGTTATATCGTGGAGGAGTGTATTTTGGTGCATGAAATCTCTCACACGCTTCACAGAGTTATGACTCTGATCTTTTGAGAGTCAATGTTGCCATTCAAATATACATCTCCTGTGGTATCCATCACCATTGGAATAATGATAAAGTGCTAAGGCCAGATCAAGAGGATGAAATTTTTTCCAAGGGTGATTAACTTGGTTGTACCACCTCATTGGAGAGAGTCTGTAGGTGCTCAACACAGGTACAGATTGACTCTAGATTAGAGAGTCTACTGTAAAATGAAACAATGGGTCACTAAAAGCAAATTCCACTACTTCATATTTTTTCTCTATCATTATGTAGAGTTTTTCTTCTTTCTTTGTCTCTAGATATGTATTAATCTAGATATATACATATATTAGAGAGACAAGAAACTCATGAATATTTGCATTTGCATATTAT
Organism: Pedetes capensis; assembly: GCA_007922755.1. NCBI lineage: Eukaryota > Metazoa > Chordata > Mammalia > Rodentia > Pedetidae > Pedetes > Pedetes capensis. The sequence goes on along the minus strand of VMDO01000374.1, from coordinate 205,973 downwards.
TATTTTTATGATTGCTATTTGCAAATATCTTTCTTGATTATACCTGTAAAGTAATTTATATGCAAATAGAAGTTACATTATATAGGTCATTTCTCTCCTAAAATAATATGCAAGTTTATTCCTAGCTCTCTATTCTTCTGGAAAGAAATCAGTTATTAATATATATATTTGCCAATCTGTAATGACATGAATGAAAGGTTGTAAGTTTGACAAGGAATATAACCTGATTTAATTACAATTACTATTGTTGTTATTGTTAGGTGTCCTCCAGTCAGATCCAACTCATAGCAACCATGTGTACAGAAGACCAAAATACTCTCTGATTCTGTGCCATGCCCAGCACTATGTCAGTGCTTCTCTGCTACTCAAAAGGTTTTCAATGGAAGATTGTTTCAGGATTGTTTCAGGAGTGGATTGCCAGGTCCTTCTGTTTTTGTGGTGCTAAAGATAGAACCCAGGACCTTAGAGAGCACAAAGCAGCATTCTACCAACTAACTATTATTGAGTAAAATACTATTCACTGAATTTTTTTCATACAGCACATCTTAGATATTTACTTATAAATATTAAATTCTTTATTAGAAAAGCAACGTATTAGAGCACATTGTTGTTGTTGTTGTTAGGTGCCGTCGAGTCGGTATCGGACTCATAGCGACCCTCATAGGGTTTTCAATGGCTGACTGTTTCGATATTGCCTTGGGAGTAGATTGCCAAGCCCTTCTTCCATATTAGAGCACATTATGGGTTTTTATTTGTTAAAGCTACTAATGGAGGCCTAAGGGCTGGGATTTAGCTCAGTTGGTAGAGCATTGCCCTGCAGTCTCTGAGGTCCTGAGTTCAATTCCCAGCACCGCAAAAAATGGGAGAAGGACATGGTAATCCACTCCCAAGGCAATCCCGAAACGGTCAGCCATTGAAAACCCTATGAGGGTCGCTATGAGTCCGATACCAACTCGACGGCACCTAACAATAACAACAATAAACCTTTAGTAATAATTTTTCATTTTAAGGTGTGCAAAAGCATTTTGAAGTTCTAATCTCCCCAGTAATCTTTCACTATTTCTCCTAAAGTATTTCAATATAGAAAAACTTTTGTTTTCTGTAACTCAGGGATATGAGATAAGAGACAAACATCTCAAATAAGATATTAGGTAGTTTTCATAAGTGACAATTGCAATGAAAGCATGTATATCACAATTGATATTTTCACCTAACCCCACCCATTTCCACTACTGTGAAATGTTTTTCAAAAATAAAAATTCTACCAAACATATTAACAATAATAATTATTTAGGGTCCACATCATATCTTATGAAATTTATTGAAAGTAGTTGGCACTCAGCATTCTCCTTTTGTGGGGCATAAGTTCTGGGCAAGGAGAGCAAAATAGGCATGTTGATCTTAAAGTCAGTCCACAGTTTCATGGAGAAGACTTTCTAATATATTGATCAGTTTCTAACAGTTAAACAACATCAAAATATCTGAGCCTCAAATGCAGAGACTCTTAGAACAAAAGAGCACAAGCAATAAATGGAACTTCTCCCATGTCTCAAATATAAGAAGATAAAGAAAGAAAAGCCTTTTATGGAAGAGGAAAAGTCAAACAGGTTTTTTACATATTTATTTATAAATGGATTTTTTCTATAATGTTCTTGTTGGCATTACCTATATGTACATTTGGGAAAATGTCATTGCAGAAAAACAAAATGGAAAAAAAACTTTCACCACCTGTAAACCATTAGGCCTGGGATGGAAATCAAGCCTGAAAGCTGCCAATGGCTCTTCATTTAATTTTAAACAAGAGGAGGAAAAGTCAGAGGCAGAGAGTGATTGCACGTGTCCAAGACCCAAAAGAGAACATTTGGGACTCCATGGATTAGATCAGTACTACCATGTTGCTTGAGCCTACACCTGCAGAATGTTGCCTTTGTCATTTGTTCCCTTAGAGAATAAATGGACTGTCTGGAAGTGAAGCTTCAGGGATTGGAGATATATTATCATAGAAAAATTAATATTTAATTTGCAGAAATCTATCATCCCTTTTCAGTATAAAAAATATTCCTGTATTAAGAAAAATATCCATTCAAGTTAAAAATTTTGAATCAGAAGTTTCCACAGTTTTTTTTTCAGTAGGTTGATTTGGTAGGGGGAGGTGAGTCTAATGGTAGGATTTTTGATAGCTTCTGGAATGCTGAGTTTCTATGTGTGATAATTGCCCTTTCATCAAATATAATTGCTCGTGACTTGAAAAACAGTAAAAGACTATGGTATAAAACATTCATATAGAAATTAAAACAAGTCAGAGCAAAAAGTAATTTTATAGCCTCCCTCATGTCAAGCACTTCAAAAATTGCTTTTGCACTTTAATTCTTCCTCAGTTGCACTTAGAAATTTTGAAGTCAGCTTCTAGCTGTCTTATTATCTAGCTTGGGGTCTCAGAGGTGTCCCAACAAAATGAATTATAAATCCTGCTAATTGCATTGCAGGAAACTGATCCAAATTAAATGCCTCTATGAAGCAACGACCAATATAGTCATTGTAATTTTCTTAAATTTGTTAATGAAGATTTTAGAAATACTTTTGAATATTCTGATATTTCTGCCTCATTTATGAACTAAATACTTCTGAGATTTGGTTCATGTTGTTAATACAGAACACATTTAGAAAAGTAATGTCATCTTTTAAAATAAAACATCCAAGATTTGGTAAAAGAAAAGAGGTTTAGTAGAGCTGTGACTTACAATCAATGTTTCTTCCTCTTACCTTCAAATCCCTTTCCAAACACTATGATCTTCATTTTCTCCCTTCTTATCTCCTACAGAACTTTTCTTCTCAGTTATTCACTTACTGTTCAGTATATTCTTCATCACCACTAGCTCACTCCCCATCAATTATAAGTAAAAATTGATTTCTTTCTTGAAAAGAATTGAAACAGGTGTTTAAAGAAATACTTGTATACCACTGTTTACAGCAGCACCATTCTCAACAGCCAAAGTGTAGAAACAACTTGTGTCCATCAACTGATGAGTGGAAAAACAAAATGTGGTATATACATAGAATGGAAAATGATTCAGACTTAAAAAATGAAGTGTGGATATGTGCTATACAGGGATGAACCCTGAGATTATGTGAAATAGAAGAAATTAGACATATATTTTGGTTTCACTTATGTAAACTCTCCATAATAGGCAAATTCATACAGATTGGAAGCAGATTAGTGGTTTCCAGGGCCTGGAAAGGAGGGAAAGAGAGTTAGTCATTGATGCAGTCATCAATTGTGTCCCAAGGAGTAACCCTGAGAACATTGTTTAGATCTTTAGTCTAGTAGACTGCCCTTCCAAAGTGGAGACTGTGTTTGTCTTATTCATCCATGTTCTAGTATCTAGGACAATTTCTAGAAGCTAAGTACTTAACCAATAAATGTTGAGGTTTTGCATATATTTCTAGTTTTTGTTCTCTTAAAGAGCTTTTGATATTATTGAGCATTTTCTTCCTTTGTGACGTCTAAAATATTACTTACTATAGGTTATACTTTGCCCAAAATTGTTCATTTTCCAATATTGAGTCATGATTCTGAACCTCTTTCCCCCTTTCCTTATACCTTAAACCTTGATTTCCCCAAGAATCCATGATTCTTATATGCTTATCTCATTTTACTTCGTGTGCCTACCCAAACAATCTCTTCTGTTTTCTCACTTTTATTTAATATCAAGCAATCATCTTCATAAATGTTACTCATCCCTCAGATCTCAGGTCAGTTGCAATTTCCATGGGAAAGTCAACCCTGAAGTTTCTCCTGTCAGCCTTGAAAGGTTAGATGGCCCCTTTTCCCTTTGTATCACCCTTTTCTGAACTTAACAGTGTCAGATAGTATTTGGTTACTTGTCTTTTCTCTCCATAAGGAATAAGACTTGTTTATTGCTATATATCTAGTGCCTAACCCATAATGAAATATCAGTCACATGAATTTTTCTTTAGCTCCAAGATTTCTAAAAAGAATTGTCTGGTATTTAAAACCACTTATTTGATCTCCCCTGGATGATTTGCAGATACTGCAAATGGAGATGAATTCCATTATCCCCACTAACACCCCTACCAAACTTCCTAAATTCCTATCACAATAAAAACCACCTCCACCATACTAACTAAACTGGATATTGGAAAGTCATCCTGAGAATGTCTTCTCTTTGGTCCTAACACTCAAACTCATCCTATTTGTCTGTCTCTTTTTCAAGTCCTTTATTCTCAACTGCTTTGCACTGAATTAGTTTTGATTCTTAGCCACCACTTCTCCCTTCTAATAGCAAAAACCCTTGCAATTTGTTTTCTTTCTTCCAATCTTTTCTCTTACAACCCAGCCTCTTCACTGCCAACAGAGTTACCTCTTTAATCAGGTCACAGTATGTCATTGCCTCCATGTCACTTTCAGCAGCAATCCCCAATATTTCTGGCACCAGGGACCAATTTCATGGAAGACAATTTTTCCACAGACAGGGACAGAGGATGGTTTGAGGATGATTCAAGAGATGGGAAGCAGCTGTTAATACAGATGAAGTGTGCCTGCTGCTCACCTCCTGCTGTGCAACCTGGTTCCTAACAGGCCACAGACTGGAGCTAGTCCATGGTCCCAGAGATTAGGGACCCATGATTTACAGGATGAACTGCAAACACCATCATCTTACATAGGATATGCTCCAAAATCTAGTTCTCATCTACCTTTCTGGCTGTATCTCATATCCATAGCTATCAGCTTTACCCTCAAGCCCATTCTTAACTAGTATCTATTCATAAAACATCCACACTTCTTTCCTTCATGTTTGCATATGTTGTTACAAAATTTCATCCACTTTTTAAGGCCCAACACAAAGGCCTTCACTTCTTAGAGGCTTTCCGCAACTTTTCTGAAAGTGTTCCTCCCTTTTTGTTCACTCATCACAATGCATTCTAATTATCACTTTTGAACCGATCACATTAAAATTATTTGTTTCTAAGGCATTCTCCCCACCCTTTCTGAAAGCCAGCTTATTTTGTACAAGCCTTCTTGGCTTCATCACAGTGCTGGATATAGACAAGACGCTCAATGAATGTTTGATGAATGAATGAGTGTATGTGTGTATACATACATGTATTTATTTACATATATACATATATATAATACATTGAATATGAAAGTAAATTTGATTATATTTGATTTAAAGTATATTTGTAATTTAATACATCTGTGAATTTCCAAGTAAATGTTACACATTCTGAAGTAGTTATTAAAGAATTCACACTATGGACAGATGGTAAAGAATAACTGAGAATCCTGAAGGATACATATGCGCTCACACATTCTCTTTCATTCTCTCCGCCTCACTTATGCCTTCCTGGCCCCACCAAGCCTGTCACTTTTCATCTTCCCACCCTGCCAATTCCCATGATCAGACAAGGCAAACTGAAAAGGGTGTCATTGGAGAGGGTAATGGGTACAGAAGGGTCATGAAGTCTTGAAAGCTTGGGAAGTATACTAGACTATATAATAATAAAAAAGCAAGTACTATAAAAACACCCCTATTAACCATTTCTAACAGCTAATGAGTTTCTCAGTGCCCATCCATCATGTCAGATCATAGATTAAGATCTGTAGGAAATTTCACAGGCAAAAACGGGTTCCATATTTTCCACCTTTTCTATGCCTGTTACTATATAGAAGCGTGTGTTTATATTCTTTCAAGTAGGGTCTTTAGAAAGAGTGATAGCTTTTGTTTGTTTTTCTACTTGTGACATTTTATTACTCCCAAAATATCTATTAACAATCAAAATGTAAATAAAAACCAGGAGCAGTGGCACATGCCTGTAATCCCAGCCACTTAGGACACTGAAGCAGGAGGATCACAGTTTCTAAGCCAAAGGCAGTCTACACAACTTAGCAAGACCCTGCCTCAAAATGAAAAATTGAAAAATGGGCTAAGGGTGCATCTCAGTGGTAGAGCACTTGTCTAGTATGTATGAAGCCCTGCATTCACCACAAGTGCTTAAAAAAGATAAAATAATGTCATATATTTTGACAACGGTTCAATATCATCTCAAATCTCTAAATTTAAGGAATCTCCCTTTTTTCTCAAATAATGGACATCATAATAGTCATTATAGATAAAACTATCCAAAGAGAAACATTAATGATCTTGTAGAATAAGATTTGCAATTACATTAAACACAGCAGAAAAATAAAACTCCTAATTAGCAATCATTCTCCACATCAGTTTTCTGCTCTAAGAGTGGTGCTGGAGATCGAGCCCAGTGACTTGAACATCTTGGGTGAATGTTTGGCATCTGAGCTACATCTCTAACCAGTGGAAAGAAACTGCACCTCAATCCTGCCACAACCTAGTCCCACCTGAACATTGTGAATACTTCAACTAATTTGTTGTTGTTGTTGTTGCTAGGTCTTGTCCAGTTGGACTCATAGCAACCCTACGTCCAAAAGAACGAAACACTCCCGAACACTGAGCCATGCCTGGCCCTATATGAGTGCTTTTCTGCTCATCATAGGGTTTTCAACAGATGATTGTTTTGGGATTACTTTGGGAATGGATTACCACACCCTTCTCCCATTTCAACTAAATAGATAATCTTAACTAATAGTCTTAGATCTTTAACTGAGATAGTAAAAATGTATAAGGTCATCTAGATTTGAAAACTCAATTACTGATGTTTATAAAAATACTTGATCACCAACTCAATTTATTTTTTACTAGTACACTATAGACATTCAGGAAAAGCCCATATATTTAATAACTTAGATCATAAAAAGTAACATTTAGAATAAAAGTATGAGTATCCAAATTAATGTCTGCATAAGTAATTTGGAAAAGCAAGGCATAATTACTTGAACTGTTAAATTTTCAATTCTTCTTTAATTACTGTCAACATAAATTAATGAATATTTTCTTATTTGTCTTCATATTTAAATAACGACACCAACAATCACAGCAATAACAAACTCACAAAGAGTCACTGCACTCTGTTTGCCCAAAATCTGATGTTTCCCTGGAGTGGCCAAGTCATCCCTAGAGGCCACCTGTGGATAGGACTATATATCAAGGTGGCATAACTACTAAATAAGTTCCACAAATGAGGCTATTGAAACAAATAATAAAAGCAATAAAACTAGATTGATTTCTGAGCAGAGAGAATTGAAATAGAGAATGAAAGGCAGGAAGGAGATGTTGTGAAACTGAATTTCAGATAAACCTATTATAGATAAGGGGGACTTGTTAGCACTGTGATCTTTCCTCATACTCTTATGTCCTTAACTTCTATTACTGTGAACACTCCAGCTCTTTAAAATATCGTCACAACATTTTTTTCAAGATTAATATATAAAAGAATAAAAGATTGCTCTTGGGCCAGTATCCCATATGCTAAGTTTCAGCCTGGAGCACATTTTTATAGCTGAGTTATAAACATTTGAAAATAGGTGTTTAGAATAGAAATGTTAAGAGACCCCTAACTACAGTGGCACAAACACTAGTGGCATCATTCATCTAGAAAAGGCATGTAGGCAGTGATAGCATTAAAGTTTACACTTTAGATAAAGAAGCCTGAAAGTTCTCAGGCTGTATTCGACTGGAGACTTAATTGCCTTTTAGATAAAAGTTATGGTGATGGAGACAGGGGCAGTGTCAGGGGAAAGGAGGAAAAGAAAGGTTGACATGTCATTTGGATCTTATTCTGAACTTGCCGTGCCAATTTCTTATGACAAACTGAACTAACTAAAACCAAAGGCAACAAATAATGACTGGAATCATTATATTGTCATGAGTTTTTGTTGTTCTCAAGCTATACAATGTTATCTAATATATTCCTTAAATAAAGTTATGCTGCCTTTATAAAAAGCAAATTTTGATCCAGGACACATTATCTCCATACACCTATAGTAGAAAAAAAACTGGAGAAAAAATATTTCAGACTTACAATAGCTGAAGGGAAAAAGCACTTAGAATCCTAATAGATTGCCTACCTCTGTTTTCCTTTTGGAAGTGAATTTTCATGCCCTGAGTGGTAGCAGTTCCTCAATAAATTCTGCATAATTTGTATTGTGTTTTTTGACATTTGGAACATATTTTGTGATCTTGTCTCTTGCTTCTAAGTATCTTTTACTTCTAATATTACATAACCCGTCTTTGTAGTTCCCATGGATTCTCAGAAGACACTTCTTCATTGGTATACTTTTCTTTCTGGGCAGATAATATAATTTGGTTCACAATAAGGTAAATCTTTGCACAATATCTGAGAACATGAATACTCAGCAAACAATGTAAAATAATATATGGCAATGTAACCAAAGTTAGTAATTAGAACTCATAACTGCTCAAATGATTAAATCATGCATTTCTTACAGCCTTTACTTGCGCATAGGAAAAAGAAAAAGGAAGATGATGTGGGAGAGAGGGAGAAGAAGAGTACAGGGAGGAGAATCCATCTGTCTTTATGAGATTATTTCCAGTAAAGTAAATGCATAACAAGGAAGGATACCAAGTTACTGCTTACGGAGCTGAAGACCAAACTCCACAAAGAAGGTTCTTGTAGTTATTAATGATATACAGTAACAAGTTAATGGAACTGGTAGATTCACAAAATACATTCTGGTACATGAATCCTCCAACTCAATTGAAAAAATTTAAGCTTGTGAACTCTTGTAAAAACCATAAGCCTTCCAAATTATATGATTCCTGGTAACTCTTCTGACTGGAATTTTTTTTAAGTGTTCCAGATATAACATGCTATCTCAAGTTAGAGGGGAAAGTTACCCACCAATTTCTTCAGACATTGGTCCTCATCTTTTGAGAACAGATTCAAGACAAGAAAAACTCACAAGACTTCTTGTTTTAAAATATAGTAAAACTTGTATATGTAAATATCACATATATACACAATATATTAACATTTCCAATACTAACTTTCAAAGTACTAGAAAAATAAATTTAAAGTACATATTGATACAGATGGGGTTTGTTTTTTGTTTTGATTTTTTAAAATTTTTGTACCCTTCATTGTTATACTACAGGGCAATGAAATATTTAATAATTAACTACACATGTTTTATTTAACATATTATTGAGTTGATATGTATTTAGAATAATGACAACCAGCATTATTCAGCATCTAAAATTCCTGAAGAAATATCATTTTTGTTCATTCTTCTTTCACCATTCTCATTGCATGATCCAATACCATCTTCATTAACAAACAGACACTGAACTCAGACTTGGGAGGTTAAAAAAAATACTACCAAGCCATTCACCTCTAAAATAGATCTATTTGTCATTTTTGAGATTCCATATTTATCTTCTCCAGGTGTCTCAAATAGTTAAAGACAAACAAAAGAAGTGTTTTAAAGAAATATCTAAATACTTCAATAATTCAAAATACCATAGATTTTAAGAATGCAGAAAATATGGCTAAAAGATCCTTTTTGGGTCACATAATCACTCAATGGATCAATTTGTGGCTCTTAATATTTAATAATGTTGCTGCAGGAATTCATTCTTAATCAGGAAATGTGTCATTTGCCCTTGAGCACAGTCTATGGAGTCTGAAAATAGTGTCAAGCACATTCTATAGGTCATGTAAGGCCACCTTGTGACTGGCTGTTATAACTAAGGGTTCTGGGGTCAAACCTGTCTGTTTTTGAAGAGTTTGGGAGGTTTCACCCTGAAAGCAACACCAGGCCTCCGTCTGGAAACCAAGTCCCCAAGGAGTCCCTAGGCAAGCACTTTCAAATAGCTGAAAGTGAGAGATGAGGCACAGCAAATGTCATCTTGCATAAACCCATAAGAGAAGAGATGAGAAAAGAGTGTCCTTTTTGCAAGGGCAGAAGTATAACCTTCTTAGAAAAAAAAGTGCAAAAATGGGGGCACACTGGAAAACATAAAGAAGTAGGAAAAGCTAGTAAATAAATCCAGGTGTTGACTTGAATTATAAGTGGACAAATCATTTGGATTAAATAATTTCCCAGAAGGAGAAAGGATATACAGATTTGGCTTTTCCTGTCACTGTGAGGAATCTTTTCTTTTCTTTTTTAGAAGCAGTAGGATTTTTATACAATGAGGTCAAGAGGAATAGTCACTCTTATTAAAGAATGTACACTGAATAAGTAGACTTAGTATAAAGACTTACTACAATGTCACTGATATTTATACAGAAATATGCACCAAGGAAAATGCATAATTCTATAGCCCAAAGGATTATGAAATGTAAATTGTCCCCAAAGCCTAACCTTTTGATTCCTACCCAGACCAATTCTCTCTTGAATTTCTAAGGCCCAGGATATTGTCTCTAGGGTCCTCTTCCAGGACCAGTCTATAATTTCCATTTCATTGAGCTCATAAAATCATTGTCTCCATTACCTCTTCCGTTACCTGTCATTCTCATGTCTTATTCATGTTTTACATTTAGCCTTTCTGTGCCTTTTCCCTGAATCCTGAAAGCAAGGCTTACTAGAACAATGGTACTTACAGAGGCCAAACAAGATCATTTAAGATGTCCCTACATTATATTGTGCCATGGTCACTAAACATGCATTAAAATATATGTTTTAACCTACAAAAGTTTTGTCTACCCCAGAATGGCTGATTTCACATTAATACTGTATGTTTTTATATAAATAAATGTGTATATATGAGCTCAGTACAACTTTGGTTTCTACTTTAAACTTGTATTAATCATAGTATCATCTACACATAACTTAAAGAAAATATATGATTTATTATTATGGTGTATATATGATATATTTTAGTATATATGTAGTTGAGCCACATGGAAAAACTCTATCACCAACATTACCACTTACAAACACACAGCCTCCAGGTAGGGAACTGCTGCACCTGGTCAGCATTGGGGACCTGCCTACATTTGGTCAGACAATTAAAATAAAAAGAAACCTGACCCAAACCCTCCTCTCTATCTAAAAGAAATGTCTATCATGGTCCTTTTACAAAACAGCTGGACATTGGCACTAACTGGCTGTTTCTATGTTGGTCCTTCCCAACAATGATCACCACCTACCATCTCAGCAATCCTTGTAATCTCTCCATGGACGCCCACTCCCCTTTGCACTTACTGCACTGACCCTTCTTGAGAGACATGGGAGTGAACTTGATTGAGTTCCAAATCCTCCTGGTTCTCTTATGGAAGAAAATGTAAGGTTCATTATAAAATGACCCTCTAAGATTAGTGCTAATATTGAGATCCAGCATCCTACCAGAGGCAGGAAAAAAAATTCTCTCAGTGGCTCTCAGATTGTGCTACTTCTTCTTATAAGCAAGTATGACCAGAACACTTTTGTAGGAGATACTGCTAAAAATTAGACTGACCTGACACAAAAAGAAGTATAAATAGACCTTATTTCTTGCCCAGTGGTCCACTAACTTGGACTTGAACCCATTGTAGGAAAGATTCTCCTCCTACTGAATGGGCTGATACATTAAAAAAAAAAAAAATTAAAAAACTTTCCGTACTCCATGATCCTCATCAGGTTTAAGGCAAAAGCCAAAGAATTTCTGTTTCTAGTTGCTCAGAATGACATTTCATATGTTCATCTACCCTATGGTTTTTCCAACACAATTGCAATCTCCTGTGGATACTTAGGAGGAGGATCAACACTAATTTAATTTTCCCAGAATAGTCCTAGATTATACCTATTGCCTGCAACACTCCCTTTAATGCTACTTTGGAGGATAAATTATATATTCACAATAATTACAAGATATATCCAAGTGTTCAGCAGTCCAGAACATCATATAGGATCATAGTGTTTACATTCTAATCCACATTTTCTTGGCTGACCCTACCTAGGAGTGTCCTGAGAGTATTTTTAAAATGCAGATTCTTCTACCCTAGTCCTGTGGAGAGACTTGAGAAATGCCTTTGTTTATTAAGCACTGCAGCTGATTCATCTGAATAATAAAGTAAGATCATTGCTACTCTCAAGAATTCCTGAGTGTTTCTCATATGCTACATTTAACTATATCACTATATTCTTTACATTTCCTCTTTCATCTTTACCTTAGGAAAATCTCCTCCTCCCAAACTGTCTTAAACTTTATCTTGAATCTGAAGTGCCTTTGTACCTAATTTACCACATTCTATCCCCACACAAATCCTCCCATGTAAAGATCTGGCTGTTCTAGAAAGGTACTGGAGCTTGCTAGTACCAGTGTGCAAGAGCCAAGTGTGCATATCTCTTCCCTACTCAGTGGTCCATGTTGGTAGCTTCAAATTTGCCATGGTAAGAATACTTATACCACTCAGCAAATGCTACAAACAAAACTTTCTCCTTCATTCCCAGAGCCATTTGTTAACATTAACCAACACACCACTAGCTAAACATTTACTGCTAATTATTCCACTAACCCTTTAGACAAATAAAACAAACAAAACATCACATGTTCCCTACAGAGAGTCAGTCTTTGCTATAAGTAATTTAATGCTTGTTTAGGTAAGCCAAAGGAAAAATTCCATGTCAGAAAAAGAACATATTTCTCCTTTATCTACAATGACACTCTCTTGGAAGTTTTAAAAAATAATATATTATATATATATATATATATATATATATATATATATATATATAATAAATATATATTATAATATTATTATATTATATTATATATTATTATATTATATTATTATATTATATTATATATATATAATATTATATATTATAAATAAGACTTTTATCTCTTTTTCTTTCTTTCTTTCTTTATCTATGTATTTATTCAGTATTGGAAAGAGGAACCAGGGCCTTATGAATACTTTGCAAGTGCTCCACCACTGATCCGCACTCTCAGCCCCTTTTTAACTGTTTTGAGTTGTATCTTGAGACAGGCTACAGTCTGCCTCTGAACTCTGAATTTCTATCCTCCTTCCTCTGCCTCTTCCTCCAGAGTCCCTGGGATTACAGGTATATACCACCACACTCATCTAATAAATCTGTTTTTATTAATGTAAAATGAGTGCACACTCATTACAAAAAGAGATTACATTTAAAATTCCTTTTAACTCCATGTACCCAAAGGTATGTATTATTGACCTTTTGTTTTGTTAGCTATGTTTTTAACCAATATTTTTTCATGAACATATTTCTACATTATTGAGTGTACTTTTACAGAAAAGTATACGAGCCATATAATATCCTATCCTGTATATATAATTTTATTTATCTGATAACATTTTTGTTTAAAATTTAAGTAGTTTCTAAATTTGTGTTATTTAAAATAGCAGTCATATGGGCATTATTGAAGGTTTTTGCTAGCATGTTAAAGTGCACTCAGAATAAATTGTTAAAGGAGAATTTCTCTGTTAAAGAGTATATATGTTAATACTTGTGGTAAGTATCACTAAATTTCCCTTTCAGAAAGGTTGTGCCAGCCTGGTTACATAAATCACCACTAATATATTGAATATATTGGAGCACCTGTCTTCCATCACTGTTAAGAATAAAATTTTAAAAGAAAATATGCACATATTTTATAATTGTCTTTACATGTTCCTGAATTTGGGTTCTTTTTTGTAATTCTTCATTTGTGATTTCTTCATTTAAATGACCAGGCCATTAAGAATAAAATGCTAAACTTTCATGAGAGAGTCATTAAACTAGCTTTGGATTAAATTTGACCTTTTAAATGTAAGATTGAACCCCAAACCAAAGAAAATACAAAATTTTTGCTACTTATTGTCAGAAGTCTCATGCTATTTTTTTGAAGACTATACCCTGTCTTCAGCAATAAAATCATTTGGTATAAGAGACCCAGAGAGAGAGAGAGAAAGGGAGACAGAAAGGTAGAGGGGGAGAACAATTCCATTTATATTCCAAGATAGAAAACTAGAATAGCTCAAACTTCATAAAATCTACACTGGTGAACAATAGTTCAGCCAATATTCACTATCTAGTAAAAGTGTTTATCTCCAACAACAACACAAAACAACAGCAATCCATAAATTCTACAAAGACAGTTTAAAAGGCACTTAAGCACAGTTAAGTTAACATAAATATTTTAATCTTTTATCTGCATAGTTGAGGTTCCCTTGGATTTCAACCCTCTTCATTTCTTAAATAGCACATCATTATTTTGCTTACTTGAAGAATTGTCATGTAAATATTAGTATTGTACTTCAAAAGAGAAGAAGAGCTGTTGATTTTCAACATGAATATTCAAAGATTTCTGGTATCTCTGTTAGTTATTCAAGTAGGTAAGGTCTATGGGTAAAAACATTTACTATAATATGTGTAGTGATTAAAAAGCTATCAGTTGAGCCAAGTGCCAGGGTCTGTAATCCCAGCCACTCAGGAGGCTCATACAGGAGGATCATAATTAGAGCCCAGAGGCAGCCTGAGCAACTTAGTGTGACCCTGTCTCTAATCAAAAAGTAAAAATTGGGGCTGGGTGTACAGCTAAGTGATTGTTGCTGTTGTTGTTAGGTGCCATTGAGTCAGTATCAGACTCATAGTGACCCTCATAGGGTTTTCAATGGCCAATTGTTTCCAGATTGCCTAGGGAGTGGATTGCCAGGTCCTTCTCCCATTTTTGTGGTGCTGGAAATTGAACTCGGGACCTCAGAGACTGCAGTGCAGCACTCTACCAACTGAGCTAAATCCCAACCCACAGCTACGTGATAGAGCACTTCAAATGTCATATAATTCTTAAGACAGGCAAGGTAGTATAATACTATCTCTAATGGAACATACACTTGTGAAAGAAAAAAAAATAACTATAAAGAAGCATGAGTCAAAATTTTATCCTCCTTTTATATGTCAAATATTTTCTTTTCCTTTTTGTTTGACCATGACATTTCTGCATGGCTTATATGGATTAGGATGTTGTCATTCTTAAATAAAATGTATTATACTCATTGAATTTAAGAATGTTTAAGAGTCACCTCTTTCAATTTATGAAATTATTCATACTGAAGGCAAACCCCTTTGTATTTCATGTCAGAAACCTAGTGGGAATCTTTAAATAGACATAGTAAGAAGAAATGTCTACTGATTATAACACATTTTCTTTTGAATGAAAATTTGATGTTTTGTTTACAAAAAGGAAAGTCTTACATATCAAGAAAGATGCCTGATCTTCAACAGAGCCCAGTAATAGTTGTAACAAACCCAATTAGCAAATCTCTGAAAAAAGCCAGAGGAAAACATGTGATTCCCCCCTCACTGTTTTTATGTCACATTCTTGACTATATGTATATCCAAACAAACATATTTTCCCATCAGAATTACTGTACAGAGAATTTAGCAAATAAAACAGAAAGTGAAGCCTTGAAATAATGGATTTTGTCCTTCCCATACTTCTGTTAAATAGAAAGTTGTAACAATGAATATTAAATTAAACAGACTGTGTGTTTGAATAAACTGTGATTTCAGTTAAGTTTACTTAAAACAAATGATTTACTCCTTTTTCTATTTTCATAGGGATTTTTTAACCACTACATTTTTTTAGGAGCTGGGGTTTAGCTCATGTGGTGGAATGCCACACTGTGGTCTCTGAAACCTTCGGTTTGATCCTCAGCACCACCAAAGGGAGAAAGAAGTGGCAATCCACTCCCAAAGCAATCTTGAAACAGTAAGCCTTTAATGGTCACCATGAGTCAGACCCCACTACACAGCACCTAACAAAAACAACAACAACAACAATATTTTTGTTAATAAATATATGGTGAAGGAAGTCAGCTAGAGGTTTAAAAAATGCAATCTTTTAAGTAAGCTGAAAAATATACAAGTAAACCAGTACATAATGGATGACTATAGTCACGAAATAATTATGCAAAATATCTTTGAGTTCCCCAAATTCCTAAACATGTCATTCATCATAGCCATCAATTAATCTAAATTTTTCTTTTTTATCTAGGTTTTAAAAACTGATGGTAACATAGAAGCAAAAAGCTTTGACAGTTTACCAGAAAGATTAAACCAATATAACAGTTTCTGTCTGTACTAGAGGAAATTTACTGAAAATCTTTTTTCATTCTAATTTTTTCTTTCAGTCATAGGGATCAAACTCAGGGCTTCTGGAATGGCAGGCAAGAGCTCTACCACTAAACTACAGCCCCAGCTCCTCATTCTAATACTTTATAGAACATGGAACTACATATTACTTCTATTTTTACCTGCATAAAGTAATTGTATTAAATTATCTAACCCTTCAGAGGAGATGGTCAATAACTTAATATCTTAAAGATAGATTGTTTCATATCTAAGGAGAGCAACTGAGGGAAGTCAAGGTCCAGTCAAGGTCCCAGCTAATTAAAAAATCTTGCCTTATTCACTCATCCAGTTGAGGAAGCCAGACCACACCGGAAAGTGTCATAAAATGACTAGAGCACAAATATGTTCAGTGCACAGGAAACAGATACCAACATTTGACCACTCAGATAGAGATTGTGGTTCCATTTTTGTTACTGTGCAGATTTGACTGTGTTATATAACATCCCTGAGCTTACATTTTCTCCTTTAGAAAATAAAATGTGAATAATAATAGTACCACTTCTCAGAGTTGCCTTGAGAATTAAGTGAGATGATTGTTTAAAATGATGTTAGGACTGTGGCTGGAATAATAAATGTGAGGATTTATTTTCATCATTAAACACCCAGTCTAAAAAAGTACACAGTCAAAAAAATCAGACCAACTCACACCTTATATAGAAATCACTGGAAATATTTTTGGTATATTTTTTAATTATAGGAGACTTCTTTTTATACTTTTGGCTGCAACAGCTGTAGAAGTTGTTTTAAGACAGAGAGTGTTC
This sequence comes from Pedetes capensis, assembly GCA_007922755.1. Lineage (NCBI taxonomy): Eukaryota > Metazoa > Chordata > Mammalia > Rodentia > Pedetidae > Pedetes > Pedetes capensis. The sequence continues at coordinate 189,176 of VMDO01000374.1, read as the reverse complement.
TATGGCAAACAAAAGGGCAACTGAGATAGTGTAGTTCCAGTACCCACCCACTTTAGACAGACTTGATTCTATAGATTTAGGACAGATGAAGACTCCCAAAGGATGGGACTCTGCAGAGTGGCTTACATGAGATATCTATCTCAGAGTCTCTGAAGTAAGTGATCTTGTGCTGGGCTGATTGGCCATGAGACAAGTGTTGGTAATGGAGTTGGAAGGCTGGCTGACCCAAGCTGGGTCCTCCATCACCTCCCAAGAGCAGCACTAACTCTATTCAACAAAAGGTGAGTAGGATGTTTGGAACAGGTAACAACTCATAACAATTTGACATGCATGTCGATGTTAACTATGAGGGACCCCTAATCCCCCAGGAACAGATTGCTGTTATTGTTAGGTGCCATTGAGCTGGTGTCTGAATCATGATGACCCTACATACAACAGGCAAAACAGTACTGTTAGTGCTTCTCTGCTATTCTTAGAGTTTTCAATAGCTGATTGTTTTGGGGGAGTGCGCTGCCAGGTCCTTCTCCCAAGCCTACAGCACTTGGTGTTCCCAGGCAGTCTTCCATCCAAGTACTAACTAGCTCCCACCCTGCTTACCTTCCAAGATCTGACGAGATCTGATGGGATCAAATGCCACAGTGGTATGGCTGCAGGCAGGAGTAGATTAGCATAGATTTAATTTGTCCGAATAGCTAGATGACATTTGGGGCACTTAAAGGAAAGCAAGAAACTTTCAGGGAAAGAATTATAATGGCAGGGAGAAGGGGGGGGCATCCAGGCCAGGAGAACAGAGAGGAGTGAAAACCTCTAAAAAGAGGAGAAAGCAGCAACTGCAAACTTCGCTGGACCTGCCCATACTTGTCCCTGGGAAGATAGAATTGCTTTAGAGATGCAAGAGATTGGACTAGGTCCTCAATCAAGTCTTGGCAACTCAGAAATGGAAAACAAATCCTCCACTGAGGACAAAAATACCTCTTCGTTATGAACTAGACTTCGAACTTCCCTCAAGAGCAAGTGTTTTGCTTATATTATGTCCAACACTTTTTAGTAATATGAAATGGAAGTAATTATAGAGGAAAATGAAATTTGTCAACAAAAGCAAATGCTGTTCTAGATAAACAAAAGAGAGAGAGAACTCCATACAGAAAAATGTCTCCAACACAGTTACAAATCAAATAGTGACCTTGTCCCCAAAAGTCAAATATCACAATCTCCCTTTTGCCCTCCTTACACAGCTTTGGCCACTAACAATAAGCAAAAGAGCAGGTAGGAAGGAAGGTGGTGAGGATGCCCTGACAGTCCAGAACATATGCCACATAGCTGATAAAATCTTGTTGTTGTTAGGTGCCATCACATTGGGTCCAACTCATAGAGACCCTATGTAAGGTTTTCTGTGGCTGATTGTTTCGGGATTGTTTCAGGAGTGGGCTGCCAGGTTCTTTTCTCATTTTTTGCAGTGCTGAGAATCAAACCCATGGCCTCAGAGCACACTGTGCAGCACTCTACCAACTGAGCTAAACTTAAGTAATATTAAAAGAGCTATTTTAAAACGTTTAGATATGCTACTCCACTGATATTTTGTTCATTTATTAAGATAAAAATTAAAATTTGACCCCTGGGGTGGTGGTGCATGCCAGTAATCCCAGCAACTTGGAAGGTAGAGGTAGGAGGATGGCAAGTGCCAGACCAGAGATAGTCTGTGTAGTTTAGTGAGACCCTGTCTCAAAAAAGGTAAAAAAAAAAAAAAGTGGGGGGGCTGAGAGTGCAGCTCAGTGGTACCACACTTGCAAAGCATGCAAGCACAATGCCCTGGGTTCAACCCCAAGCACCAAAAAAAAAGAAAAAGAAAGAAAAAAGAAAGAAAGAAAAGAAAAAGGAAAATTAAAATTTGTGTGCCCACTAGTTACTTTATATCATCTAATTTCCTCCAGGACACTTGAAACTTAGAAGATCATTACATGCCCTCATACTAAGATATAAATATTAAAAATACGAGAAAATGCCTTCTGATCTCTTTGTGAATTTATCACATGTCAAAAGCAAATAGAAAATTAACATTTTAGAGCCCAAGAATCAAAATTTGAGAATAAGAATCTGTTTCGTAAAATTAAAATATAAACCAGGCTCAGTGGCTCATGCCCATAATCTCAATGACTTGGACAGTGGAGGCAGGAGGATCACAAGTTTGAAACCAGAGGCAGTTTGCACAATTTACCAAGACTCTTTCAAAATAAAAAGTGGAAAAAAAATGGTCTAAGGATACAGCTCAGTAGCATAGTACTTGCAAAGCATGCAAGTGCAAGGCCCAGGGTTCAATCCCCCCAGTGCCACAAAAATAGAAAAGAAAGGATTAAATATATTTGCTCATTTTTATTCTAATGCTTTTTTTTCATTTTTATAAAATAATCTTCACTATGCCAAATGATATTCTCAGCAGGAAAAATCATCTGATATTCATATCTGAACCAGTTGACCGGTTATGAAGGAAGAAATAATACTTGCATCTCTTTAAATATTTGTTTATGTATTTGTCATCACCCAGAGAGGCTTTGTCCATTTATCCAAAGAAAACTTCAGCAGAATTTGGGCAGTGAGTCAGATCAGCCCCAGGAGCTAAAAGGCCATTTGCTCTCTCCATCTCTTACACAAAGGATCCAAGCATAATCAAAGGACAACAGTATCCTTCAGTATTTCAATAAATAAACATGAGTGAAAGAAAAAATACATGCAATAGAATTTAATCACTAAAAGTCTTTTGCTACATTACACATTCAGCTTAGAGCTCAAGTTTTAAAAATATAATTTAGGCTTGGGAGACATTAGTTTTCAGGCCATCTAGTCAATTTGCTACAAATGTTGAATGGCTAATCATAGAATAATTTTATAGGGCTTTCTGCTAAGTTATTGTTGCTTTCAGTGTTCGGTTAAATGACTTAACAATGGAGTCAGCAGTAAAAACTGTTAGCATTGGTATAAAACCTTTCTATTTTTCATTTGGGAGCATAATTTTGTTATTCTTATTCTCTCACTTGTGTAGCTAATGAGTACTAAAAAATAATTGCTGTATAACCACTGTTATTCAGTAAACTCTGAATTTAGGAACTTTATTTAAAAAAAAAAGAAAAGCCATTGACTAGAAAGCCAAGACATGAGAAATAGACTGAGTGAAATGGCTTTGTGGATGAAACGCCCTGTTGCAACACATTCAATTCCATCATTAGGACATTAACATCATGCCCAGTTTACATGGGTGGCATAAAGGAGCTAATGAACTTCTGTTAGAGTGAATAATGGGGTCCTTTCTCACTGATGAGATCAAGACCAACACCTTTCTTAGGTAGTATTGAGTAGCAATGATCTTCGTCATCCTTGTGAACAGAGCTTGACAGACATTGTCAGACTCTCACTCCTGAAGTATCATTGTCATTCACTCTGCATTAACCCTGCTAGGAGCTACTGCTGGATTTAGCCTTCAAAGTCTCCTCATTATTTGACAAGTTAGAAGAGGGAGTGGAACTTACTAGTAATTGGGGAACTACAGCTCCATCCCAGCAAGTGACCTTGTCCCCAAACTAAGCTCTGGCTGGCCCCAGGTAGAACACCTTAATTGGCAGAGTAGTTATTATTGCGGCTTTTCAACAGGCGTATTCCAGGGAAGGAATGGGTGAGAAGAATTTTAGCACAAGGCAGTGTGGAAGAAATGCTGATAACTCCATCTGAGGCTGGCATACCTTGTGCAAGTGTCACTAGCATTGGATTTATCTCTGTCATTTTTTTCCATCTCAAAGAAGAATTCGATTTAGAGCTTCAAAAAATCAAGTGCAAATGAATGAGATGTGAACATATGCAAACAAGATTTTAAGAAGATCAGGATCCTTCTGCCCTCCTATTTTAAAAATTGGATTCCTCAGCAAAGCGTCAAACTGATGTTAAGTTCATGTCAAATAACTTTGGTAAAAACTTTTAATTAGTTTTTACATTTTTCAGACCTCTTACGCTCCCAAGTACTATCTGAAGTTGGAAACTACAAATAATATGGAGGCAATTTCTTGATTTCTAATAGTTTGTTTTCATGATCAAGTGGATTAAACATTTTAGAACTCACTAGAAAGTAATGGAAACTAAAAGGTTTGAATACTAATGAGATAATTTTCATAAATTCCTTAACCTTGAGATGCCTCACTGAAATTAAAAACAAATCAACATGCACTTGAAGAATGGAACATCTCCTTAGTTATTTATATATGAAATAATCAAGTTCTGTGAATTTTTTTCTTTTCTTTTCTTGTTTTCTTTTTTTGTCTGTTTGTTTTGTTAATTCATGGGGATTAAACCTGGGCCCTCACACATGCTTTGCAAAAGCTCTACCACTGACCTGTTCTCCCAGCCCATTTTTAATTAATTTATTTATTTTTATTTTAACTCAATGTCTTGATAAGCTGCACAGGCTGCCTCTGGCCTCGAACACGCGATCCTCCTGCCCCCACCTTACAAGTCAGTGTGATTACTGGTGTGTACCACTGTGCCTAGCATCTGTGGAATATTTTTAATTATGGCTCCTAATTTGCTTAGCTTCCTACAAGGGTATAATTATATTAGTTTTTTGATATACAGGAAAATGTGTACCTTAAGCTCATTCCTGGAATTTAAAATTATTGCTGCTTATTCCCCAAAGGCAAAACAGCTCAATGCACATTTCCCTACTGCTACAGAAAAAAAAATCCCTTCTCATCTATGTACCTTATCATCATGTACCGCTTGGAGACATGTAGAATGGTAACACCAACAAAACATATGTGCTTAATGCCGCTCCCCAGAATGTTCACCTCAAGGCAGGCACTACTTTTCTAAAATTTTTCCAAGTACATTATAAGGAAAACATAATTTATACTATTCTCAGTTATACATAACTTACTGATCTAAGTAGAGTTTTAAAGACGGAGTTATACTTCAGTGTTTTCAGTAATTACTTACATTCTATATACAGCAAAGCAAAACAATCAGAAATGAGGCCATCATTAGTGCCCTCTGAATTTGTTTCTTTGTGCCTCCAAAGTCAATCAAAATAATTGAATCAAGAAATAAAAGATGAAAAATAAATTTGTCTTAAGATGTGACTAACCAGATAAAGGTACAATTATAAGTCTAAATTATCTAAATCCACCAGATTGTTTTGAAATCTGTGTTTTTCCATTGTCAAACAAATATGATCTGATTAATTTTATTATGAACGAACATGTATGAAAAGCAAAAATTTCTGAACTTATTTTAAGACTATGGATGTTCCATATTTGATATCTAATTCCAAATTTATTAGTGTTTATTAGTCTCTGATAGCTTCTCTGATTGACTCTCGTGTATACAAATTATCACTAAGTCTCTCTCTCTCTCTCTCTCTCTCTCTCTCTTTCCATAAATAATGTAAATCCTAGGCTTTTCCAGTTACAGAAGAAAAAAAGCTCCATTTTTTGATGTGCCAAGAAACCTTCAACTCCTGAGATAGTAGCTACAATATTAACAAACCACAGAGAACTTAGTCAAAAAGATAGAGAGATCAACAATCCCTGCTTGTTCAAGACTAAAGAATTCCTGGGACATAAGACTTTGAATGCTTGGTGTAAAACCAGGAATGTCCTGGGAAAAGTTTGATCAACTTCAAGGAAAAAGCACCTTATCCAACCTCATATAGATCTGTTCATCTCACTTTTCATCTGTAAACTTGTAGACAAGCCAAAAGAGAAATAAAAGATGTGATTGGGAAGTTTTACAGTGATAGTTTTGAGAATATAGAAAATCAGGAATATGAAGGAGTTTTGGTACTTTCTTTAGCACCCTTTTGTGTTTTTAACGCATTTCCTAAACTCCTGTTCTTAAATACTGCCAATCTTTCATTAAAAATATAAGCAATTACTTCTGAGATCAGAGCTGTTTTAATAAATAGTAGAAAGTTAAATATGGTGGTACATATTCCATATTTTTATTGGAATAAGATACAATATTTAGCTATGTTGTTTGCTTAAATCTCTCTTAATTGTACATTTTTCTCAGGGCCATAAACTAATGATTTGTCTGGAGGAACTTAATGCAATGATGTGGCCTAGACCTGTAAAAACGATCAAGTCATCATGCAGGTAATGGTTGAAAAACTTATAAGTATAAGGGTATGGGCAGAACACCTAATAATTTCTTCTGAGTTGTCTTTCTGAAGTAACTGAGATCCTCAGCTATAGTCCCTGCTAAATTAAACATTTCAGCCCAGCTTACTAGCACAACAATACACAGGTAGAAGTAATAAGTAATAATGAGTTTGGGGCCATTGAACACTGGATTTTCCCAGTGTACTGCAATTATAGAAACATCTGTGCTAAATAACTTCCTACTGAAAGCTTAGTAGTGTTTAATAATCCTCACAATTTCTCATTATCAACCCTAATAGAAGAAAGAGTAAACTCTACAAAAGTTTACCATTTTCAAAGAAAATTGCCAACAATGTGATCATTTCTGGTACCATATTTCCCTGGACGATAAAAACACCAGAGACAACCTCCTAGGAGAAGAACATTAAACACTGCCTTTAATAACAGGTACCATAGTACAAGGCAAATTACGCCACTTTTAACAGCCAAAGTGTGCTAGCTAGAGTATCCCCTGCACTAAAACCTGCCAACTAGAAGACTGATAGTGCTCCTCTGCTTTCTCTACTACCTCTGACAGAAGACTAGTGGCCTAAAAACACACACAGTTTATTCAGACCTGCCCTAACCACCAAAGCCCCAAATGAAATAACTGCTCCAGCTGATTGCTTCCCTCAGTGCTCATTCCAAAATAAATCTGTTTCAGGACCAGGATCCGAATACTGTTAACAACCACTCAGGGTCACTGCTTCAGAGAAATATAAGTGTGAGTATCAATAGCTGAATAGGTGCCTCTTTAATTGTTTTGGGAACAATGTAGCAAATATTACTTTGGAAGAAGGTAGTGTATGAGAACCCATGACTGTCCATAGGTGGAACTGGTTTGTAAAGAAAAACTTGACAAAGAGAGCCCATTACAGAATATGACTGCTTCATTATTAGCAAAGAGAAAAAGTGCTTTGCATCCATTCTTGTCAAAATAATAGGTGGCTTGAGTTCTGTGTCTGAAAGTATAGTCCCAGTAGTACAAGATATTAAAACCTTCATTAAAATATAGCTAAGGTACTTTGGAACTGTGATGGTGAATTTTGTGTCAACTTGACTGAGGCAAAGTATTCAGCCAGATATGTGATCATGCACTATTCTGATTATTCTGTGATATTGTTCTTAGATGAAATTACCATTTCAAGTAGTAGACTTTGAGTAAAGCAGATTGCCCTCCATGATGTGGGTGAACCTCCTCCAATCAACTGAGGTCTCAAATAGAACAGAAGACTGAATTCCCATAAGCAAAGAGGACCTCTATGGCAGACAATTCTGTAGCACACTGCCCTGGTACTTGACATTTAGCACTAGATCTTCCCAGGGTCTCTAGGTTGTTTGCCCACCCTATAGATTTTGGATGTGATAACTCCCTAATCACATGAGCCAGTTCTTTAAAACAAATCTCTTTTTATTGGCTCTGTTTCTGTGGAGAATATTCACTGACACTGGAATAAAATCAATATTCTTCCTCTATCCAAGCCCTCATCTTTTTCTGCTAGTTAACATTAGCAGCTTCTAATATTTATTTGCTTGCAAACATACCACTGTGGTGTCCAGTACAGTCAGATCTCAGAAGCTAAGCCGGTTTGGGCCTGGTTAGTACTTGGATGGGAGACTGCCTGGGAACACCAGGTGTTAAAGGCTAGGGAGAAGGACTTGGAAGTCCACTCTCAAAACAATCCACCATTGAAAACCCTATGCATGGCAGAGAAGCACTGACATAGTGCTGGGAGTAGCTCAGCATCAGGGAGGGTTTCCATCTGTTGTACATAGGGCTGCTATGAGTTGGACCCAACTTGAGGGCATCTAACAACAACAACATGCTCAGTCCAGTTTTCTCAACAACTAGACATATTACCTTTATTTATTTATGCTCGCATGTCTTTGTCTTGTTCATATGTCAAATGTACATGACTATGGACAAATTTCTAATCCTCTCTAGGATTCAGTCACGTATCTGTTCAAAAAAAGGATATGTGGGCTAAATGACTGATAGCCTTCCTTATAACCCAGATGGTAAGGGAGGCTCAGTTTGAATAGGAAAATATTACTTGCTTTAAAAATTCTCTTGAGAATTAAATAAGAATAGATTTGGTAGTGTGAGGGAAAATGAAAAGGCATTAGGCACATAATTGATCTTCTAAAAATCGCTTATGTGAAAATACTGAATTGCTCAATGTGGGAATGCCAGTCATAATTGGAATAAAGTTCTGATTCCTGTGATTGTGATTCAAGAAGCAGTTTAACACAATAAACTTTGTTCACAAAGGCCTTATTTTTCTGCTTTGTGGGCAGCTGCATTCATGAACTCTGTTATTTTAATACATTTTAATGAATCCCCACTCTTAGAACAACCCAGAATGACCTACTCATCTGTAACCTCCCACTATCCACACTTCTGAATTGCCCTATCTGGCTCAACCACTCCAAGAACATTGTAACACCCCATTTAGCTACATCATTACTTACATGCTTGTCCATCAAACTCCATTCTCATTTGATGATAAGTGCCATGAAGACATAAACAATACCTTTTATTCTTCAGAATTGACTGCCTAACACAGCACCAAGTCATCAATTAGATTGTAAATGCTCATACTTTTGAAACAAGTAAATAAATTATTTAGAGACTCAAAATGCTCCAAAATGACTCATGTTGTACTCTAAAATTATCGTGGTAGCTAATTTATTGAGCATTTATTAGTGCTGCCATTGTCCTAAATGATTTATATAGAATGTCTTGTTTAATCATCCTGTATGAGGTAGATAAACTTGCATAGCAACCAAACACAAAGTCATTTTGAGCAAGTGTATTTATCCCTCTGTCAACATCCCTAAAATACCACATACCAAAACATTGGGGCAAGACACTCTCCACATTCACAATCTGAAATCATCAAGCTATAATGAATACTTAACAACTTTCTGGTCACCCAGCATCCATCCTCACTATTTTGGATCCAAAATTCATTTTGGGAAATTAGTTTTTCCTTATCTTTAATAGGAATATAAATCATAATGCTCAATTCTGCTGTAGCCACCAGGAAGCATGTGGCCCATGATCAGCCAATCAGACTAAGGAGGAGACATGGGATCAAGATGGTTAGAGTTTCTACTGTCTTAACAATAGCTTTCTCTGAAACTCAATGCTTTCTTTGATTAGACTCTAGAACTTCCTCAGCCTGGTATTTAAAATGTCTTTTCCACCACAGTGTACCCAATATTTTTCCCATAAATTTTTTCTTCTTTTTTTTTTCTTTTTTTCTTTTTTTTTTTGTTCATTTTGCTGAGAAAAGTTAGTCATGCTGCTTACAACAATAGGGTCCTAACTGACACACAATTCCTAATCCTGGAGAGCAGACTCCTCTCCTTATACCCTAAGCACCTGCTAGTATTTTTGTGGACCAGAGGGGAAAAGCATAATGCAGTTGCAATTCATATCTTTGGAAGTTCAATTATCTCCTCAAAAGATTTATTTTCAACCAGGGTCTAGAACTAAGATGAAGGAAGCAAGCATTGAGGGCACAAAACCTAAAGGGACATGCACTGCCAGGACAATGCAAGTACAGGATGCCTCTTGAAAGTAAGAGCTTCCTGAAATTTGGCACCATGCCTGCCTCCTTCCTTCCCTCTGATCCAGCTCTGTTTTCAAGCTATCTTCAGACACAGAGATATTTTTTTTTTCATGGGAAATGCTTCGGACTAAAGGCCAATGTTGTTGTTGTTATTAAGTGCCATTGAGTCAGTGTCCAACTCATAGTGACCCTACGTACAACAGATGAAATACTATTGTCAGTGTTTCTCTTTTATTCACAGGGTTTTCAATGGCAGATTGCTTTTTTGGAGTGGGCTACCAGGTCTTTCTCCCAAGCCTACAGTACCTGGTGTTCCCAGGCGGTCTCCCATCCAAGTGCTAACCAGGCCTGACCCTGATTAGCTTCCAAGATCTGATGGGATTGGATGCCACAGTGGTATGGCTGCAGGCAAAGACCCATAAGATATAAATATCACACCAATCCTCTCTCAGATACTGCAATTTCAAGACTACAAAAGCAGTTGATATCTGAGAATCTTCTGGAAGCATTGAAGGCTTCAAAGGTCACTTGAGGATGTTGAGGAATTACCCAGTTGACTTCTCTGACTCTATTCATTGCTATCTCCTACTGTCATTATGCAAGGCCACAATCATACTTCCAAAGTATACACTGCCTGGTGCTTCCTAAGACATTTCATAACCACAAAACATTTTAGGACCAATAACTCCTGAGGCCTCACCAAAATTAGAAATGAAAATGTAGATGCTCCTTGAAGAACTAGTAGGTAATGAAACAGGAAAGATCTTAACAGGACTTGAGCAGGAATTTTTTAATTAGGAAAGTGATAAAACACAGGAGACTTCTAAGAGAGGTTATGAGACCTTGATCTCTTTGGAGCACTATAAAAATCATATAAAATCATCTTTTTTGTAAGACATTCCCTTCCCTTTATAGATGCTTTTAATTCTGTAACTTACAACTCTCTTTTGGATGTTAGCCATATGCCTGGTGACGGTTTGGAAAGATTATTAACACTAAAAGAAATACATATATGTGTGAATATCTCTGTGTGTGCACAGTTTCTATGATATTGAGTATACTGTTTGCCTCATATTTTTATTATTATGTTTGGGATAATGTCTATTTCATACATTATTGGCTTTTATCTCTAGTTAAAAAACTCCTACAGCTGAAATTTTCTATGGATCAACAGAGCACATACGAGAATGAAATATGTAGGTCTTGCATCTGTAATAAATAGTTTTTGAAAGAAAGAGGTCATTTCTTCACTTGGTGCAGGCAGCTGGCACAAGCAGTGTGGGGGGAAAAATCAATTTATTTGAATTGGAACTTTGCAAATATGATGATATCACCATTACAATTACTCTGTAGTAACATAGTAAGTATAGTGTTCCTAAGTGTGACAAACATAAAATAATAAATTAGAGTAGTAGCTTTATCCTGAGCTCCTATTTCTGTGAAGAATGACTGTAATTCTTAAGACAAATGTATTCTTTTGACCTCTTTCTGTTCTACATGAATTTCCTGTGTCAGCCACCTTTGCTTATCTTTGCAGAATCATCTCTTACAACTTTCATGTCCTTGTCCCCATGCTCAGTCACTTGCCAGTCCTGTTTATTGCTCTACTCTCTCTCGACCATCCCTAGCTGTCTTGTTGTTGTTGTTGTTGTTGTTGTTGTTGTTAGGTGCCATCCGACTCATAGCGACCCTCACAGGGTTTTCAATAGCTGACTGTTTCGGGATTGCCTTTGGAGTGGATTGCCAGGCCCTTCTCCCATTTTTGCGGTGCTGGGAATTGAACTCGGGACCTCAGAGACTGCAGTGCAGCACTTTACTAACTGAGCTAAATCCCAGCCCCTTGTTGTTGTTAGGTGCCCTCAAGTCAAGTTCAACTCATATCAACCCTATGTGAAACAGAAAGAAACAGTCCCTGACACTGTGCCATGCCCAGCTCTATGTCAGTGCTTCTCCATATCATAGGGTCTTTAATGGCGGAGGGTTTCGGGAGTGGGCTGCTGAGTCCTTCTTGTAGCCTACAGCACTCGGTATTCCGATGCAATCTCTCATCCAAGAACTAACCAGGCCTGACCCTGCTTAGCTTCCAAGATCTGATGAGATTAGAAGCCAGGGTGGTATGGCTACAGATAATGTCCCTTAAACTTTCTTACCATCTTCTGCTCTAGAGTAGTTTATGGCTTCCTGTTACCTCAAAGATAAACTTCCATACCATTTAAATAGCCTTCAAGAACTACCATGATCTGGCCTTTGTTTATATTATCCTATTCCTTCAAATTTATCTCTTAGTCCTCCTGTTCAAAAATGACATGGTGTTCAGTCTTTTCATACTTTCCTGCTTGAAAAACTTTATTAATGCTATTTCCTTCCATTGGAGTGTTCTCACAAATCCTGTATAGCCATCAAATCACAACTAAAATATCACTTCCTCTCCACAGCTTTCTTTGATCATACCAGCCAGAAGTCCTCTGAATATAAAGCTATTTCTGCATTTTTTATGAAATAGGTAAGACACTTATTTACTCCCATAAATTCTGTGCCTGTCAGAGCACATGTACCTTGATATTTCTCACATGAGAAACTTGAACAAAATAAATAATGACTGAATACTGACAATTCCATTTTCTTCTTTGAATTTACTAAATATTTACTGGATAATTACATGTTTATGACACATTACACATTTATACAACCGTATACATACTCAAGTACTATGCATGTCCTTAAGTCCCACATAGATTATTCTACTTTCATAAAATCATAAAAAGAAAATCTATCACCTCATTCTCACCTCTCCCTACCAGCACTGGCAGATCATCTCTTCCAGCCCAACATCACTTATTAGATAACTGTAGTATTCATAATCCTTGAAGTAGCCCCTTATTCAGAGGACCCATGGGGGCTGAGGGCTCTGAAAAGGGAGATGACTCACTAGGACAAGTGGTACTGTGTGGCCTGGCATTTGTTTCCCCTGCTGCTCAGTTCTGCAGGTTATCAGACATAAGCAGCCATGTCACCCACAGGTGCCATGGAACTCAGACTTCCAGCAGAAAGAAAGAAATCCAAAGAAAGAAGTTTCAGTGGCTATTATACTAACACGACCTAATCCTCAACATTCCAACTTGATTAAAAAGAAGAAGAAAGAAAACTTGTCCCCTCTCTTCTGTGACTCCTGTGTGTCAAAACCTAAAGAATAGCTTGCTGTGAGCTGTGAGTACAACCTATCAGTGTCTTGCAGTAAAAACTAAATCAGAGCAAATCATCAATGCCAACATTTCTCAAAACCCATTTAATTCTGAAGTTTTTAAATGGATGCTTTTGTTCTGGGTGGAGTTGTCTCATTTAGAAGATGAAGTAGAATTTTATTAATTTTTTAAAAAGCAGTTTAATGCAAGAATCTTTTACAGTCTCAAAAATTCCCCTCCAAATTATTTTAAATTGTATATTGTCTTTAAACAAATGTTATACCTTGTGAACTTTTACAGTTATTTGTTCACTGATTTAAAACATAAAAATAAAAAGCTGCCAAAAAATTAAGGATACTTCATGTGTCATTTGTATGGTTTGATAAACATAAGTGAGAGAATAAAAGCAGAGACTATTCATGAAATAGATGTGAGAAGACATTGAAAGGTATTTGGTAAATTGTTGTTATACAGATATTACAATGATTTATGAGTGTAAAGGAATGAGACATTTTTAAAGGAACATCAAAATTATTTGCATATTCTATGCCCTTTTATTATTTAAGGGATAGTTGTCAATTGACTTTTCCTCTAATGACTTTATATTAAATATCATTTATCCAATTACTATATATGGTAAAACTTTTCCAATATATAACTATTGAGTAGAGAAAAACTTCTATTTAGAATAAAATATCATGTGAAAATTTGACCTTTTTCAGCTTCAAAGTGATTTAATACCAAAGTTCCTAGTGTTAGACCCAAATGAATCCAGAGTAGCTGATTTTATAGTGAAATTATTCTCTTATAAATTTTATTTTGAAAATCATAGCTTTCTCTTTTTTATATAAGATTATTAGAAAAGTGTAGTATCCTCACACAAGTAAGGAGCAAATAATTTAGAACTGTGTCAACTGGGAGTCCTTTCACTTCACATGATAGGTAAATCCATGAAAATCAACTCTAACAAATAAGATTCATTGACTTCCATAACAGAAAAATGCAGAGTGCACAGAGTGCAGTCTGTGTATTGGACACACTGGACTCAGGGCTCAAACATCTGTCACCTAGGTGTACATTCTCTCTCTCTCTCTCTCTCTCTCTCTCTCTCTCTCTCTCTCTCTCTCTCTCTCTCTCTCTCTCTCTCTCCTCTCTCTCTCTCTCTCTCTCTCTCCCCCCCTCCTCCCCATCCTCTTCTATCTTCCCCTCTCTGATTTCTGATGTGTTGGACTTGGCTTCATCTCCACCTATTGTCAAGATGACTTCAGCAGGTTCTGCTGTAAAAATCCTAGCAACAGTCTCATGGCATCTCATTTGCTATGATGGTAGCATGTGCCCAATCCTGAACCACTGCTACAGTCTCAAGAGAATCTGATGGTCTCATTGGTTGTGTCTAAATTGCATTCCATCTTTGGAGCTAAGGATCAAGTCAGTTCCTCAAAAATTACAGGAATTGTTTGTGGGAAGGTAAATCCCCCAAAAAGTGGGATAAAATGGATGATGGGGAAATTTAAAAAAAAAAAAGCTAATGCCCACTATGGGTGAAAAGAATGTAGTCTTATTAATGAATTAACCTAGAAGTAATATCAGTTCTTGGCAAGTCACCATTGATTCTCTTCTGTTTTTGCTTCCTGACCCTCATGTATTTCCCTCCAGTCCCTTCTCTGCATTACTCCTAAGACGAAGATTCAAAATCCAGATCAGATCCCTATATGATCAGCTTCTGCTGACTTTCCTCATGTTCTTTTCAAAACTCTCTCCCAGCTCTCTGTTAGCTCCAACCAGTCAGACCTTCTGTTAATTCCTTAATCTGCATGGTCTTCCCACAACAGGATCTTTGTACACACTCCACCCATCACTAGGTCCCTGACTCTCCTTTCTCCTCTTTCTTGTTAAGCCCCTATTCAGCCTTCAAATATTAATTCAAATATTATTTCCACAAAGTTTTTCTAACACCACTCCTACTGTGGCCAACCTCCCCCATGACACTTTCATAAAATATATTTAGTAATAGATACCACTTTCATTTTACATTTAGTTGTGTGATTAGTTGATTTATATTTTTCATCCCCCACCAAAGTATAAGCTTCATGAAGAATACATCTCATCTCTAAAGTAACAGAGTTGAAATAAGAGATCTAACTAAACCACATAAATATTTAAGATTATGGTTAGCCTAAATATCTTAAAGTAGCACTTCTAAAGAAACCACTGAAGAAGCATGATTATTAAGCCAGTGGAGGTTGTACACTAAAAAAAAAAAAAAAAAAAGGACTGGCATCATGGTGCCCTCGTATATTTCCAGCAGTATGGAAATATATGTAGAAGACTGCAAGTTCAAGGCTAGAGGCAGCACAGAATTTGGCAAAATCTTGTCTCAAAATATAAAATAAAAAGAGGGCTGAGGATGCAGCTCAGTAGAGGAGCACTTGCCTAGCATGCTCGAGGCACTGGGTTCTATCCCATAGTAACCACCTCTCCCTAAAAATAATCTTTTAAATTAGTGAAACACAGCCATCCACTGTTATTGATATAGTATTTAAAAAAAAACCTCACTTAAGAGCAATGATAGTTTTAAATCGCTTCATCTGTGATTATTAGCACCATGAACTTCTTTAGGGTCAGTAGTGCCAGTGTTAACAATATTAAATTAGTAAATTTTGTCCCCTGGATGCTTATTTCTGTCTTTCATTACACATGTATCGAGACCACATATACCTCACTAATTAAAAAAAAAATTTCCCAGTGCCTTCTTGCTCCTTGTTGACTATCCCATCATCAGAGCATCGCTTCCCAATTGGAGCTGAGTAATACTCCCTTCGGCTGCCATACCACATACAGGCACACAGTGAATCATCATCTTCTTCTCCATTAAAACTTACCTGCCCTTGCTTCTATTTCTTCAGAACCCTGATCTTTACTGGGTGTCAATGGTTGTAATGGGTTATTAACAAGAAAACTAGTCCGTTCTAATATGTTATATAGTTAATTAATGTTACCTCCCTCAAGATAATAGGGCATATGTCCTCTTAAAAGCTTTTAAGAAATGACAGTAATGGTGGAAATTTCAGGCACCACTGCAGACGGATAAGGGAGATGAATTTTTAAGCACGGGGGCTTCTCACTGATCCTCAAATTATTCCATTTAGGCAGCTGCTGACTCTGCCCATGAGTAACCCAGTCTCTCCCTCTGGAGAACCTTATAAACAGCATGAATTTCACCATTTGACAATGGGTGAAGCATCACTCTCTCTGCCAATAACCTCTTTTAAGGTATCATCTGTTTATACAGCTGTGGTTTCAGCACTCTCAAGACTAAGGCAATACCCCTCACTCTGAGACTGAACAGGTCAGCCTGCCCTGAGAGACAGATGAATTTGAAGATGTCCTTACATAGCAAGCTGATTTACTTATCATTTTCATTTTAGATTTCAATTCAAGTTATATACACTGCTAGAAATGAAAGGGAAAGCTGAAATCCCATTGTGTGCCCTGCTCTCCCAGAACATAATTTTTTCCTCCATCTGTGAATCTCCTGTTGATATCAGGGGGAGTCACCACGTGCAGAGAAGGGAGACACATGCCAGGAGAGGGAAGCCCATTATGTAGTTGAGAGCTAATTTTGCTTAATCTTCTTGATCTCCATAAAGGGCATTCTGAGACCCCACAGGATTTAAACAAAAAGATAAAGATGAAGAGGGACTGCTCAAGCAGAGCCAGTGTAATACTTATTTATTAATGTCGTCCATCACAGTGTGTTTATATGCCTAACCAAAATTTAAAACTGTCTGATTGAGAACAGAAGAGGAAAACCGATTGCTGTATCAAAGCAAAACATTCATTCCATCCTTACATACTAACATTTGGAAAATGAAGTGAAATAACATAAGCGCCATTTCAAAGACTTGTGCTTCCATTTAAAATGAGAAGAAAAATAAGTACATACATGAATCTGTGACCCTGGGTTTAGTTTTAAATCGAAAGCTCATCTTGAGGAAGAAACCCTCCATGCCTAATAGCAGGATTAATACTAAAGGAGTCTTATTCTTCATGCCTTGCCCTCTGGGGAAGAAGGCTGCTGAGAAAAGAGATCCAAAAAGGGCAAGAGGAGGAGAAGTCTCATAGCTTAGTGAGACCAACTTTGGGAGCTGAATCATTGCATCAGAATCTCAGACTTAGAAAATAATTTGTAGACCTCCAAGTTCACGCAAAAGGTAGTGCATTTTGTGCTTGAACTCTTCTAGTGTCAGAAAACTCATCACCCTTCAGGCAACCCATTCTAGATTTGGGTAGTTTAGCATATTAGAAATTTTTCCCTTGTAATATTCTGAAACCTGAGCCCTATAATTTCTCTTTATTACCCTTACTCTGTCTCTTGGAGCTAACCATACAGAATGAATCAAAGTTGTCTTGCATAGTATAGGTACTCAAGTATTAGAAGATAATTTTCTGATCACTGCTGTCTTTTCTTCTTCATTGCCTTAATCTGCAGCTATAAAGCTATGATACCATTGCTGAAAGTTTCCCAAACTTCCTGAAACCTTCCTTCTTTCAGAGACTTATGTCATGAAGTCAGACTTACCTTTTCACTGAAGTTTTGAAATTTTCTCTGTCTTATTTAGGTGGCTGGCTTACCTAGAAGTTTTCTGCTTCAGCTAACAACTTTGCATATTAAAAAATGAAAAGGCATTTTTTGAAGAGGAGAGAAAACATGATTCTTATGTCTCTTTGAATCCTCCATAGCACTTTCACCTATCATTCATAGACACAAAGTTTGACAATGCATTAAGTGAATAAATAAATGAATGAAGAAGTCTTGTATTCTAATACTTGTTTAGGGCTTTGGACCTTATAAAGAAATTTAATCCATTATTTGAGTGTCACATTAAACTTAAGACATCAGTGGAGAAGATTTTATTCTATCCTATAAATGAGAAAAATCACAAATCAGAAATAAATATCTCTTGAACAGAAATCCTTTATTGAGAAAGAAAACAACTTGGGACTACTCTATCCTATATTGCTTCTGTATACATTTATAGTATCTCACAAAAAAATATTTTCATAAAATATATTTGCATTTCAGACAAGTCACTGATTTTTATAGTGCATCTGTATTTAAATATGCTTCTTTGCCAGAAGGGAAATATCTAAAAATATTGTTCCTGATATTATGAAAAATCCCCAATAACAAAATATGCCTGCATTAAGAAAACTGTTTTTAATCTCAAAATTTTAACAATTAATATTATATTTATAATAAAAATTGCACCATATTTTGTGTGAGATGTACAGGAAGAAAAATGGAATCTGATTAATCTGTTAAATAAACATTTATTATGAGATTCTATTGTGTCCATAATAACCTAGAATAATAAACAAGAACCCAAATTATGAAAGATGTGAGCCCACCTCCATAAGGAGGGATAGCCTAATGGACATTGTTGTTGTTGTTAGGTGCCCTCAAGTCATGTTCAACTTGTAGTGCCCCTCATAGCATTTTCAATGACTGATTCTTTCAGGATTTCTCCAGGAGTGGATTACCATGTCCTTCTCCCATTTTTGCAGTGCTGGGAATTGAACTCAGGACCTCAGAGGCTGCAGAGCGGTGCTCTCCCAACTGAGCTAAATCCCAGGCCCTCATGGACATAGATATGTAAAATAAAGGGAAAAGATACAACAAATATATGTTAAATTATAAAGAGTGAAGTGTTTCCAGAAAAAAAAAAATCAAATGTGTTGTATTAAAGCAAGGATATCTATCCTGCTGCCCACAGGCCTCATGTGGTCCAGAACAGCTCATATTGTGGCCCCATAAAATCTTTTAATATCATATGTTCTTTAGCATTTGTTTTCTTCATGACTTCCCCTTATTATGTACATGCACTAACTATAGTATATAATTTATATTCAGCCAAGACAATTCCACTTTACTCAATATGGCTGAGGGAAGCCAAAAAGTTGGACACCCCTATGTTAGAGGGTGGAGACTAAATACATTCCAGTTAACTTGATGAGTTGGTTGGATTTCCATAAACCATGTAAATGAGTCCACTATGTCTTTTGTTCCCTTCATTTTCCATCTCTCATTCCTTTTATGAAAACTTCATTACATCTAAGGCCAGGCTGCCCAAGGTCTACTGTAGAAGACAATGCAGGAGAGGACACTTATTCCATAATGGGAGAGATTTCTTTTGTTGCTGCCCCCAGGACATTTAGGAACTTCCTGAGGTGTATACCAGCTACTGCAACATGAATTTCCTGCTGCGTCAGCTATCTGCAGAGCCAACTGGGAGCATTTCTGGATGCCCAGGAGTTCTCACTGCCACTCCTCGTTTCTACCCAGCATCCATGCTCCTCCTGCAATCCTGCAGTGTTGGCTGTCCATCCAGCAATCCACTGTGCTCTGCCACTGCTCTCCACTAACACCAGGGCATCTCAACAAAATGGAAAGAAAACCCCTTTCCTAGCTGTGGTCAGCACAAAGAAACCCCTCCCAGGCACCTATATCCATCTGAACACTCCCTCATTTAAATGGCCCCAGTGAAGTAGACCCACCACTTACTCAAAGTATAGCTTACTAAATTACTTTTCAACTCTCACTTCCTGTCCAATGACACCAGATTTTATAACTTTGTGTAAGTCATTATGCTTATTTTACAACTCTTGAATTCTATTTATGTTTTTCTCTACATCTCTAAAAATTTTCTGGATCTAACTTGAAATTCAAACCTAGACCCA
Organism: Pedetes capensis; assembly: GCA_007922755.1. Classification (NCBI taxonomy): domain Eukaryota; kingdom Metazoa; phylum Chordata; class Mammalia; order Rodentia; family Pedetidae; genus Pedetes; species Pedetes capensis. The sequence goes on along the minus strand of VMDO01000374.1, from coordinate 169,499 downwards.
GTGCTCCCTTAAAACCTCGAGCTGTACCATTTACTCATGATGAATTGGTTTTTCAATTTCTACAAATAAAAGTATTCCCAAAGCATCTCCAACATCCTACAAATATTTCATAAGCAATGCATGCCAAAGTGAGCCTCTCACTCTAGAAAATAGTGCTTTGGCATATGTACAGTCAAAGCGTTTGCAGACTGATAAAATCTGTTAGGTACCCAGGGCATGGTGGACTGATTACTGCAGCTATAGAAAAAGGGGAGTGAGGAATTTTAGGCTTAATCACAGTTCCGCTGCACACATTCTGTGCTGCTGGACAAGCTAGAGAACCCCATATGACAATTAGGTATAACAAAATTTTTGATCTTGACATGGCTCGTAGAACATCAGAGTACTAAATGAATATGTAATGAATGCCATCAGCATGAAATGATAACTTTTTGGCAAATGCTATATAATATAATAAAAATAAATTTAGGCTAAATGAAAGGCACTTCAAATTTATAAAATTTAAAAAGTATTTGATTATTTTTCTTACTTAACTACATATTCAAATCCCAGTATCATATAGTTCTAGGATGTATTATATGATGTATAACAGTCTTAGTTCATTTTCTGTTGCTATAACAGTACACCTGAAACTGTATAACTTAATAAGAAAATAAGTATATTTAGCTCACAATTCTGGAGGCTAGAAGTTTGGGAAACCACCTTTACTAAGCTCTGATGAAGGCCTCATACTGCTCCATAAATGGTAGAAAAGTGGAAAAGGAAGCAGAGGTGTGAACAAGAAGAAAAAGGAAGCAAACCTCCCAATAACTGATCCATTTGGGCCAGAAAAAAACATTAATCTGTTTATGACAATGAATCTTGCATGACTCAAACACCTCTTATAGCCCCCGTCACATCTCAACATTGTTACAATTAGAGACCAAAACTTGAGTTTCAATGGGTACAAACCATATTCAACCCACAGTCTTCTCAAAGATTGTCTAAAGCTGTGAAATCAGGAGCTTCTTTCCTCATCCTCAACTTGATTCTGCTCGTCTTCAAAGGATGGACCACAAACCCCAGTATATGATACTATGACGTTCTGAAGTGGGATGAATCCCCACTCATTGGTATCTTTGAGCAATGTTATCACACACTGGCCTCTCCTATTGGTGAGCCCCCATATCAACATTCTCAATGGCTCACATTTTGTTTCTAGTCCTTTGTCAGCTCCTGATTAAGAAAGAGATTTCTGTTCTGTCCCAGAAAACTTTTGTGAACGTCTAGACTCTATCTCCCTTTCAGGTACCATCTTTTCAATGAGTTTCTATTCTCTACACCAGTATGATTTTATCTGGAACACCCATGTTTTGTAGAGGAATATCTTTTTAAAAATCTCTGAGAACAATTGTGTCTATCTCTTCTCACCTTTATAGTAGCCTGTCAATTTATTAGGACCTGGGTTTAAAACAATAGAGACCAATGCATAATGCTAATAACTGTGAGATAACTTAATAGAAATAAATGTTGCACAATGGTGTTGCACAAAAAGAGGCCTATTAAGTAGCTGTGTGAATCTGAAGGAGGAGAAAGAGTAATTCTGTTTAATAAGATGTTTCCAGCATTATCATACTAATTTGCTGAGGAGCAGGTATGGGCCATACAGCACTTATAAAGTAATTAGAAATACTTGATAATTGTTTTTTTAATTAACAACAACTTTTTAAAAAAACTGCTACCATTCCCACTTCTCCTCTGGATTAATTGTGTTAGATTCAGAAAAAGGCATCTTATGCACAAGAGGTTTTTTCATTTGAAATTACAAGGTGAAGATGAGCAGATTGGATACTCGTGTAATTTATGAAGCCAAAGAGGCTCCCTTTATTTCCACTCCTTTTAATGTTCCAAGAAAACCTGCTGATTGTTTCTGACAAATGCTGGTCCCTTATTAGAGGAGAGAAGATACTACTATACACAATTGCTTTTCCCTCAGCCCTTAATACCATGTTCCATCTTCAATTATAGAAAGTTACTCAGTCACATAAGTCCAACAAAGAGAATTCTGATGATCAGCAGTGATGACAAGGCCATCAGCATAGATAATAATGAGACCTGCATGATCTACAGGAAGTAAACAAGAATATTACTGTGATAAATCCAGCAGCTTCATACTGTAAGCAAATGACTGATCACTTCGCCAGAATCTCCCCCTACCCCATGCATTTAGACTTCTATTTTATCTGAAAGAAGTCATTCTGCCTACTCCTGTGTTGCTCTGAGTTGAGATAAAATATCCCTTCCAATGAAGGGAAAATTGCTGATGGGTGCACCACAGAAAATGAGTTCATCCCCTCTGTTAGAATCTTAACAAATTTAAAGGTTATAATTTAACCTTCTATACTTCTACCAAAAAGTAGTTCTCTTCTCTAAGAATTTCACTGGCTATTTGCCTTCATGGTGTTTCTGCCTATGTTTTCTAGAATGAAAAAGAATGCCATTTTTCATTCTCTTTGATGCTTAGTTAGGAATTGAGATTTTGCTTTGAGTTGGGATGAGGGCTGTAGGAAACATTCCTATTGTATACTTTTTTTTATAAAAGCAACTTATGTAAATGTAAAATGCCCTAAATTTCTTGTTTTTTATCTCTTGCATGGCCACCTAGGAGATGGAAGGCAGATTGTCACGCTAGCAACCAATCATACAGAAAATAAAAATCTACTTATATCTAGATGGCCATACATTCCCATCTGTCCAAGAACAATTTAGCTAATGCCTGCAGTTCTGGCATAATTTTTAAAGTGGCCTTTTTCACCCTCAAAAATGTCCCAGTTTAGACAATATATTACATGGTTATCCTATTTATAACCAAATTGGGAGGAAGAATTCTTTAAGCTAATTAAAGTGATCTTCTGCGTCAAAATGAGGTTTCTACTGGTACTCAAATTCAAAGAGAAAATACTTCAAGGCTTTTTGTCTGATTACATCTATCTTTTTGCATGTTTTCATCTTCAAGAATCTACTCTAATATCTTCATAATTATATGCAAAAATCATCCCATATGACAAACACTAGATAGACTAAGTTCTTTAAGTGTTTAATCTAACTAAAATCAACAGAGACTGAAAATCACAAAACACTCCACCTGTTTCTACTAATGTTTAGAGACCCCAAAGACTTGTATAAATGTTTCACATTCATTTATTCATTCAACAGGTATTTAGTGAAGGACTGTGATAAGTTCCCTGAAGCACAGAAATAAAATCAGATGCAAGAAATTGGCCTTAATGGGATTTATAGGCTAATTGATAAGAAACATCCATGATAAATGGTCACAAGAGAAATTATGCAGTACTAAGTCCAGTGGGAATGGAATGGAGGCGATACTCTTATTAGGAAAAGTGGGAAGTACATTAGGATACCTATCATGGCTGTGAAATTTTTGAAGTACTTGCCAGTTGGTTGATAAAAAGAAATTCTCCACTTATTTTGGCCACATGTCATCTTACAATGCTGCAACATGAACCAAGGCAGCCAGTAAAAGAGTCTGGGCACCATGCTCATAAAAATAAGGGAGGTTCACATAGCTGCTGAGTAAACTACTGAGGCAGCTGCTACAGACATGGTGAAGATGGAGGCTGAAAAGGGAAAGGACCTGTCCCCCGCTCAGGAACAACCCAGTGTTTGTTGGGCCTGCAGAGTGGTAGCATTGGTGTCATATTCAGCAGCAATGAGGATAAAGGCACTCCAGATTGGATCATCTAAGAAATACTGGTACTTAGATGAACATTCAGCCACAAAGTCTGGGTAGCACATCCAGCCACCTCCAGCTGCAACAAAACACCAGGCTCCAAGGGATATGATGACTGTGTCATTTTATTCCCTATAGAGTCACATCGAATGATTGCAATATAGCATTATTCTCTTGATTTTTACTGAGTCAATATAAGAAGTAACTATAAGAATAAATTTTCTGCATCTTCTCTAAAGGCTACTATTAAAGATATTTTCATTTATTATAGTAATCCATGGTTAGATTCTTGTTTGAGTTTATTTCCGGGAACATTTTCTTCTTAGCAACTGGCATATATCCTTTTATTAGAAAATGAATACTACATGACTCATAAAATTTCTTTTTTGGCCTTTGTGACCTGCACAGGAACTAAATTTAATGTGCAATTGTAGAAAATATCTCTGGCTCAAGTTTCAGATCCAGTGATCTCTTCTACTTTTTAGTTAGTATTTTAGCTTCATGCTAATGATTTATTCCATAGTGTAACTTGTAACAACTCTAAAGTAGGCAACACATATCAAGTGTCAGATATATTTGTGTATATACTAAGTGGATTATAAAATCTTCTGAAATTTCAGAGCTTCCATGAATATTACACAGATGAAGTATTCACCTAAACTCTAACTCTCTTGTGGAGAGTCACATATAATTTTGCCCTTTCTTGAGTACCTACCACAGTTTTTGGCACATACCATTAAATAACAGAATAAATGAATAACACATTGAGAGTATTATTCACAAGATTATAATAGAGGTAAAACACCAGCATAATGATGTAAAAAAAAAACCCTTCATTTTGTCGACTAAATTTATAATGAACATTGCTGAAAGTAAATTAATCATCTTCCATGATGAGGAAATACCTTTTGATTATTTGGATATTCCATGGCATTTGATAAAACAGGAATTTGAACTAGAATGCAACTTAGCAAGAATTATGTCTGCAAGTGTAAAGAAAAACTTACCTCTTAGCAGGAGAATGCCTAGTATATATGCATTTCGAGGAGCCCATTCATTTTCAGTTTCCAGGGTTGTGTTTCCCCTTTGGAATTGTAGCAAATTAAGAGGTGTGTAATTCTTGGAGCTCTGTCTCTTTTACATTAATAAAGACTAATCATGTTTAAACATGTTAACACAGCAAGTCCAGGGATGTGGGAGAGGATGCCAGCTCTACAGTGAAATTAGTAGTGTGAAGGAAGCTATGTGAAAAATCTTGGAGAGAAATTGATTGAAAATGAAAATGAGGTGTCTTTTGAAGAAGATGGCCTGTAAGCCTGAAGGTGTGAACTGAAAAAGTAAGGTTAAAAATATAATCAGAAAAAAACTGGCCTCTGTGAGATTAGAATAACAGCTTGGCCACTCACTACAAAGCAACTCCATTAAAAGGAGAAAAAGCATACCTACCATATGCATATTGTACAGAAGATAGCTTTCTAAAAGGCAACTTGAGCAGAAAGTCCTCCGTGTGTAATAAAACAGATGAGGGGGAAAACTCTCCCCCACACACGCACACAATTCCTACTTTCACCTCCCTCTCCAAGTTTGAAACTTTTGGATTCTTTGTTGATGTTAGGTGCTGTCCAGTCAGATCTAACTCATAGTGACCCTATGTAGGGCAGAAAGAAACAATCCCTGACACTGTGCCATGCCTAGCACTGTGTCAGTGCTTCTCTGCTGTTCATAGAGTTTCCAATGGCTGGGTGTTTCAGGATCATTTCAGGAGTAGGCTACCAGGTCCCTCTGCTGTTTGTGTGGTGCTGGGGATTGAACCCTGGGCCTCAGAGCATACAGAGCAAGCACTCTACCAACTGAGCTAAACCCCAGCCCTCTTGGATTCTTACATGTTCTGTCTTTCCCATCACTCCAATGGGACCCCTCTAACAACATGAGCCTACTGACAACTGTCACCATCATTTCTTGGGAAGTTCAGCTCCCTCTCCTGTTACTGCTTCTGTAAAATGTTACCATTTATAACTTATTTTAACCATGCTCCATGACAATATGCCCCTACATTCAACCCTCATGATTACTAGAAAGGATTAAGACATCACTTTGGGGTACCAGGTACTCTACATTTAGGAAAAGAACAGCCATGTGCCCCACACTAAGATAAAGTGGAACCTACACCTTTTCTTTGTAGCTACTTCCTGAAGAGGATAGAAGCAAACATACAGGGAACATGCAGTAAATGAATCTGTAATGAGCCACACACTGCTTGTTAAGAGTTGTGAGCAGTTCACATGCACACAGTGAGAATCATTGCCTTGGGGTAAGTCACTCTTACCCTAAATAAGGAGTCAGGACTTCTGAGGGCCATAATCATGTTGCCATAGTTCCTTCATGCAAGGTAAGATTTCTTTATTTAGTTATTTATCTTTTCCTGTTATGTTCTACTACAGATTAAACACTTTGGGCTATTTTGCATCAATACAAATTTCTGTCATGGAATACCTATTTTAGGTAGCTGTTTAGATCTATAATAAGAATGAAAATGAAGAAAGTCTGGCATGGTGGTGCCTGTAATCCCAATGACTCAGGGGGCTGAGGCAGGAGGATAGTGAGGCCAGAGTCAGCCTGAATAACTTAGTGAAATACTGTCTCAAAATAAAAACATTTTAAAAGGCCTAGTGTTGCATCTCACTGGCAGAGCACTTGAAAAGTATGTGCAAGGCCCTGGGTTCAACTCCCAAGTACCACCAAAAAAAAAAAAAAAAACTGACAATAAAGAGGAAGAAGAAAAACTAATTTGTTTATGCTTGCTATAAGCTAAGAGCTTTCTGTATTTTATTGAATTGGAGCTTCATGGCACTAAAGCCAGGATCGCTTTTATCACCACTTTATATATGATGGATTGAAATCACTAAACTTTGTACATTTGTAACTTCAAGAACAACTATGGAATCTGGACTTCATTTACCAAAAAGTAATCATTTGTAGTTTACAGGTTGCTTTTTTGGTAGCTCTTACTCCCAGATCAACACTGCAGAAGAGCTCTCATCAACATAACTGTCTCTATCAATGCAGCTGCTTACTTCACTTTATTTAGTCGATTATTTTAATTGTTGTTAGGTGCCACCAAGTTGATATTCCACTCATAGCAACCCTACCTACAACAGGTGAAACACTACTGTCAGTGCTTCTCTGCTATTCATACGGTTTTCAATGGCTGATTGTTTTTTGGGAGTGGGTTGCCAGGTCCTTCTCCCAAGCCTACAGCACTTGGTGTTCCCAGGTGCTCTCCCATCCAATACTAATCAGTCCGAACCCTGCTTACCTTCCAACATCTGCCATCAAACATCTTAATAGAAAGAGATAATTAAATAAGCAGGAAAGACATCGATTAATACAAACACACATTGTTGTTGTTAGGTGTCATCAAGTCAGATGCAACTCATAGAGACCCTCTGTACAGCAGAATGAAACAAACATACATAAAAGTATTCAATATTTTTAAGGATGTCTGCAAAGGTGTTGCATATTTTCAAAACATTATGTGTCATAAGTACTACCACTTTAAATCAGTTGTATTTCTTGTTTTGGGGGTCCACTTTTAAAGCCATCCATGCAATGGGGTAACTGAGCTCCAGGCACGCTTGGCGATGGATCAATGACACAGGTAAGTTGGGTGTTCCGCAAAAGGGAAAGGCACACCCTAATTCCTTTTCATCCCTTCTCCCCTTACCCATGGAGCAATTGACAAGCTGAATAGCTTGTGAGTAAGCTGATCTGTAGGAGTGAGTGGAGGGGGCTGAAGCAGACAGTTCTCCCAAATTAGCCCGCTGCCAGTCTTGGTTCACTGGCACTTTGACATGGACTTCAGGACACAAGCTTTATCACAGTGGCACTTTGGCAGGATACCATTTCACAAGGAGATTCCAGCTCAACTAAGGAGAACAGGCCTGTTATTACCGGATGCTTTAAATTCATGGGCCTTGCAAATGGAGAGATGTGTTTGTCAAGGAGTCTGCATTTAAAGAAATACTTGATGTTGACTTTTGTGTGGGTGAGACTCACTTAACCCTCTGAGATCTCACATTTCAGTTAAGAAAGAGCAGTGGTTAGCTGGATTCAGAAGAAAGAATGATAAGGAATATAAATTATCTTTGAAAACTCAAGCTTACTCAAGAATGTACGATGGTAATGAACATTTATAAATGCCAAGAATAAAGCATTTAGTGAGAAGGCTAATGTTAAATTGTACTTATTTGTCATAGGATTTCACTGGAAGCCTTTTAAGTAAATTCCTCCAGTTCCAACGGGTAATTTGTAGGTTGACACAAATGCTGTGATATGTTGCAGATGCTGAAAGCCCTCTAATGCTAAGAGTGTGAGCGTGACCAGCAATACTCTGTTCCAACTACCACATATCCCTTTTTGAGTTGTAAGCAAACAGCCATGCTTCATGGCCACAAAATGTGAAGGTCAAAGTGTAAAGGAAGGAGACCTACACACACCTACCACATGAGTTATGTGTCTCACTCCTTCAAAGCTGTAGCCTTTGAAAGTAAACAGATGACTTTTAATCAAATTCAACTAGGCAAAGTTAACCCTATATATGTGTAATGATGACTTCTATTGAATAAAAATATGGCATAATTCAAAAGGAATTCACAATATAATTAAAACCTTTTTTACTGTTTCATCATCATAATGACTTTTCTCTATGATTTTTCCAATATTTGAAATCAAAATGAATATAACCATGCAGCTCCCAAACTTTGCATCAATGCATTCCGAGACACCTACAATAAATTTACCATAGGCTATTTTTCAATTTTAGAGGGAAACAGGAGTGTTGAATATGTGTTAAATTCCTCTCAAACTACCAGGTAGAGGTTGTGCATAGTTTCAACATTAGATTGTGCTAGATTACTTTCAGTGACATCATGTCTTTGTAAAACTAGGTTTTCAGCAGTTACCATGAGCAAGTACCACATGAAAATCTATGTAGAGTGTGGAACAGGAACTGAGACTAGCAATGTCCCATATGATTGCAAATTTTGAGAAGATGTATAGTACCCAATAGGCACATATATCCCATTTGTATGTAATATTTGATAAGAGTGAAATAAATATTCTTTCTATTTATGTGCAATTTTAATGGTCACTATGTTATTAAGATATAAATATTTATTAAATTATTTGAACTTCATCACTTAATGGAACTGCTATATATTTCTTTTGGCCTGAGAATGCTGTGAGAAAAATTGCTGAGACACTAAAACACTGTGAACCAGGCTCACTGGCTGGTGCCTGCCTCTCTGTCTCTCTCTCTCTCTCTCTCTCTCTCTCTCTCTCTCTTTCTCACATACACACACACAAATATCCACTTGCATGCAAGTTAACAATGTTTGTTCCTCTTTTCTATTCATTAGATATTTATTTATCACAAAATATATTGTTCTACACACTGAGTTAGAGTCTAGATATGCAGTGGAGGTATAACTAATTGTCTCTGTTTTCATGAAGCTTACACTTTTGAAAGACAGACATTTAGTGAACAAGTAAACCAGCAACTCAGAGGACAATGCTCTCTAAAGAATGAGAAAAGAGGTTTTTTTTTCTAACTCTATCTCATTTGTTGTTGTTGTTAGGTGCCATGGAGTCGGTATCCGACTCATAGCGACCCTCATAGGGTTTTCAATGGCTGATTGTTGCAGAATTGCCTTGGGAGTGGATTGCCAGGCCCTTCTCCCATTTCTGGGGTGCTGGGAATTGAACTCGGGACCTCAAAGACTGCAGCACAGTACTCTACCAACTGAGCTAAATCCCAGCCCACCTATCTCATTTACCGTGTAACTTATACTTGGCTTCCCTCCCAAGAGGGGAAGGATTCTAAAACCATACACGCCCATGCACTCACCTTACTGTGAATGAAATAGGCAACTTCATAATTAACACACAGAAATAGACATTGTATGAGAGATAATGTCAACGTGAAAGAGCTCTGGGTGTATATGTAATATAGATGCAAAGGGATGTGGGTGTGATTGACAGGGAGTTTAGGTTAAGCGAGAGGAAATGGAAAGGAAGAGGAAGGGGAGTCCAATCTTATGAAAGCCCACATCCTCCGACAGGACCATTTGAGTATGTACCACTCTAAGAAGTCAGTGGTTCCAGAGCCTGTCATTTCCCATCCAGATGCTCCTAGGAGTCAGCAAGTAAGATCAAGAAACAAGATGTCCCAGAAAAAAAAAATAGGAGCCCTGCCATTTGGCTTAAATCAAGTCCTTGTTGTCATAGATACTCTGCCAAATAAAATTGTGCACAAAATATTGCCCACCCAATGCAAGCTTTGCTTCTCCCTCCCTATTTCTAGTAAGAAGGTTGCCTAATAGGAAGACTAGATACTACCAATGCACCCTCACCATTGCTCTGTACAGAGGTTCCAGTGCACTCTCCTTACCAAAAATAGCTATGCCTAAACATCATTCACCAAAGAAGTCCTTCAAGAACTCAGGTCACAAGGGGAATTATTACTAGAACCAAATACTGAACCTTTATGTATGCATAGCTTTACTCTAAAAAGATTGTGGTTTATATGAGAGAAGAGAGAACTGAACAAATAGTGACAAAATGGAGCCCTGCTTCTCCTAATAGAGTGAGATTTCAGGCTTAGAATATTTGTCGTCCTTCTTAGACTTGCCTAATCTTAGCAGTGATACTTAGAAAAGTCAGTCATTCCGGTACCATCAGAGAAAGGATAGTACATTCTAAGATATAATTTAGAGTCTATCCAGGGTTTTTGTGAGACTCTTAACGCAGGAACTCAGAGGAAATACAATGATCTCCTGCCTACATTTAGCAAATTAAGGTTGTAGAGTATCTTATGCCATTGGAACTAAAACTGTGCAGCTCACTATATGCCTTCTCAGCAAGAAGAGTGGAGCAATTTTTCTTATGTAGGGAAAAAGGAGAAATGGAGGGACAAGAGAAAAAAGACAATTTGAGAGGTGGCAGGATGCTCAGTTACCTCAAGGTATAGAGATGTTACTTGTTGTTTCTGCCCTGCTACAAGGATGGCTGTAATTATGGGGTAATTTGCCTGCCTCCTTCAGCTCATGATCATTCTACGTAGGAGCCATGCTTATTCCCTCATTGACACATGGAGTGCACTAATGTCTCTGTGCCTCTGCTGTCAGATGCTCTCAGCTGCTGGAGAATCTCCTAACAGGACTGTTCTCTTTTTTTCATCTTAGTCAGAGAAGTCTTGCACAAGGAAAACAGATTTTCAGAAGAAAATGGGGACATTAACACTTGAAGGATTCTTGCTAGAGAAAGAAGCAGTTTTTAAAATAGTTTTTAAGAAGTATTAAAAGTAGTAGTTTTTAAAAAGTATTATCATGCTATTCAGTACACAATTTAGGACTTAATTGTAGGCTGTCTTGTTTTGTTCTCTACAGGAATTGCTGAAGTCCAGAACTGAACACGACCTCAAAACCCATCTATTCCAACCCTCTAATTTTAAAGAACTCTAAGAGAATACTATGAAAAGGTTTTTCTGTCTGGGAAACAATCAGGAGCCAGATTTTTCTGATTCCTGGGTTGGTGGTAGAACCTGTTCTGCCTGAGTCAGATGTCCTAAAAGATAATAAATTGGGAATTGTAAATATGCCTATATCTTCATAATAATGGGTTCTTACCCGCAATTAATTTTCAAGTTTTGTTTAAACATTTCTCTTGCAGGTCTAAAACGAACTATAAGAAAGAGAGATCCAGGCAGAAAAAATGGTATGAATGCTAGATTTTAAAAAAAATTAATCCTAATAATAGCTAACAATTATTTAATGCTTACTTTATGCCAGATACCAGAGATGGGCAAAAGTATATAGTTTCCCTATGATCATACCTAGTGAAAGAGTCATATATTAATTACAAAGAATACAAATTAACATTTATTGAACATTTTCCATGCTATAGATACAAAAAGGAACTCTGTATCCATTATCTCCTTAATCTTAACAACAACAAAAAAAACCTTCAAAGTGAATAATATTGCCCTTATTGGCATCATCCTCTTTTTTTAATGACAATATTTTTTCTTTCAGTTCTTATAGAAATTTTCTGATACTCCCATCTTAAAAAAATTTTTCTCAAGTCTTTTTTAGATGTACAAGAGAATGTAGTTTCCTTCCATTGTAAAACTGCATAAAATAATATATTCAAATACACAGACACTAGTAAAAAGTTCGATTATATTTGCAGAACACAGTAGTTTTCTTGGAGGAAAAACATTCTTTTACCACTTCACCTTCACTACTCAGAAGAATCATATCCAACATTGGTAATGTTTGACTACTTTCATCAAGTATTTATTTGAAAAATAAAACTGTTAGAGCTTGGCAAGTTGGAATATACACCTGTATTCCCAGCACGAGGTAGAGCAAGGCAGGAGGATCATGAGTTTAAGGGCAGATTGGGCTATATAGCAATACCCTGTCAAGAAAGAAAGAAGGAAAGAAAGAAAGAAAGAAAGAAAGAAAGAAAGAAAGAAAGAAAGAAAGGAAGGAAGGAAGGAAGGAAGGAGAAAAGAAAAGAGAGAGAGAGAGAGAAAAGAATGTTTCCCCACATCAAAATTGTGATGAAGGTCTTTGCTATACAACCCATAAAACAGATAGAAATATAGCATTCATTGGTTCATATAGTATAGCACAAACTTCTGCTTATGACCTGATTATAAAATATTCACCCAATGACTAGTATCCAGTGTTAAGGAAGGGTCATGATTCATAGGGATTTTTTAACAGAAGAGAAAACCAAGTTGCTATAAGCCAAATGAGGTTCTTAAGGTCTGGCCAGTGATGGCTGAGAGATGGGATTTGAACCTAGGGAGTCAAAAGCCAGATTCTCCCTTGCTTAACTATCACAATGAACTAGAAAATAGAAGAAATGGCAGGAAATGCCCAAATGCCAATAGAGATTCTCCTTGTCTTTCAAAGAACTAGATTTGTAACTTAAAACATTTAACCCTAAAACATAGGACTTTCAATCTGGGCTAAAAGAAAGAGTGAAGTTTATTTGAAATGAGAGAAACAACTATCTCTCAGTTACAAGAAAGGACAATAACCAAGATTTAAAAATCATTCTATTTATAACACTGAGACAAAACACTTCTCATGTGGACACTAAACTCATGTAGAACACTAAAAAGTAGTTCATGTTACTTTGTTAATGGCCAAACCACCATGATGACTTATGCCTTTAGTTATGGGTCAGACATTACCCTCTGTTCACTGCATAGTTTTTGAAGTCCTATTTCTTGTCACTATGCTATAAAATGAAGAATTTTTCTTTCTGACTTAGAAAGTAGGGTGATCAACTGTTTTGGCTGGCCCAGTACTGAGGGTTTGCGCGTGGTGCAGATTTGCAATGCGAAAACCAGGCAGTCCTATCTTCCTTCTCACGCTCAGTGCAGCCTCACTGCCCACTCTGAGCTCTCATTTGATAACTCAACTTGGGCATCCTGCCTGTTGCAGAGCTCTGCTTCAAATCACTCTGGCCATCACCTCAGCGACTGTGATGGTAATTGGCCAGTCACTAACCCTAGTTCTGTCCCATAGATCATAGGGATCTGAGATCATGTCTCACACCTACATCTGCTCAATCAAGTCATTCTGCCACCCCAGCTCTGCTTTAGCCACTGCACATTATCAGGATTTTCTATGGGAATGTTTCCTCCAGAATTCTAAGCACCAAATATGCATAGTGCCCCTTTGCTGAGCCTTCTCCACACACCCCACTTAGTGTTGCTATGCACTCACACCCCCACTGTCACCGTGTGTTTGAAGTAAGAGAGGTGAGCCTAAGCAGAATGTCTCAACTCCTACCTTCACCTCTTTTCTTTTCCTTTGATGATATGTCCACCTTGGCTTTATAATCCCCTAATAAGAACTATTCTTACATCATATTCTACATATCCCTACAGTGGAGTTGGCATGTTGAGAAAGGCTCATGAAATTAGAATACCCTGAACTTAAGAACTGAGTTTGTTACTCTAAGCTATGCAATGGACGTCCCTGTCATTCTTAAAACTAAATGTTACTGGTTTGATGGATTAGGATTTATTAAGGAACATGCTAAATCTATCAGCAATACTTCCAAAAATATTAACATCATTATACTTTTTAATTGTCTCAGTTTGGGACTGGCTTTCTTATTTTTCTTCCTGTATATTTTACTAGGTTTGCCTTTGCTACAGTGGAACAGGAAGAGCCTTGACTCTGAGAAAGGGTGACATTTAAAAGATTATCTTCTCCTGCCCTGCCAGCAACAAACAATCCTGTTAAAACAGCAAGTCAAAGATATCTACATGTCTACCACTCAAAAGAGTTTTTAAATTAATTTCCTGTAAGACTCCCCACTGCTGGAAAAAAATGATAAGTTCCCTTGTTTGCTCACTGATAATTTCTATTTCAGATACATTACTGTATCTCATGTGGGTTTTCAATAAGAGTATTTTACATAGAATCATAGACTATGGGAGCTCACTGGGTCTCCAGAAATGATCTAGTCCAGTCCCTTTTTATTAAAAAATACCTTAAAGACTTAATTTTTAGAGTAACTTTAGGTGCAGAGAACAATTGAGTGGAGAGATATTCCATATACTCTCTGCCAACACACATGATAGATACCCCCATTAGCATATCACCTACTAGAACTATGCATTTATTACAATTGATTGACCTATATTGACACATCATTGTCACCTAAAGTCCATAGTTTACATAAAGGTTCACTCTTGTTGTTGTACAGTCCTTGGATTTGGACAGTTGTATAAGGACATGTGTTCACCATGATAGTATCATACAGAGTGTTTTCACAGCCCAAAGACTTCTTCTGGCTCCTCTGAATTGTCCTTCTCTCTCTACAACTTCTGACAACCACTGATATTTTTTTCTGTCGCCATAATTTTGCCTGTTTCAGAATATTATGGTTGTAATCATTCAGTTAGTAGCCTTTTCATACTGGTTTCTTTCACTTAGTAATATGCCTTGAAGTTTCCCTACATTTTCCATGGCTTGCTAGCTCATTTCTTTTTAGCACTGAGTAATAAATACTCCATTGTCTGGACGTACACAAACACTTGGTACATTCTAGTATGGCCACTTTGAAAGACACTTTCTAGGTTTCTTACAAAACTAAACATTCTTGTCATATGATCCAGCAAATTACATTCCTATGTATTCACCCACAGAGTTAAAAATTTATGTCCACATGAAAACCTGCACATGCATTTATAGCAGGTTTATTCATAATTGCCCAAATTTGGAAGCATCCAAAATGTCCTTCAGTAGGTAAATGAATAAACACTGGATTATCTGCACAATGAAATATTATTCAGAACTTTAAAAATGTTTTTGAACCAGTAGCATTATGAAATATTTTCTTTTCTTAAAAAAGAAATTTTGCTATCATATATATATATATATATATATATATATATATATATATATATATATATGATGATACTCTGTGGTTGAGAGCAAGAAGGAGCCCTGGAGTTTACCATGCAGTGCCCTCAGGTAGAATGCCTTTTGCAAAGTATTGATGGTCACCATTAAAGATCAACCAACTCAGATTCAGAAGGCCTCCTACTGCCCAAGATCTCATTGCAAGTTTGAATTACTAAGTCTCTCCTCTATTACATGCTTATGTATAGTTTGTTTGATTGTGGTTGTTGTTGTGTTGTTGAAGATTGAACCCAAGGCTTCATACATGCTATGAAGTGGTCTACCACTTAGCTACAACCCTAGCCCCACATATATAATTTTAACAAAAGTTTCTTGCCTTCATTAGAGATTTACGTTTTTAGTTGTGTGCCCATTTAAATGTCTTTAAGTTATTTGGAGAACTGATTTTTTTCTTTTTTTTTTTTTTTTTAGTAGCAACATGTTTAAGTTGTACAGCAACAGAAGTGATGTGATTTTCAAAAATTCCGTGTTCATAAAAAGTTATAAAAAAACAAGCTGAAATGCTGCTACCATATTTACCAGCACCTCTTGAATGGGAACTTCAAATATTCAGTTACATCCTGCAATGAGTCAAATGGATCCTAACAAGAATTTCAGGACACAATATTATTTAAGTAGATATTATCCCACTTCAGGAGTCATTATGTGACATAAAGCAAGCAGAATGGGAGTGGGAGATTTTGACAGTAATATCAGAGGAAAGGATAAAAAATTAAAGTGATCATTCAGATCACAAAAAGGTAAGAGTCATAGGGATTTTTTGTTGTAGGAAAGTTTTTTATGGGGGAGTATTCATTTAAAGGTTTAATCTGTGAGATCTGAACATCCAGTAAGTCTTATTATATTTTGGAGGACTTTGTGCCCATGTTTAAAATTCAGGAACTATGAGTTCTTTAAAGCCATGGAAGATTGATTTCATGTTTTTCTTTTAAAGCATTTTGATGTGGACTTGGCTAACAATAAGGTTCCTGTGCTAATTTCCTCTTGTTCTATGTAATTAGTCAGCATTTTAAATGAGGTAACAGGATATGATTGTCTACTGACCATTGCAGCCCATTTGTTTATGACATGCTCCCCAGGCTTTTAGATGTACAATATTGTTACCCACCTCTTCATTTGTGTAGCTGTTTCTGTCCTCATTTTTGAATTTCTCCCATTCTTCTCCCCTCAATCTTCACTTCCTTTGTGGCAATAAGAGAAGGCACTTTTCCTTCCAGCTGCCACAGCTTGAGGAAAGTCTGACTTATACACTCCCGGGAGGCCAATTACACTTGGAATCCTCCTGTTCTGCCTTCATCAGGGAGTGGGGCTTCCCCTCATAGCCTATTGTGCTAGCTCCCAGCCACCTGATCAGCCTGGTCCTACCCAGTATTTAAATTAGGGCGTCACCAGTCCTGGACCCACGTCAGGGCCTCTAGATAACACTGGGGAATAAATTAACATTCTACTGTTGTTCCAAAACCACATGGACACCATTATTAGAAACCCATCAGTAATAAAGGCAGTTGTTATGCAGGTCCCAATAAGAAAGGGGATGAAATAGTACCATGCAATTGTGTGCTATTGCACTGTCTTAATACAAAAATTAGCATGTTGCCTTTGTTCATTTGGTAAAAGGGCAATTAGAATTTAATATGGCATCACATTTTGTGACTAATAGTATAACTTTACTGCAAGCATTTCTTTAGGATCATCAAATATAGCTAAGAGAAGTAGAAGGAAAAAGAGAGACAGAGAAAATGAGTGAATTATATGGAGGCTTTATTCATCTGTTAGCTAGCCGTGTAAACCTAACCTCTACTGAAAACCTAATATAAGTGGCCAAAATAGTAAAATATAAACTTGCATAACAAAGCAATGGCAGAAAAGGGATGATATGAGAAAATGACTATAGGCACATTAGCAGACATTAAACAGACAGCTGTAAGTAAGAATTATTTAAGAAAATATGTTTCAAAATCAATAGTAAAACACTTTACAGAATTTTGGAAAGTAAAGGGGACTTTGAATTTATTGAGGACAAATCTTGGCAGGACATCATAATAATATACATTCATTTTACAGCAAAAAAAAAATCTTTGTTGAGATTTCCTGCATTCTTTTTGCTTTATAAATTTTTTCAAAGGCTACTTGGAAGAGAGCTACATAAATTGTGCAGTGAATTTCTACAATACCTTTAGCAGTCCTTTACATTCAGAGTATACATCTACTATGGAATTATATTTACCTATCAACCATTTTATTTTTCATTACTTTTATAACTTTCATTACAGAGTCAGAGATGAACATCAAACAAAAGGGGAGGGAAATCATACCCTTTAAACAACTCAGTTTTTTAACTCAAGCAATAAAAATAATTAGGTAAAATATATCGTTATTCTTCTTTTAAAAACTGTAAATATAACAAAAATATGAAATAATTCTTAAGCTCTTATTATTTCAGATACCTACAGCTCAAAAACAGTAAGTAGGCAATATACAGTAAATATGCCAGAATTTAGAAAACATTTTTAAAATTATAATCAATGTAATCAATTTTTAATGCTGATTTCAGAGTATAATTTGTATCTTTTCTTGAGAGAGAGACAGAAGGAATTTTAACATTGCACAATCAAGCCGGCGACAGTGGTGCACATGTAGTCCTGGAGACTCCAGAGGCAGAAGCAGGAGAATCAAAAGTTTGAGGCCACGGGTAGCCTATGTAATTTACAAAGATCCTGTCTCAAAAAAATAAATAAAAATAAAAATAAAAATTTAAAAGGGGGACTGAAGGTGCAACTCAGTGGGGAAGCACTTGCAAAGTACATGCAAGGTCCTGGGTTCAAGGTTCAAGTACAGCCAAAAAAATTAATCACACTAATTTTTATTATTTCCCTGGGTATACAAATTAAGTAGGAATAGTGAGTAAAATTGTGACAATAATAAAAATTAGCAAGATTATTTAACAAAATTATTCAAAAGTCTAGTTGAAATGTATATGGAAATTCATATTTAGGTGAATCATGTCAATTTGCATTTCTGCTCAAAAGCACTTAGAAACATTTTGCCACAAGTTATGTCTTTAAAATTGATACCATATATCCTTGACCTTGTCCTCCTCCACGAATCCAATTCTCACATGATTCAAATCCACATCTGATTTTTGTAGTCCACTAAAATTATTGAAAGACTGTAGATTAGATTCAAGAATAAACAGTAGTTGTTTAATGTATAAAAATTCAGATAAATTGATTTTAAAAAGTATCTCAAAAGTAAATGGATAAATATATGAAAGGAAGTAATATAAATTAATAAGATGAAAAATTGCAGCTTTACTAGTAATTACATAAATGGAGATAACATCAGTAAGATACGTATAATTTAGTCAAATCTGCAGACTTAAAAATGAAAGTGCTAAATCTGAAAATAAAGAATGAGACAAGAATGACAAAAAAAAAATGAAAGTACCAATGAGTGTATAATGAGATTAGTACACAAGAACAACAACAACAGTGATACTATGAATAAACATTACATTTCTGAAGAGCAATCAATCTCTATTCTGGGCCTTAAAATGGTTGCAATCTACAGCTAATTTTACTTCATGGGCTACATATAAAGGTAGTTGTTCAGTGGAGTTCAAATCATAGGGACCCTATGTACAACAGATGAAAACATTCCCTGACATTGTACCATGCCCAGCACTATGTCAGTGCTTCTCTGCTATTTATAGAGTTTTTAATGGCTGATTGCTTTGGGAGTGGGCTGCCAGGTCTTTCTCCCATTTTCTGTGGTGCTGGGAATCAAACACAGGACCTCAGAGAATGTAAAGCAAACACTGTACCAACTGAGCTAAACCCCAGCTGCATGTATTAAGAAACTAATACAAAATTCAGTCAAAAATGTGTTAATAGCATTTTTACCCTTTTAAAACTTGAATTAGTATACAATATAATGGGTTTCATTGTGGCATTTTCATACAATTATATCATGTACTTTGCCTTTTATTCACCCCCTCATTATTCCCCTATTTCCTTTTCCCCCTGCCCATTATTCCCCTCCCTGCTCCAAAACACTGAAGAAAGAAATTCAAGAAGTCACTAGAAGATTAAAGGACATCTGGTACTCTTTTGTTAAGGAATTTATCCATTTCTTCTAAATTTTCCTTTTTTTTTTTTTTTTGGACTATAAGTTCTCAACGGATTTCCTAAGATCCTTGTATTTCATTGGTATCTATTGTAATGATACCTTTTTCACCTCTAATTTTATTATTTTAGATATTCTTGCAGTTTCTTTTAGTTAGTTTGCCTAAGGGTTTGTTGATTTTCTTTATCCTTTCAAAGAACCAATTCTGTTTTATTGATTGATTTTTTTTTGCATTGTTATTTTTGTCTCCATTTCATTTTCTGTCCTGATATTTATTATTTCTTTCCATCTACTAATTTTAGGTTTGCCTTGTTATTATTTTTCTAATGTATTAAGATACATCATTAAGATATTTTCTTAGAGCTCTTTGTAACTTTTTTCATTCAAGCACTCATAACTATAAATTTACCTCATAGAACTTCTTTTGCTGGATCTCAAATTTGCTAGCAGCAGAGCTTCAATCCCATGAAAAATTGGGTTGAGGTTCAGGTGTGAGTTTAATATGTTAAAGATGAGAGGGTTTGGGTTCAGCTTATGTTTGAGTTTAAATCTTATGTGCAAATAGCAGAGCTTCAAATTGAACTCACACCTGAATATTGAACCTGTTCTGGTTCAAGCATTTTTAAAAATTTTTCTGAACTCAAACATGAATCTGAACCTGAATGTAAAACCAGTGAAAAATTGAATTCAGTATCAGCTTTTAATTTCTTTTCCTTTCCTTTCCTTTCTTTCTTTCCTTTGGGGGGGGTATCATTAGCTATTTAATTTAAAAAAAAATTAAGATGTCATTCATTTATCTACACATAGGATTAAAATGTTGAACCCAAAATGGGTTGTCTAAATCTTAACAAATTGAACCTACTCCCAGACCTGAACCCAAGTTTTTTCTGCATTTGAAGCCCTGTCTTGTAGGTTGTGCTTCATTTTCATGTGATTCAAGGAATTTTTTTCCAGTACTAGGGAGTTGAATCTAGGACTACATATATGCTAGGTAAGTGCAGTACCATTGAGCTGCACTCCCAGCCCCATTTTTATTTTTTATTTTGAGATAAAGTCTCACTAAATTGTGAGACTTTAATTAATTGAGGCCAAGTCTGGCCTCAAATTTGTTATCCTGTCTCAGCCTCATAAGTGTCTAGGATTACAGGTATGCACGACTACACCCAGCTGATTCTTTGTTGTTGTTGCTGCTGCTGTTGTTGTTGTTGTTGTTGTTGTTGTTGTGTGTCATCAAGTCAGGTCCAACTTATAGCAACCTTATGTACAACAAAATGAATCACTCATCAACATTGTGTCAGGGACACAATCTTTTTTATGTTTAAGCCCATTGTTTCAGACACTGTTTCAATCCTAGTTGAGGGTCTTCCTTTTTTTCATTGACCTGCCACTCACCCAAACATGATGTCCTTCTCCAGGGATTGGCCCTTCTTGACAACATATACAAAATATGAAGGACACAGTCAAGCCATCCTTGCTTCCAGGGAACACTCTGGTTGCACTTCTTCTAGGACAGATCTGTTGATTTTTTTGGCAGTCCATGCTATATTCAATATTAATCTCTAGCATGATAATTTAAAAGCATCAATTCTTCTCTTGTCTTCCTTATTCAGCGTCCAGCTTTCACAAGTTATGGCATGGCATGAATCATCTTCATCTTCAATGTGACATCTTTACTTTTCAACACATTAAAGAGGTCTTTTGCAACAGCTTTTCCCAATGCAATGTGTCTTTTGGTTTCTTGACTGCTGCTTCCATGGGCATTGATTATAGAATCAAGTGAAGCAAAATCTTGGACAACCTCAGTCGTTTCTCAATTCATCACGAAGTTGTATACTGACCCAAAAGTAAAGATTTTTGTTTTCCTGATTTTGAGGCACAATCCATACTTAAGCCTGGGTTCTTTGACCTTCATCAGTAAATATTTCAAGTCATCTTCACTTTCAGCAAGCAAAGGGATGTCATCTGCATAATGCAGGTTGTTAGTGAGTCTTCCTTGAGTACTGATGCCACATTCATCTTCATAAAGCCCAGCTTCTTGGATTATTTGCTCAGCATAGAGATTGAAGAACTATGATGAAAGGATACAGCTCTGACACACATCTTTCTTGACTTTAAACCAGGCTGTATTTCCTTGTTCTGTTTGAATGATTGCCTCTTGTTCCAAGTACAGATGCCTTATGAGTACAATTAAGTGTTCTGGGATTCCTGTTCTTCACAATATTATCCATAATTTTTTGTGATCCACACAGTCAAATTCCTTTGCATAGTCAATAACACAGACATCTTTGTGGTATTCTCTGATTTTGGCTCATATCCATCTGACATCAGCTGACTCTTGGATTTTTTTTTAATTTCCTTCCTGATTTCTTCAATAACCCACTGATAACTCGAAGAGTGTGTTGTTCAATCTCCACATATTTGTATATTTTTCATTGTTTTCTTGGTGCTGATTTCCAGTTTTATTCCACTATGATCTGATAAGATACAAGGAATGATTACAGTTCATTTCATATTTGTTATGATTTGCTTTGTGGTTTATTCTAGAAAAAGTTCCATATGCTACTGAAAAGAACGCTTATTCCACAGCTGTTGAGTGAAATACTCTGCAGATGTCTGTTAAGTCCATTTGATCTATGGTGCTGTTTAACACTAAGGTTTCTTTGTTGACTTTTTTCTGTTCAGATGATCTGTCTACTGATGAAAGTGGAGTGTTAAAGTCACCTATTACTATTTTATCTAGGCCTATCTGTCCCTTTATGTCCAGTAGTGTGCGGTGTCGCCCTGCTTCTGGACTCGCTCCAGCCATGGGCGGGAACCAGCTGCCAAAGACCCATCTTCTGTTGAGGCAGAGGCGGGTACCCAGGAGCCGCACCACCTGGAAAGGAGGATTGCCCACAGCTGCTCTGAAAAGCCTTGAGAAAGGCAGGCTCAGAGGCTTCTGCCCACAGCGGCTCCTTGCTTCTTTTCTTCCCAATGAAGACGCCAACTGCGAGTGCTCTTCTCCAACAGCTCTTTATTGTTTCCTTTTCTGTCCCAGTCGATGGAATGGACCCAGACTGCTCCATGTACTGCCCTTATATACTCTTCTGGGGCTAGCCAGGGACCAATCAGAGGCAGTCACCCTATATAGATTTCAGACAATCAGAGGGGATATGCAAATTTGGTTTTGTAAAAGTAACCAATCAGGGTGGTTCCCAAACAGTCCAATCAGGAGCCATTCAGGGGTTTGGAAACAGCCAATCGGTGTCGAGGGGTCTGAGGTGAGGTATTAGATGCCAGCGCCATCTTGGGAAATTCGACGACCTTGAGTTCCCAGATGTAGGGCAAAGGTGACTGCCGGTGACTGGGGAACAAGTCTCAATCCTCCAAGGGACCTAGATAGGACCCGGGGCAAACTGCCTCTCTAGGCAGTGCCCTACACAGTAGCGTTTGTTTTATGAAATTAGGTGAACCAATGTTTGGTGCATATATATTTACAATCATATGTTGTTGAGGGAATGTTCTTTTTAATAAAATGTAGTGAACTTCTTCTGATTAATTTTGAGCTGAAGTCTACTTTGTCTGATATCAATGTAGCAACATCTGCTTTTTGTAGCTTCTGCATGCTTCGTAAATTATTTTTCTTTTTTTTTTTTTCAGTCTGCGTGTGTTTGCTCATGAGGTTTTTTTGTTTTTGTTTTTTGTTTTGTTTTGTTTTGTTTGTTTTTGGACACTACAGATAGTTGGGTCTTGTTTGTTAGTCCAACTAGCTAGTCTACATGTTTTCACTGATGGATTAAGACCATTTTCATTTAGGGTTATTACTGGGAAGAATGTGGTGTTTCTTGAAATTTCATCAGTGTTTTCCTAGTTGGTTTGAGTTTTGATTGTTGTTTTTCTTTCTCCCTTGATTATACTGAGTTGGCTGGTTTACTAAGTCATATATACTTTCTTCTTTCCTAGCTCTCATTTATTCATGTATGCCTCTTATGGAAAATTTATTCTTCTCTGATTCTCAAACTTGTATCTGTTTTATTTCTCCCTCCATGTGTTGTTGTTGTTGTTGTTGTTTGATGCCATTGAGTCAGTATCCGACTCATAGTGACCCTACGTACAACAGGCGAAACACTATTATTACTCCTTCTGCTGTTCATAGAGTTTTCAATGGCTGATTGCTTTTTGGGAGTGGGTTGCCAGGTCCTTCTCCCAAGCCTACAGAACCTGGTGTTTCCAGGTGGTCTCCCATCCAAGTATTAACCAGGCTCAACCCTGCTGAGCTACTGAGATCTGATGGGATCAGACACCACAGTAGCATGGCTGTCAGCTCTGTGTGTGTAGGATTCCTTAAGTATCTTCTGCAGTGCTGGCTTAGTGGTCATGAATTGTTTAAATATGTGCTTATCTTGGAAGGTCTTTATTTCTCCATCCATTGATTTTAAAAGCTAGCTTTGCTGGATATAATAATCTTGAGTGGCAGTTTAATTTCAGGGCTTTTTTTCTGGCTTTTAGGGTTACAATTGAGAAGTTAGATGTTATTCCGATGGGTTTGCCTTTGTAAGTGAGCTGATGGGTTTCTCTTCCAGCTTTTATAATTGTTTCTTTGCTTTGTAGTCTTGGTGTTTTAAGTATAATGTAACGTGGAGAGGTATTTTTGGGTCATGTCTGATTTGTGTTCTGAATACTTTTTGTTGTTAAGTGGTGCCTTCTTCTCTAGTTTTGGCAAGTTTTCTGTTATTATTTTGTTAAATAATTTTTCTATGCCTTTTGTTTTAATCTCAGCTTCTTCTACCCCATGGGTTCTTAGTTTTTGTCTTTTCATTATGACCCAACTGTTCTGAGAAGTTGTGGTCATGCTTGTTTTTCTGGGTTCTCTCTCTCCCAACCCCCCCCTCTTTCCTTCACTTTGTCTTCTATCTCTGGTATTCTTTTTTCTGTTTGATCTTGTCTCCTGGTGTTATTTTCCATTGTGTTTTTACTTGACTTACACAAATTTTCATTTCCAATGTTTTCTTATATATATATATTCAATTTCCTTGCTGAATTCCTCATTCAATACCTGAATTAACTTTCTCAAATCATTAATTTTCTTATTAGTATCCTCTTTGAAGTCACTGTCCATTTTTATGATTAGACCTTTGAATTCTTTGTCTGCAGTAGCAACCATTTCACTATCTTTGGCTTTCCTTATTGGGGAATTATGATCTTTGGAGAAGTAATGGTGTCTTGATTTTTCATGCTTCTTGTATTTCTTTGTTGTCATTTGTGCATCTGTTGGAATGGGAGCTTCTTTGAGATTTGAGGGTCTTCTCTTTATGGGCCCTCCTCTTTAGAATTCAGTTCCTAATACTCCCTTAGAGATGAGAAAACAGGTCACTGTAAAAACTTTTCAATGAGGCTTCTATTTCTTCCCCCCGACACCACTGAAGTAATATCCTGATCACTCCTTCTTGTGAAGGTCCCAGCTTAACCACAGAGCAGCCATTTAAGTTAGACTGAGTTAAAAATTTCTACTGTCCTTGAGAGTAACCCAGCCCCTCCCAACTTGGAAAGCCCCGAACTATCTCGAGCCACCACAATCCTGTTATTGTCTGCTCATATCTGCTGACACCAGCAGCTGGGAATGATGTAACCCTCTTCCCTTCCCGCACGCTTCTTTAATTGCCCGAGCCAATCAGTTCAAAAGCTAACTAATGTAACCAATTAGGATTGTATAAATCAACTAACCCGACGCTTCTGCTTCTGTAAGGATATGAAAGACCCTCGCTTCTGCATTTCGGGGTCTCCGGTTCAAAAGAGCTTGGCAGACCCCATCGTGCCGGAACAATAAAATCCTATGCGTTTGCATCGACTCTGGTCTCCGTCTCTCACTGGGAACTCTCTCGATAGACACGATCCTCCTTCCCTGGAAATCAAGTCTTAACTTGTTGCATATCCCTTTGGTTTTTCTGTGCTTTGAGACTGCTTTATCACCTCTTTTGTGATTTCTTGCCTCTTCCAGTCTTTTTTTCTTTGGAATAACAGTGTATCCTTTGTTATTCTGACTCTTCTCCTTTTGTGTTTCACACAGAGGCAGTATCTAATCTTACTCTGGAAATTACCTGCAATTTTTATTATATATTGTTGGGCTAATCAAAATTTTATTATGTGGCTGATAATAGGATAATAAGTAAATAAATTATGGTGTACAATATGCAAAATTATGCAACTATCAAAAAGAATTACCAAGAAAATTTTGTGGAATATAAAAATATAACATGACCTTAAACTTCAGCAAGATTCAAAAATAGGTTTATAGTTGAATTCCAATAAGATAGAGAGATAGATAGATAGATAGATAGATAGATAGATAGATAGATGATAGAATTGTTGTCATTAGGTGACATCTAGTCAGGACTGACTCATAGTAACCTCATGTACAACAGATGTGACACTATCCAACACTGCACCATGCCAAGAACTATTATCAGTGCTTCTCTATTATTCATAAGATTTTCAACTGCTTATTGTTTGGGAGGCTTGGCTGCCAGGTCCTTCTCCCGACCCTATAGCACCCAGTATTCCCACATGGTCTCTCATCTAAATACTAACCAGACCCAACACTGCTTGGATTCCAAGATCTGACAGGATCTAATGCCACAATGGTATGGCTAAAGGTATTTATATGAAAGCAATATATACTTCTAATATAATATATCCAGAGAAATATGGCAAAAGAGCTTTCAATTAAATTATCTGCTTTGAAATTTAAATAATGTAAATGACTAACTCATTAAAATTTTAAAAATAGAAATGTTTCTCTTAAATGTTTGCTACTTAGGCTTTCTTTTAATGAATCTAACCAAATTTAGAAAATAGCAAATGTGTACTTTATACCTGGGTCATAGTAGGCTCTGACATTTCTGGATACTAATGCTCTCTTATACCATAACCTACCTTTGTGCTGGTGGATCAGATCATCCAGCCATTAGTTTATTGTTATTTCTAGTTTTGTTCATCAGTTTCATTTTAAATTCCCAGGACCTGAATTAATTACAGATATCTGCTTCCAACAGGAGTGTACACTTTAAATTATACATGTCACTGCAACACTTACATCATGTCATATCCTATTATGTTTCTTTCCATCATAAACTGACATAATATAGCACAACACATGAGAAATGCATTGACATGGTACAAGATGTCAAAAAACAAATACTAAATTTTAGCAGATAATAGAGTACAGATATTTTTAGTTATCTGAATTATTTTAGGTAACTTGGTCAAAGTTGTTGAATCTGATTTTTAAAAAGCTGATAGCAAAACTGATTATAGTTGATCCAGGAGACTCTAACTTAAGTTTGGAGATTAAAAAATGTTAAAGGATACTATGATAAAGAAGAAGTATTTATAATTATTCAGATGACATTTTAAAAATCTTCTATTATAGGTAACTAAAACTATCAGAAAAACATATAGAATGATGAGTTATCATGGAATAATGGCTGTGACCTTATAGGACAAGAGCTTTAATAACAAAGAATATTATTTTCTTGGACTGTACAACCAAGATTCAGGATTTATAATCCAAAATACTAACAATGGACACGTGGTAATAATAAACAAATAATGGAAGAAGCCTGGGTAGCATAGTGAGGTACAGGGTTATGCATGGCTCATACTCAGGGATCACCTTGAGCCCAATATTGCCTTACAGAAAAATATGGACTCATAATCTCCAGATTGTTCCACTTTTCAAAAGAAGAGGGAAATCTAGACTTTTGAGTCTGTGAAATATATTCATTTTTACCCATGGACAGCTAATGCACAGTTATAAAACATAACAGATGAAGCAAAACATACTTATGTGCAGACAGCTGGCCAAGCCAGGGAGAGGTAAACCTCAAGAAAATTTCTTGTTTTTTACTATGATAGCTTTTCTCCATGATTTTCTGCATAATCAAGCCACTATCAAGTTTGCTACTGATACTGAATAACAATAATCACAAATAAGAAAAAACTTAAACATTGCCTTTGTAGAGGCTAAGCTGAATCGAAGAGGAGTTTTTATACCTACATATCCCAGAGAATGGTATGAACCCAGAATTTCCAGCTAAAATTTATAGTTACTTATACTGATTTTGCCAAGGGGCACCAGAGACAATGCACCTAGAGAAAGGGAAGGGAGGAGCAGTTACTCAAATTCCACAAATCTGAATTATAAATTTTTAAACCCAGTTTTAAAGCATAGTTTTGTTGACTGCAATTGCAATGATGTTTACTGATGACTCTACATGCCAAGTACTGTGCTATGGACAGTGTATTCAAGGATGAGGAAAGGATTCTCTTTTTCTGTAGTGGGAGAAACCTATGTGAACAATCATTGTAATACGGTGTGATTCCTGCTATAAGAGTGAAGGAAAAATAGACTTTATAGAAGACAAAGTTCAAACCCATTTGGGTGTGGAAGAAGAAACTTTTGCAAATGAAGAAGAACTTTAGCTGCTTGAGCCAGAGAACTGATTTGGCAGACCCAGGGGAGAATTAGGATAGAGCATGAATACAAGGTGATTGGCAGGCAGAGAGCAGCAAGATAAAGGTCATTCTAAGAGTTTGGGCTTAATTACTAGCAATGTGGAACTATGGAAGGATTTTAAGCAAAGAAGTATAAGCTATCAAAGCCATGTTTTAGAAAAATCACCAAGGACAATATATAGGCCTGAAAGGGGGTAATTCAGAAGCAAGGAAGTGAGGTGAAAACTATTTCAATAATCCATGAAAGAAATATGAAAGTTTAATAGACTTATTCATCAAAGGTAAGAAAAGGATAAATTGCAATTCTTTATACACATTATATAATATATAATAAACATAATTATACTTTGTTTTGCTTCTTTTCTTTTTAACTTTTTTCTTTTTTCTTTTTCTTTCTTTTTATTGTTTTTGCAGTACTGGGGGTTGAACCCAGGGCCTCGCGTTTGCATGCTTTGCAAGTGCTATACCACTGAGCTGCAATCTCAGCTCATATTTTTACTTTTTGAGACAGGGTCTTGCTAAATTACACAGACTGCCTCTGGTCTTGAACTTGCAATCCTCCTGCCTCCACCTTCCAAATTGCTGGGATTACAGGTATGTGCCACCACATTGGGCTCTTTTTAACTTTTTTATGTCAGAATAACCATGTATATCACGTTTAAATTGCTGAAAGTACAATAATAGTAGAATCTAAGTTCATAAACAGTAGTTAGTTACTAAAATCATCTGTCAAAGAGAGTCTGTTAGGCAAGAAAAGTTACACACTCCGATCTCAAGTTAAAAGTTTTCAGGTTCTCTTTATGCTTATTCATATAAAAATTATTTTTTGAAAAAAAAGTTTTATTTCTTCATTGGAGTTGGCAGAGTATAAAAGTGTATGGTGCTTTTCTCGATCTGGGTTCCCAGAGAGCAGAGCATGACATTAAGGATTCACAGGCTACTACTTTATCAGGAAGAGCAATCTCCAGAGCTGGAGTAAGGGATGACATGAGGCAGAAGGGGAAGAAAGGGAGGCGGTACAAGGATGTGATGATGTTTTTTAATTTGGACATGGTAAGTGAAACTAATTGCTCCCACTTTCTAGGAGTTGTATTACAGCTCCACAGAACAAGTTGTCAGGAGAGGCAAAAGGTGGAAGGACTTTTTCACCAGCTCCTATCTTCTATGAGTGAAAATGTCACTCAACTCCACATTTTCCCATTGTATATGTTGGACCCCAAGCACCAAGCTGGTCACACAGTGCCCCACATTTGCCAGTCAATACCAGTGCCTGAGGAGAGAGACCCAGAAGGGCCAGTGGGTATTGTTAGCATGAAGTTAGAGCCCACTCCAAGCTGGCTTCTGCAGCAGAGGCTGGGAAAAGACCTGTGAGGCCAGTGGCATCTGAAATTGTACCTACCAGCTGTTTAATACCAAACCTGACTTCTGAAATAGACAAATCTCATTAGACAATCAAAATGATCCATGAAATTTTAAATGACATTCACTAATTACTCTCCATAGTCAGAATTTTCACTAAAAATTTATCTTTGAGCTACGAATGCAAATCCTGGTAAAATTACTTAAGTTTATATATTGTCCACACATTCAATAACTAACTTGCTTTTTGTCTGAACCATGCTATATGCTGAATTTCAATTTCATACTATAATTGATTGATCCTACCACCTGTTTGACAGAAGCTGTACCTCTCTGGCGTCTGATCCCATCTGATCTCGGAAACAGCACGATCAGGCCTGGTTAGTACATGGATGGAAGACCACCTGAGAACACCAGGTTTTTTAGGCTTTGGAGAAGGACCCAGCAAACCACTCCAAAAAAACAACCAGCCATTAAAAACCCTATGAACAGCACAGATGCAGTAACAATAATTGTTTCGCCTGTTGTACGTAGGGTCACTATGAGTCAGATACTGACTGGATGGCACCTAACAACAACCACCACCACCACCTGTTCAGGCTTTTCCCATTCTTCATGTTCTCCCAGCTTCTTACTTTAGATTCCATGTCCACTGTGACACTTATTCACTTGCATATATCAATTTTCTTTCCCTTCTCTGTGGGGCCTTGTGAGACAAAAGGAACTAGAAGAGCAGCAACTCACAGCCACTTCCTCACACCTTCCTGCAGCTTCTACCTTGTCTGTGGGTGCATGGTCCGGTCTTATGAGTACCAAGGTGGTCCTTCTCTTCCCTGTTTCCATCGTCTCTTTCTTGCTGAGAAACTGACCCAGCAGTTGTCTTCTCTTTCTCTTCAGTAATCAATTTTCTTTTTCTATGGTATCAGTATACAATATACAGACATGCTATAATGTTCAAATCTTTATTAATATACTCTCTTGACCACAGCTAGCTAAGGAAGCCTTTGCCTGATCACCAATAAACCATTTTCTCATTCCCCTTGACAGAATTCCTTCTCAGCTGCTTCTGCTCTTGTTCTCCCTTGAACTTTCTTCTCTCTGGCTTTCATTCACACCTCTCCACCAAACTTTCACTTGTCAAGATCATTAATGCATATCACACTGAAGGTGCAATGGTTGGCTAGTAGTCCTCATCAACTTAAACACAGTAGCATCTGACATAGAAGATCCTTTCCTGTTTTTAAGCTTTTAGTTTTTTGCATTTGGCTTCTAGGGCAACATTGTCTGTTAGTTTTCCTGCTACCTCACTGTCTGTTCCTTCTCATTCTCTCTGTTTATTTGCCTCCAACTCCTTAAACTCCAAACCTTGGAGCGCCTCAGGCCTCAATCTTGTGACTTCCTTTTTCTACATACACTCGGATTTGAAATTGTTATTGATGGAAATATCCATTTACTCCCTGAAGACTCCCAACTGTACTGTCTGCAGTCTTGACCTCGCCCCAGAGTCACATATGAATTCCAGACTCACATATCTGACTGTGTGACATCTCTAAGTATCTAAAAGTCCTCAGAAACTTAAAATGGATTCTTGATTCTCTCTTATCACCCTCTGTATCCCCAAAAATGTTAGTTCCTCCCACAGTCTTCTCCATCTGTGAAAAGGGCTTTGTAAGACAAAATCTTGTGGTCATCTTTCTTTAACCCCCCTTTTGCACATCATATGTGATCTGTCAGCCACTTGTATGCCTGCTTAACTTTTAGGATGTAACCAGAAATGGAACGCACCATTCCTCTGCTACTCTCATGATGTAAATGGTGGTCATCATCAGCCTAGGTGATTTCAGTAGTCTCCTACCACATCTCCCTGCTTTCCACATATGCCCACAATACCCAGCCTCCAGTCTAGTCCATGATACTCTGAAAATGCACATCTAGTCACAGTACTATGATCTTCCCATGACAGAGCATCTCCCTCAGAATAAAAATGTAACCGTTCTGGTCGCAGTTATGCACGTATACAAGCCTAGCACTGGGGATTGAATCACAAATTCAGGGCCAGCTCGGGCTACTTACGAGACCCTGTCTCAAAATAAAAATAGTTTTTTAAAAGGGCTGCAGATATAGTTCCATAATAGAATACTTGCCTAGTATATGCAAAACTCTGGGTTCAATCTCCAGGTCAAAAAGTTAACTAATTAATTAATTTCATTAAAATCCTGCTCCAAATCAAGGTGTTTGATAGTCTGTCCACCTGTCCCTTTTCTGATGTTACTCTGTATCACTACTCCTTCTCCCTCTCTCATTCAACTCCAACCACATTTCTCCCCTTGGCTTTTCCCTAATTATGCCAACCACATTCCAGCCTCAAAAGTTTCATTGTGCTGTAAAGTCCCTCAGCCTCATAGTCTCTTCCTCTAGTCACATGACTTGATCCTTTTCTTCCTTCATGTCACCATTCAAATGTCACTTTGTAAGAAAGCCTCCATCACCAAGCCCTATTACAACTCATGGCCTTTTGTCACATTTCCTTTTTGTCCATAGGCCTTAGTGCCAACTGATATATATTCCTGTGCTTAATTATTTCTGATCTGACTGAACTACCTGCATATAAGTTTTATGAGGCAAGGCATTTATTTGTACTGTCATTTCTGTATCCCTAATGACTAGAAGCCTGCAGCTGTAGCCCTGTGGCATCTGATCCCATCAGATCACAGAAGCTAAGCAGGGTCAGGCCTGGTTAGTACTTGGATTCGAAACTGCCTAGGAACACCAGATACTGTAGGCTTAGGAGAAGGACCCAGTAACCCACTCCCAAAAATCAATCTGCCATTGAAAACCCTATGAACAGCAGAGAAGTACTGACAAAGTGTTTCGCCTGTTGTACGTAGGGTAGCTATGAGTCAGATACCAACTCGACGGCACCTAAAACAATAACAATGACTAGAAATCCCATATGTCTGTCAGCTTGTGGTGGTATGGGACTTGTGTGTTGCTGTGATGCTGAAAGCTATGCCACCAGTATTTTAGATATCAGTAGGGCCACCTATGGTGGACAGGTTTCAGATGAACCTCCAGACTAATACAGACTAGGGAGAAGGACTGGCAGCCCACTCCTAAAACAATTAGCCATTGAAATCTCTATAAATAGCAGAGAAGCACTGTCAAATATAGTTCCAGAAAATGAGCCCCCCAGACTGGAAAGCATTCAGGAGACAACTGGGGAAGAATTGCCTCCTCAAAGTAGAACTGACCTTAATGATAGGAATAGAATAAAGCCTCTGGGACCTCCTTTTGCTGACGTAGCATAACTCAAAATGAGAAGAAACATAGTGAATGCAATAATGGCTCAAACATAAAAAGATTATGTGCATGGCACAGTGTTGAGTAGTGTTTCATTCTATTGTACCTAGAGTCACCATGAATCTGATCTGACTCAACAGCACCTGACAAACAAATACTAAAATAGTGCCTGGCATGGGTAGATACTCATTCAACCATTTGTTGAATAAATTAATAATATTAGTGGTTAAGAGCAAAAGGGTCACTCATTCATTAACTTCTTTTAAAAATATCTTTGGCTTTTGAAAACCTCAACTGACTTTGCAGAAGAGACTACTCTAAGTGATTTAGGAAACTAAAGTGGATTTTACTTATAATTTGGTAAGTGGATCTAACAGAAAAAATTTGAATCACATGAATATATTTTTACTGTGAATCATTAGAACTCCA
The DNA here is from genome assembly GCA_007922755.1 of Pedetes capensis. Lineage (NCBI taxonomy): Eukaryota > Metazoa > Chordata > Mammalia > Rodentia > Pedetidae > Pedetes > Pedetes capensis. Next base: position 136,550 of record VMDO01000374.1, on the reverse strand, counting down.
CTTTACATTTAATGAATGTGTGATTTTTTTCCAGCCACTTTAATTACCACTGAGAGAGTACAGAATGAGGAAAGAGTTGGAATTAAATAGAATGGAGATTTTTCAAGGTGCTATGATCACGAGAGAAAAACAAGGGGATTGATATATTCAATGCAGTGATTATAATGGCATGTAGAATGTAACCTGGGAAAGAGGAATAGAGAAGGAAGGAAAAGGGTGGTAGAATCTGTGAGTTATAGCCTTAAAGATTCTAATTTTGATTTATAACATGGATGAGTGAAAGAGTAAATTTCTTAAACAATCAGTAAGCAACGTGTCAATTAATTGATATTACATTTGTCACAGTTGTTTCAAAATGGAGGTGACTTTAGTAATAGAGGTTCATGAAAGAAAGGCATTTATATTCATTTCTAAGTACATAAATTCTAGAAGATGGTAAAGAAAAAATCAGCTTGTCTTGACTAGAATCTCCAAACTAAAAAGGAAGAGCATAATTCATTAACATGAGGCAACACTGGAAGCCATTTTTCAAGGTGGGCCCCCCAGACTGGAAGGCATTCAGGAAACAATGTGGAGTTTTCTTTACTGATGATCTTTACATTTAGACAGGCTTATCATTGAAACTGTTCCACAAGGGCCCCATTTTAATGAAATTTCAATGGCGACCACACTTTCTTTTTTATTGCAATGTCACATTAGATAAAAACAGTTGTGAGTATTTAGTGGCTGGGTTATACTCCAGGTACCTACTGAGCTAACCAGCTCTATCATTTTTTTTTTCATTTTCCTTCCAAATATAACAGAATCTAATCTTAATTTCTTTTTTGTTTTGTTTTGTTTTGTTTGCAGTACTAGAGATTGAATCTATGGTTTCATGAATGATAGGTAAGTACTCTATCACTATGCTACACCCCCAGACCTATATTGTAATTCGTTTTCAAAGTCAAACTGGTTGTTTTCTTTCCCACATGCTCAAGAAACCAGTTTCAATACTTATTTTATTCCTTACTCAATCTCTAAACTTTCTCATTTTTTACTGGTTCTTTCTCATCTGTGTTCAAATCTACAGGAACTTGAAAAGACATTTCAAGCAAATATGCCCTTGACTTCCAATTTTTTCTTTTATTCCTGGGCTCTTCTTGTGTGTGATCTCTGCTCCCCATTTCAATTTCCATAGCCTTTTTAAAAATGGTTTTCCTACCACAATGTTCCTAAAATAGCCTCCATCAGACAACAGATCTTCTCTCCCTCTCAGTGTCTGTAGTGATCTTTCCTCATTTTCCTATCATCCTGAGTTTCTGAGCTTCACCTGATCTTGGGGATCCAGACTTCATCATGAAACAGGTGAAGCTGTCCTTCCTCTCTTTCCCTCCATGACTCCTTGTTATTTCCTAAATTCAATCTGTTTTTCTAAACACTATTTTTCTGCTTGAAGAATATTTTTTACATCAGGTCTAGCATTTCCACAATGGGCATCTCATTTTTAACACTTATAAGCCCAGGGCTTTTACCTGAGTTAAAAACTCATAGTTCCATCTGCCCACAGAACACCATTTTTATAAATTTGGCATGTCAGAAATTAGATTCATTTCTCTCTAATCCAACCTCTTTCCAAACTATCTCAATTTCAATACCAAAATTTGCTTCTTCCCTCAGATAAAAACTTACAATTCATATGAATTTTCTTCTATTTACTGACTACTCACTCTGGTCAAGTCCTTTGAACTTAATTTGCAATAATGATAATGATAATGATAGCTAAGAGTTCCATATGCAATCTCTTGAATGCATTTCATCATCACTATTTCTATTTCCACTTTAACTAGGACTTATTGTAATTAAATTATTAATACATTTTCCTCACTCCAGTTTTCTCTCTTCCCTCACTGTCTTCCAATTTTCCCCTCCAGATTCTACCAAATAAATCTTCTGATTCTTGCAATGGCTTTTCAATGCTCATTGGAATTTATGTAAACAATCGATGGACCAAAGATGCATATGGGTTTCAGATTTGCAATTTAAACATCACTAATGGTTTATTTTTCTTATGGATCATGAACTATTGACTGTAAAGACAAAAATGACCAGCTTTAAAGTCTACCAGTACTTCCATATTTATCAGGATAAGTTTGGCTTAGGCTGCAGTAACAACCTATTCCAAAGCCTTAGTACTTTCGAGGAAATATTAGAATTTTAGAGAACTTGTTTCTATTATGGGTGTCACATCTTCCAAATACTTAAAATCTCTTCCAATTAGATCAGTGGTAATATTAACAAATGTGATCTTTAGTTATTATCTAATGAAATATGTCAACATTTGGAACGTCTGAAAGTTTAATAAACAAATATATTTCAAATGATCAAAGAACGATGTTATAAAATCATGCATACATAGATTTACTTAAAGTACAAGTCATTGGATTTTAAAGAAGCAGAGTACAAAAAGTCTCAATATTATTTCATACTCTTAATTGCAAATATAATTCAACAAACTACCATGTTTGGGAGAGTGGCAGATCAATGCAAAAGAGGAAACCCCTCCACCAGATGGATTGACACAGTGTCTGCAACAATGGGCTTAAACATAAATAAGATCATTTGCCTGGCACAGAATCAGCAAGTGTTTCGATCTGCTGTACATAGGGTGGCTATCAGTCGGACTCAACTCGAGGGCACCTAACAACAACAACAACAACCACTTGTCAAGTTAACAAAAGACTATGTGGAGCTGGAGGTGTGGTTCAGTAGTGGAGTACTTGCCTAGCATTCTCAAGAGCCTGGGTTTGATCCCCCAGCACCAAAAAAAAAACAGAAAAAAAGAAAAAAGAAAAAGAAAGAAAGAAAAACAAAAAGGAGAATATCTGTAACTTTCCAGAAAAGACATTAAAATATTTCTCTCTTTTCTAACTACATATCTATGTGAGGCCAGATTTTCTTCATGTACTTTAACCAAAACAGCATATCACACCAAAATGAATATAGAAGCAGACACGAAAATTCAGCTGTCTTCTGCTAAGCCTGACATTAAAGAAATTTGAAAAAATGTAAACAATCCTACTCTTCTTGTTACATTTTCGGGAGGTTAGAAAATAGTTATTTGCCATAAAAGACATGTTATTATTTTTAACATATATTAGCTTGATACGATTTTAATTACTAAATAATTGTTTTAATTGTTCTGTTTCAATCACTAATGTAGTAAATATCAATAGGTATAACCCATATAAATAAAAGCTCATTTGGCAACAAACAACAACAAAGTGTTCACAATATTTTCTAATTAAGGAAGCATGATACTAAAAAGTTTGAGAACCACTAATCCAAGCCCCCAACTTTATTCCTCTCTTCTTATCCCTGAGAACAAAAGGTCTGTTTTTGTTGCCTGAACTAAACCTTTTCCTGATTATGCATTGAAAAATTATTTACTTATTTGGTTATTTGGTTTTTGTTTCTTTCTTTCTTCAGGGTCCAGTATCTTTATTAAGCCTTATATTAATTCTAATCATTTTTCAATTAATTCTTCTGATTTTTATGCATACAGTGAAATCATTGGGGAAAAAATGAAAGCAGAATCTCCTTCCTAAAACAAAATTTTACTTATTTATATTATTGGCTTCTACTGCTGGAACAATATTAAGTAATAGCATGGTGATAATCATTTTCATATTTATAAGAATATTTCTAAGCTTTGTAGAGTAAGATAGTGGCTGTTGGTTGGTAATGCAGGGATTTCATGGTAATACAAAGTATCCTTCTGGCCCTAGTTTGATAAGAATTTTATCAGGAGAAGATATTAAATTTAATTAAGTTTTCTTTGGCTCAGGTAAATGAATAATCGCCCTTGAAAGTTGTCTAAGTCCTAATCCACAAAACCTATGAACATGGCAAAAGGTGTTTTGCAGATGTGATAAAATTAAGGAGCTTGATATAGGGCAATTATCCTGGATTATCCTAATAAACTTAAGAGTCCTTACATGAGGGAAACAGAAGGGCCAGAGTCAGCATAGAAGACTTGATGACAGAAGCAGGCCTGGGAGGGAGGAGAAGAAGGGGACAGACGCCAAGAAAGGCAGGTGGTCTCTAGAAGCTGGAAAAGCATAAGAATAGATTCTCCCTTAGAGCATCCAGGAGGAATGCAGCCTTGTCAGCTCTTTGATTTTAGGGTCTCTGATCTCCAGAATTATAACAAAATAACTTTTTATTTTTTCAAGCCACTGAACTTGTAATAATTTGTTACAGCAGCAATGGAATACTAATACATTAAGTAACATTCATATTGATTATTCTACTTTCAATTTGCACTTATGTCATCAGTTCAAATTAATATTTCAAGTTATAATGATTTATTTAGTGATTAAAATTGTTGTTAGGTGCCTTCGAGTCCTGTCTAACTCATAGGGACCCTCATAGGGTCTTCAATGGCTGATTGTTTTGAGATTGCTTCGAGAGTGGATTGGCACATCCTTCTCCCATTTTTGTGGTGCTGGGACTCAAACTCGGGACCTCAGAGACTGCTCAGAGACTGGTAAATCCCAGCCTGATTAGATTAGGTTATAGTATTTTATTATTTTAACGTACTCATACATTTTATTTTCTAATATTTATGTAGTATATTTGCACATATGCATTACAGTAATGAGATTAATCTGTAGTTTTTACTGATGTACTATATTTGACATATGTTGTCTACAGCTGTTAGATGCCATCCGAGTCAAGTCTAACTCATAGCAACCCTGCATACAACAGAAGGAATCACTCCCCGATTCTGTGCCACATACACAATCTTTTTTAGGTTTAATCCCATTGTTTCAGATACTGTGTCAGTCCATCTAGTTGAATGCCTTTCTTTTTTTTATTGATCTGGCATTCTCCCAAACATGATGTCCTTCTCCAGGGATCCATCCCTCCTGACTGCATATCCAAAATACATAAGATACAGTCTAGAGATCTTTGCATCCAAGCAACACTCCAATTGCACTTCTTCTCAGACAGATTTTTTAGGCTCTTTTGGCAGTCCGTGGTATATTTAATATTTATTTCCAGCACCGTAATTCAAAAGTATCAATTTTCCTGTCCCCCATTATTCAATGTCCAACTTTCACAATCACATTATGCAACTGAAAATACCACGGCATGAGTCAGGCACATCTTCATCTTCAATGTGACATCTTTACTTTTCAACACTTTAAAGAGGTCTTTTGCAACCACTTTTCCCAGTGCCATGAATCTTTTGATTTCTTGACTGCTGCTTCCATAGGTGTTGATTGTAGAACTAAATAAAGCAAAATCATGATCAGCCTCAATCTTTTCTCCGTTTATCATGTAGTTGCATACTGACCTAGTTGTAAGGATTTTGTTTCATAAAATTCTGTCAGAAATTTTCTCTAGATCTGCTTTTGTACTAAGGAAACTTTTAATTGTTGCAACTTTGAAAACACAAAAGTTAAAACTTAAATGTACTTCTTATTTTTTTTTCAATAGTTGTAGGTTACTTAATTGTCCTCTTTCTTTTGGATAAATTTTGTTAACTTATGCCATTTCAGAAATTTATCTATTTTGTTGGGATTTGTAAATCTGTTAACATGAGTGGTTTATAAAATTCTATTGAAATATTTGAAGTCTCCTATCTATCAAAATATTCCCTATATAAATTATAAGTATCTCTATTTAATTTTCTCTTTCTTTTGTTCTTGTTTGAATACCTCAAATTTTCTATTAATTATTATTATGCCTTTTGTCATTGTTTTCTAATACTAAATTACTGACTAAATCAATTGTTTTCCTGAGCTTCCTGTTTCCTTTATTGTTTACGTTCAAGCTTTTTGTGTTATTATTAAATTACTTGGTTTTCATTCTTTGCTGTTAAATAAAGAAGGAACCTCTAGCTGTAAATTTGTTTTCCAGGCATGATTTTAATTTTAATTTAGAAAGTTCTCCTGACCTCTCTAAATGCTCTATATCTAAAGTCTACAGTATTATTTTAGTACAAGAGCTCTTTAGAAAAATGCTCAGTTTGGCTATTAATATCTAGTTAGTATGATTTTTTGTTTAGACTTATACAATTAAGTATTAATTTTATTGTATGGTCATTAGAGACCAATACTTGCATGTCTTTGCTATTAAGATTTTTGAGGATGTTTTTCTGTTGTATGGTTACTTTTTTAAATTGTGTCAGGCATTTGTAAAGTAGATATAGTTTCTAAAGATACAAGGTTTTTTGGATATACATGTTTTATGAAGACTTTTGGTAGATGTATGAAAACTATGTGTCATTTAAACAAAAATATTAATATAATTATTACATTACTTGTGTTTTTCAAACCCTGTTAGTCTATATTTTTGTGTTTTTTTTCATCTGTCAAAGACTGAGAACAATGTATGAGAAAGCATCCTATTATGACTATATGTCTATCAGTCTCTTCATGTATTTTCTAACAGTTTTTGCCACATGTATTTGTACATTTTCACTTACATGCTTCATGATTGTTGGAACTGTATCATGGATATTAACTTTTAATAATATAAATGCATCTTGTCCTAAAATTCTATTTTATATTAAAATTATATTGTTTCTTTTATTTGTTGGTCCTGTATTCTTTTGGGGGAGCAATACATCTTTGGCTATAATTTTATGTTTCATACTCTTTCAGGTTGCTTTAGAAGTGGTCCAAAAGAAATATTTGAAGCAGTCCATTATCAGTCAAATTTTGTTCTTTATAGTAATTTTTGCAAATATTTTGCTCTATATTTTCTGAGATTTTTGCTCTATACTTATAATGCAATAATTTCACCAGTCAGGAGAAGGATGTGACAATCAACTCCTGACATCTTTACTTTTCAACACTTTAAAGAGGTCTTTTGCAACCACTTTTCCCAGTGCAATGAATCTTTTGATTTCTTGACTCCGGCTTCCATAGGATTTGATTTCTTGACTCCTGCAATCCTAAAACAATAAGCCATTGAAAACCCTATACGTGTTGCTATGAGTCGGACCTGACTCAACAGCACCTAACAACCACCACAAATTTCACCAGTAGGTATGTATTGACATTAATATTTTCTAGTACTTAATTATCTATTTCTATATTTTTAAAAAATTCAAGTATTACTGTTGCTAATAAACCTTTTTCTGTTATATCTTTCCTTATTACTTCTATCCTTCTATTCTCTTTTTATGTATGTACATTGGATCACATAGTTATGGTCTTCATATCACTACAATATTTTCATTGTTTGCAATAATGAATATTTGCAATATTCATTGAATATTCTCAATAACTTGTGCTTTTCCTGAAATTATTATATTTTTTCAATTTCTTATTTCTATTTCATTAATTTGATTTCCTTTCTATCAATGTGTTATAGCCTGTTCCTCTTGAAGTTATTGTTTCTTTTTGTCTGTTCTTTTTGTTTGTTCTTCCTTTTTTCTTTTTTACTTTTGCAGGACTAGGGGGGTTGAATCTAGAGACTTATACATTCTTTGCAAGTACTATATTACTGAGTTGCACCCACAGCCTACTTTTATTTTCTATTTTGAGGTAGGGTCTCACTAATTATGTAGGCTGCCTCTGGCATTGAACTTGCAAACCTTCTGCCTCTGGCTCCCCAGTGGCTGGGATTACAGGCATGAGCCACTGTTATTACCAGCAGTTATTGTTTCTTATATCAATATAATGCTTTGTATCACAATTTTGTTTTATCCATAATTGTTAGAGCCAAATAAATAAATTTTTAATCTCATTGGAAACATAAATCAGGACACTTATTAAAATTTTTGATATTTCTGAACACAGATTTACTATCAATAAGAGGACAGAGAATATATCCTCTGTCCTCTTATTGATTTTACAAGCAGTTTTCAGCTTTTGATCTCAAGTTACTGGTAAAGTAGTGATCTGTGCAGTACCAGCCTCTGAAGGAAGAAGCCCCAGTGTTGTGATATCATCATGAAGTGACCATTCTTCCCACAGCTTCAGTCACTTCTCAGAACTCTAAAAGATGAAAAGGAATGTGTCAGGCAGACATGAGAATATTGGTAACACCACACCAGGACAATAAAATGTTCAAAGGGATGGAGGTCATATTGTCCAAGATGTAAGACTGAGTACACTCTCCTTTTCTATCATCTTTTTAAAATAATAGAAAATATACTTTTATAGTTTATTAACACATTAACTGAAAAATTAGAAGTGGTGTCATGAGTAGGCTGAAATTTCCCAGAAATTATTTAAATACAGACTATAACCAACCAGAGATGCAAGATATGAAAGTAATCCCAAGAGTATTTTAGGCTCCTGAGAAATCATCAGGTTGGCTGCCCATTGCAATGGGCAGCAGATATATTTACCTAGAAGCTACAGCTAATATAAGGAATGTAGGGGCTAGCTCTGGATAAACAGAGCTTTGGGCCAGATTGCTGGCAAAGCCCAAGAAGTATGGGCATCCCTTATTTCTAGATGGAAGAGATGCCAGCCCATTCTACTCAAAAGCATGCATGCACTTTCCTGTAATATCACTAGAGACAATCCACAGATTTTGAGCAGAGATATTCAAGCACAAAGATCAGCAGAAAAATAATCATTATCAAATATTTGAAGAAATCATTATTATGATAAAGAAAGACAACAAAATAATCAAATAAAGAATTACCAGCTGAGAAAATGCACCCAGAGCAAATATAGGAATTATAAATTTCACAAATGTGTGCTTCATATATTTAGAGGCCTTCAGCCTGCAGCCATACCACTGTGGGGTCCAATCTCATCAGATCTCAGAATCTAAGCAGGGTCGGGCCTGTTTTGTACTTGGATGGGAGACCACCAGGGAACACCAGGTGCTGGAGGCTTGGGAGAAGGACCTGACAACCAACTCCCAAAAAACAATCAACCAATCAACCATTAAAAACTCCATGAATAGCAGAGAAGTACCCATAATACTGTTTCACCTGTTGTACGTAGGGTTGCTATGAATTAGACACTGACTGAACAGCACCTAACAATAACAGAGACTTTCAGAAGGATATTTCAAACACAAAACAAAACAACTGATGATGTTACAAATTTTAAACACTATCATTGAAATTATTTTAAATAGTAATTTTAGAGCAAATTCTTGGGAAATATAGCTAAAGAATGAATTTAAAAACTGGAAGAACAATGTAAGGGATACTTTTAAAACATGCTACAAAATAACATTTCCCAAAACTAATCTAAGTTACATAGAGAATAGAAGTATAAATCCCAATGTCCATCTCACTGGATTTACAGAAGGAGAAACAAGTACAATGTGAGGAAATAGTTAAGAAAATTATAGAAGAGAAATTTTCAAAGCTAAAGAAAGATCATGTCTTTGGGCCTACCTAAGGCTAAATAGAGTGAATGAAAAAATTACACTTCAAGACAAATCATTACAGAGTATATCAGAACACCAAACAAATGGAAAATCCTCAAGTTTTTATGGAAAAATAAACAGGTGATTTACAAAGGAATGAAACTTACTATATTTATATCAGATTTATCAGCAATAGCAGCTTATTCTAGGATATGATGCAGCAATGCTTTCAAAGAACAGGAAGGACATTTATTTAAACCTGGAATTCTTGACTCAGTCACATTTTAATCAGTTATAAGTGGAAAATAATGATATATTTAACAACATAACGTCGCAAAGTTTGCCACGTTTTCATCTTTCCTAAACACTACTTGAGAATGTTTTTTTATACCAAGGAAAAGCTCAATGAAGTCAAATATGCAAATGACCAAAATTGCTTCAAGAAGTGGTAGGAAATTTGAACAAAATAATTACTAAAAGAAACAGTTTTAAAGTTTATACCTAAAATAGCACAAGACGCACATGATTTTGAAGAAAAGTCTTAGCAAACACTTTTCAGAACAGATAATCCTCACAATCATAGAAAAAAGGGAAATGTGGATGTGTGTTCAACTTACTATTCAAGGCTCTATAATCCTGCTACTAAATATTAGACAAGGATAGGACAATAAAATTAAACTGTAGTCAAATTTCACTTACTATATAAGTTCACTTACTATATTGTTGTTGTTAAGAATTAATAACTAAAAGTTTGTATCAAAAAAGAGTTTATCATAGATATGAAAGGCTGATGTATCATTAGGAAAATTATTCCATGATTTGCTATAAAAAGTAGATTAAGAACAAAATTACATGATAACCTTAATAGCCGCCAAGAATATTTACTAACATTCAACCCATATTAATGATTTGAAAATGACATTAAAATATTTCTGCCATTCTGCAATCTTGTCATTCTCAATGAAATTGAAAAATCCATTTTTACTGAAGTATGGTTTAACATGACACTTTTAGAAGACCCACTACTGATTTTCTAAAGAATCTTGATATTCCCTTACCAATGGATAAATCAATGCTTCATTGAAGAGAATATTCTCAGAATCCTCTTGAGAAACATAATTAAAGAGTAAATGAGAATATCATTTATAATTCCACTATAATATTTCTATCCAATCATTTTAATCCTCTCACTATAAAATATGAAAAAATTCTGATAAGCCAAATTAATGTAGACCGCTACAAAGAACAGATTCTAGTCAATCATCAGAGCAAGCTACTTAAGGATTCCCTGCTATGTTGCATATGTGTAGGTCCCATGTGTTTTACTTTATGGTTATCTGGCACTATTCCATTACTAGAAGGTAAACAACACTTTACTGGGAAATGTATGCAGCCTCTATAACATTTAGAACAACATCTTGTTAATAATTTTGTGCATTAATTTCGTAAGTAAAGGCTTGATATACATCTTAAATATCATTGGAATTAAACCTATGAAATAATTTTAAGTAACAATAAGTGAAGATATTTTAATTAAAAATGTTAATGTACATATTTAACTTTACTTCAACCCAATGGGGAGAGATGAGCTTTTCTCGTTTAATGAGAAAACTTTTTCTCTGCTCTTGGAAACCTCCCACCTTTCAACAGGCTAAGTTCTTTGTCAGTGTACTGGCTGCTACATATAATCATAACTTACAAAGTGAAATAGAGTGTGGAGCCCTAGACACTTAGAAAAGGTAATACCTGATTCCTTACTTTACAGAGCTGTAAATTACATTGCTGACACTCTATGAAAGTACACCTTCTATGATCACAAATAATGAACCAGACTTTCCCAGGACACACTCTACTAGGGTGATGCATTTTAGGCTTTGTGGCATCAATTAATGATCTTAGTAGCACACTAGTGGCCTGAAATTTTTAATGAGTAGTACTCAACACTTAAGTTAATGCCAGGAAGAGACATAGGCACTATGGGGAACAAAGAAGCTCATAATTACTTAGCTTCTTATTTAAATCTTCCTACAAATTATTTGGTCTCTCTCACATAATTTGGAGTATAGACTTCTTCATCCCTAAATACATTTTAGTGTTAAGAACTTCATATGTCCTGACATGTGGTTAGAGGGTATGGAAGGATAGGTATTTTAAAAATATTTCTGTGCCCAGTATCTCAAGTTCCAAGTGAAAAATGTGTCTTTAGTGGAGCCAAGTTATATTTCAATGACTGCCCACCCAGCTCTGGTCTATCAAATGCTAATAGAAAATTATAATGTGCATTTGAATGGTCAAGTGCATGACGGATAAGAAATCACTGAGTATTCAGAATTATTTTACAGACTGCTTCTATCTTCAGAAAATCAGGCTTGCACATTTCCCTTTCTACCCTTTCTTCCATTTTTTTAACTTGGTTTTGAAGTCAGAGGGCAAAATCTGATTCATACTATTAATGTCTCTTTATTCTTTGTTCTACTGTTTTCACAAAAATGCTGTAGGCAGTCCACTAGAATGACTAATTTACTAGAGAAGTTATCAGAGTCCATTCAGTTCCAACTATAAAATAATTCAAGTAAGACAATGGTGCCTGCTAGTACTCCTTGGTGAAGGTTTGTTCTTGAAACTATTGATACACCCCAACCATGAAGTTAAAGGTCCATCTAGAATATCCTGTTCATCATTGATTTATCTTTCTTCTAAATTAAGAAGTGAAAATAGAGGAGATTTTTTTAAAGGTAAAACAAAGTAGAAAATTGTTCTTACCACTCACTTGAACTTTGTATTACAAAATTTAAATATTTTAGATGCAATTTATGCTGTATGTAGAAGCAGAATTGTCCTACCTGAGCTAGTTTCAAAAGAGATTCTCTGTTGTATTGCTCTAGTGGTTATGCCATTTTTAATGTCATTTTTAGTTTGTTTATAAAGACATTATTCATCAAAGGCATGATAATAAATGCCAATAAGTTTAGGCATAGAATATAATTATAATAGAATTATAGAGATTATCATATTTGCCATCGCTAACATAAGCCTGGGGCTGGGATTTAGCTCAGTTGGTAGAGCACTGCGCTGCAGTCTCTGAGGTCCTGAGTTCAATTCCCAGCACCGCAAAAATGGGAGAAGGGCCTGGCAATCCACTCCCAAGGCAATCCCGAAACAGTCAGCCATTGAAAACCCTATGAGGGTCGCTATGACTCGACGGCACCTAACAACAACAACAACAACAACATAAGCCTGGCTGGGGTTTAGCTCAGTTGGTAGAGTAGAGTTCCACATTTTCTGAGGACACAGGTTCAATTCCCAGCACTGCAAAAGTGGGAGAAGGATGTGGCTATCCACTCCCAAAACAACCAGCTATTAAAAACCTGATGAGGGTCATAGCAATGAGCTGGACACCATAGCACTTAACAACAACACAGTGCTGAGTTACCCAGCTGTATGCACTGCCAATGAGTTCCATCACATAAACTATATTTTACAACAAATCCACTGCCAATTGGGATTTTCTTCCAATATTGAACTGTCAAACATTTCATAAATGATTTTATCCATATTGAAATAAAGGAAGTTAAATATTCAAATAGCTACTCAACATTTGGAATTATTGTTTCTTTATAATATTAATGGTAAAGGACTGAATTAGGTGATCATAAATAGCAGTAACTGTCAACACATTCAAAATTTTGTTATCAATCTTTCCAGGAAACTGCTGCTCAAAGTCAAGTAAGGTAAACAGATAATGAAAAACTACAATATGCATGGATAGATATGAGAAGAATGAAGTGGCTAGAAATGTAACAGAATGCAATGCTTCCAGATCTCCAAATTTATAATGTTGTTTATGTTTCCTCTACCCTTAGTATAATGGGTCCTATGCTTATAGGATTGGGAAGAATTAAATAGAAACATCAGAAGGAATAAAAAATGTCAGTCAGAACATCAAAAAATGTAATTCCATAAAATGTGCTCACCCCTTAAGCCCAGGGCCTTAGGGCAGCCTCAGCTCTTACCTATTCAGTCCTCCCTTAGTATCTGTAAACATATTGAGCTATTTTAAATTCCTTAAACATGACAGGCTTCCTCCCATCTCTTTGTCATTGGGAATAATGCTTGCTGTTCCTTCCTTCAGATGAATTCCTATTTGACCAAGTTTTAGCCCAAATATAACTTCCTCTCAGAGTCCTCTTACTGTCCCAGAAAGCCTAGATTCTCTTTCCTTATGTTCCCACCATGTGTTACACAAGGTACATTATTAGAAATGCTATCATTTTACTATAATTGTATACATATTTTCCTCCCCACCAAGGACAATTTTGTGAGAATAATTATACTCGATTCACTTTTATGATTCTAACGTCTATTACAATACCTGGTGTATATTGTAAGTGATCAATAGGGGTTTTTTAAAAGACTTAAATGAGAGAATTAAAATAGCAGAGTTATGGATTCTTCCTAAAGTTTCATGAAGGACGTTTCAAGTGGGAAATGAGAAAGTATATATGCAAGGCTTTTATAACTATTTCTAGTGGGGACTTCAAAACAGCAACACTAGAAATAATACCAACTTTACACAGGCAGATAATGTGCAGACAGAAGAAAAAAGAACTTATTATTGACCCATAGGATTTCTGCTTTTTGCAAACTGTAGTGGTGAGTAAAGGAAGTAAGATAGTCAACCACAAAGGAGTTAAGAAGAAAGCCAGGGGAGTTTGCTGGATGCCAAGTAAAGTTTTCTTCAGGAGGGAGGGAAAGGCCAACTCAGCGAAATGCAAAGAGGATGAGTAAGCTCAGCACATCAAAGTGTCCCTTAGGCTGGACATTCCATAGGCTTTTGGTGAGTTTAAAAAGAGCAACCAGATTAGTCTCCCAGATTAGTGGAGGAAAACCAGATTAGAGTGGGTTAGAGATCCAATGGGCAGTAAGGAAGTGAAGACAGCACACACAGTTAATAGTTGAAATGTCCTTTGGAGAAAGGGAAGAAGGAAATGAAAGGCTAAATTGAAAGGAATATGGAGCCAAAAAGGTATTGTTTTTAATTCTCAAATTGAGCGACTCAGTAGAGAGGGAGAGATTGCTATTGCAGGAGAGAAGGGATAACTCAAATAGAAAAGACTGTAGGATGAGAGATGAGATCCTGAGCACCAGCAGAGGGCTTGCTCATTACTCAGAGGAGGTTTGCTCTACACATTAACGAGAAAAAAAGAAAGGTATAAGTGTGGATGCAAGCAGGGAGATATGGCAACAGGATGATGCAAGCTCATTTCATCCCAAAATTCAGGCAAGTGAACTCCATGTTCTTTAACTCATGCAGAATGAGTATTGTTCACACCTGTGTTAGTCAGGATAAGCTCTGTTTTTCAGGGATAATAGACAATCCCCAAATCTCAAAGCTATCAAGAAAAAGTGTTTGCCATTTGTGCTGTTGTGTATATTAGAAGTCATCTATAACTTGGTACCACTTTGCTCTTTACCTGGAACTTTGCTGATTATCATGCAGATGGCAAAAAGAATAGGCAAACTACATCAACTTTTAAACTTTCTTGTAGGAAGTGACACATCTAGCCTCTGCTCATATTTCATTGGACAAATCATGTCAAAATATAGCTCCCAAGTAGGGTATGGACATATAACCTTCCTGTAGGAAGAGACACTGCATAGAAGGCCACAGAATAAAAAAGCCATGAATGAAGAGTGATACAATCTATAACAAGTTTTACAAATAGTCCATTCATGTCTTTCAGTTAGAAAGTCTGAGGCAAAGCTAATATCCCCAGTCACAACTTTTTTTATTCTATAACTACCTACTCCCCACATCTGTGCTTGCTAAAACTAAAATGACTGAAAATGACTAATGTATTCTACAGCCTTCACTGAGCTATTGTCATTGTCTAAACTGTCATTCCACCTATAAGTCTAGTCTTAGGTAGATATTCATGGGTGATTTCTGCCATTTATTCATTCAATAAGTATTTACTATATGGTAGGTGAATCAAGGTCAGTAAGATCCACCCCTGCCACAAAAGAAATTATAATACTTTCCACATGGTAACAAGTAAAATATATTCTTTATGATCACATTTATACAGTCAAATCTCTTCTATGATTGTCAAAGCCATAGGAAAATATTCAGTATGAAATCTGGGTGTTTTGACTCCTAAATTAAATTTTGCACTCACACTTATAATCCCAGCTCTTGGGAAGCAAAGGCAGTAAGGTCACAAGGTCAAGGCCAGCCAAAAAGTTTTAAATTTTTTTTAAAAGAAGAAAAAAGAAAAATTTGCACCATATTTTATAACAAAGAGGTTTGCTTTTTCTTGAAAGAGGAAGAAATGTTTGTGAGAAGTTCTAGCCCTTGAAATTCTGCTGGAATTGTGCCAGTTTTATTCAAAAGTACATAACAAGTACCAAAAATAATCACTTTATTAAGTATGGTAATTGCATGATTGTGCAAGATAAGGGCATTGGGAAAACACTGTAAGATTTAGCCTTGTTCAGCTAAGGTTCAAAATGCACAGAGATAATTTTAGGTTGTAGAATTCAATGACAGATAGAAGAAAAAAAGCAAGGTTGAATAAGCTCATCTATAAATGAAGAAATATAAAGCTTCCATAAGCTTTCCATACATTAAAACATCTCATTGGGCAAATGACCAGAATAGCAGTAAGATAGCAGAAAATTTGCTAGCAAATACAGTCTCCCCTTTAAATAAAGTTCTTTGTGTTATTTTCCTATATTTAAAATGATTCCTGTCCAAGGCATATTGCTACTTTGTATTCCTCTTGATATTTTCATTTAAAAGAGAGCCGCTGTGCAAAATAATGTCCTTGTCTGTCCCTTCCTCATACAAACCTCCAATCAAATTTAATAAAGCTAGTTTGATACAATGCCAGCCTACACTTGGTTTACCCTTGGTCGACTTTAATAGGGTCAAAAATATTTTCGCATTGGCAGTGTATGCATTAATCATTTTTCCAGAGGATTTAGAAAATTGGAAGAGACAAGGCCAAGCACAATTTTAAATTAATTGGGCCTGCCCCAGTCTTCCAGGGTCACCTGTGTCAGTTGTCCCACATTTTCCAGGTCACAGAGTTCCTGTGTTTCCTACAGCTGCCAGGAGGAGAGATCCACGCTGTGGGCACACAAAGGTGAAAGAATTTCTCTCAGAAAGTGTGAATTTTCCTACGGCAACCACAACAATTGCAGTTTCCAGATTGTCGCCAGACACCAACCACTTAAATAATGCATGCTCGACTGACGCCTCCACTTGTGCATTTTCTAATCGAGTAGTCAGGAAAATTTGCAAACACTCTGTCTTTTACCATAAATCCACTGCCTACTTATAACCATGTAGTAATTAATTTTAGTGCTGCTCAGATTTATTAATTTCATCCAGAAAAATCTGTTTTCACTATTGCCATGTCCCCACCTTTTGTTTCTTCCACCAGTACTCATCAAATAGGTTGACACAGTTTTCATACAGGAAAAGGCTTATTCAGAGTAATGTTATTTAGAGTCTAGTGGAATAGCAATAATAGAATCTATACCTTTCGTTCTAATCTAAAATCACATGGTCAATGGTGTCCAGCTGACTCACTAGATAAAGTTGGCAATATGAAACAAAGGCTTTCATGAGAAAGGAATATAGTAGTCCTCAGAGCCTTGCTAAGTGACAGCCAACCCAACTCAGTTTGATTCTTCTAATAGAAGGTAACAATGGGTTCTACCCTAAGTGCAGATGGTACTTTGAGCCTTTTGAAAAAATTAGCAAATATTTTTTGCTCGTTTAAACAATCTTATCATTGCACAGAAAAGACAGAAGGAATCTTTATCAAGTACACAAGAAACTTATAGTGGAATACACAATACTGAATGCACTGGTATGAAAATCTCAGCAATTTTATACATATATATTATATTATATATAACAAAAAATGAAAACTGGGCATTAAATATGGTACATTTTATCTTGGCAAAGTTAAATCTGGCACTCTCTTATCTGCTGTTTGCTGCTAAAGCAGCTGGATGATATGTCACAAGAAAGTCCATATTATAAATATATAATGAGCCTAAGAAGATTGGTACAGCTTTGACTAATGGTCAGATCCTTCCCTATCACTAGCAGGAATAAATAGCTAGCACAAGTATTGGCACTTTAATTGCCATGGAAGATTTCATTTCCTCTTTCCACTGCATGAGTGATCAACAACAACAAAAAAAATGGAAAAGTAAACTAGATAGATCTGTAAACATGACTCACTGGGAAATCAGACATGGTTAAGTAAATTCCAGGATGTTTGTGGTTATCTGGGTCCTAAACACTGTTGACACTCCTGACTACTCTTGCTCTTAACTGTTTTTTCTCTGGTGCATTTTAGTCCAAGTACATTTTTATGAAGACTTTGAACTTTTTGATATGAACAATCTGATTGCTGTATAAACAAGGAAGAGATATGTCAGAAATAATGAAACAATGTACAAAATGCTCTCACCAAGACAATGACCCACTCAGAGACAAACAATTTAAGAGCAGTGTTGACAAAACCTGGCATTGTTTCCTTCTTTGTAATGTACCTTTCCTTCATACTACATACAGGGTCATTCTGAGAAGATGTAACTACAGTTGTATTAAAATTTGAGAGTCTTAAAAAGAGATCAAATCATAGGCACATAGATAAAGATCATATGTTGTTGTTGTTATATGCCATCAAGTCCAGTCTGACTCATAGGGACCCTATTTACAAAAGAAAGAAAACACTTCCCAACACTGTGTCAGGCACAGGATCATTTCTGTGTTTAAGTCCATTGTTGCAGACACTGTGTTAATGCATCTACTTTAGGGTCTTCCTTTTTTTTTTTTTTTTTTTGGTTGACCCGCCACTGTCCTAAACATGATATCCTTCTCCAGGGGATTGACCCCACCTGACATTATGTCCAAAACACGTAAGATGCAGTCTAGCCATCCTTGCTTCCAAGGAGCACTCTGGTTGCACTTCTTCTAGGACAGATCTGTTTGGTTCTTTTGGCAGTTGGTGGTATATTCAATATTCATTTCCAGCACCATAATTCAAAAGCATCAATTCTTCTGTCTCCCTTATTCAATGTCCAGCTTTCACGAACTTGATGTAATCGAAAATACTATGGCATGAGTCAGGTGCACCTTCATCTTCAACATGACGTCTTTACTTTTCAACATTTTAAAGAGGTCTTCTGCAACAGCTTTTCCCAGTGTGATGCATCTTTTGATTTCCTACCTGCTGCATATAGAGGCAAAAAAATGTCAGAAAGGAGATTTTTTAAAGTAGGATAATCTTTTGGAACTTTGGAACTACATGGGAGTCTTTAGCCATTTATCACACACTCCTGTGGAAAGCTGAGAAGTAAAATTTGCCTAGAACATGAACACTCAATGTGTGGTCCAGACTCAGTACCATCTGCACTGTCTGAGAATCTGTTAGAAATGCAGGTGCTCAGGCCCCACCCCACACCTTCTTAGTCTGAATCCTTACATTTAATAAGATCTAGGTGATTCATGTGCACATTAAAGTTTAAGAAGCACTGGTCTAAAATACAGCTGTAGAAAGTAGAGAAATTTCACAGGTATTACACAAATTGCTGAGAACCAGCTTTCTACTTTTATTTCAAGCTAACTAATTGCCTTCCAAGTGTCCACATTTTTTTTTCCACCAGGTTTTCTACACACATGCTGCATTGTTCTAGGGATGAATACAATGAACACATCTTAAGAAACTTACCTTTACTTCAAGTCAAGGGTAGGCCAACTTGAAAGAAGGAGAGTTTTATATATTTAAAAGTCAAGTAAAAAAGAGAAAAAACTACCATCTCTATTGTGTTTTCTGGATTTAGTTTCCATGTGTTCGTTCACCTTTTCTGGTCTGGTCTCTTGTTTAGAGTGGTAGATTTGGCAAACATGCCTTTGAAACTGTAATCTTCTATCTTCTTTTATATATGGCAAAACCCAGACATTATTCCAAAATTAATTTTAAAAATCCATCTTTTTTTGTTTTGTTTTGTTTTTCAATTCTTAAATTGCCTTGGCTACTGTAAAGTTTCATTTTTTAAAAAAAGAAAAAGAAACTTTTTAAAATCACTGTGATAAATAATTCAAACATTTTTAACTAATCCAGAAAGAGAACAGTTTGACCCCATTAATTAGTCATTACAAACTACTGACTTGTACAATAATATCAACAGTGTTTCTGGCATAAAATATTAGGGAGTTCGGTCCAGAATGAAGTTTGAATACAGTACTTCTCAAAACACATGAATTTTTGCTGGAAGTATGTGTCACTAAACTGAGCCACTATTAAGACATTATGTTGTTTATGATTACTTTTGTCAACTAATCACAAACATTTAAAGCTAAATTTCATGATATTTTGTTAAGAGCAGCACTGTGGTGATCCTCAAAGTATTTTGACAGCAAACTGAATTCTTGTTCACAAGTATAGAATTTGTTTAGCTCCAGGCATCTGTGTTTGGATTACAAGAATGCTGATTGGTTCACTGCCAGGGGCACCCAAAGGTCAAGCTGTCCTTTTTAAAAGTCTCTCTCTTTCTCTTAATCTCTTTCCTCCTCTCTCTCTCTCTCTCTCTCTCTCTCTCTCTCTCTCTCTCCCTCTCTCTCTTTCAATCTCTCTCTCCTTTACCCCTTTTTCTCATTAATCAGAGTTTTAAAATACTGGAAAAGGCAATGACTTGAAATCATTTAATTTTTTTTCAAGGATATTTTTAAAAGCAGTACTCAGTGTTGGTGTGAGGTCGCATCGATGTGAGTACAGATCATACTGCACACTTCTGACAGGTGACCTGAAACCTTTCAAACTGACATCTGTCACAGAGACAGACACAAGTTTTTTAGCCTGAGAGCTTGTTTTCCTGACATTTCATTTTTCATCAGATTTTGAGAGAAAGGAAAAAAGATGAACTTGAAAAAGTCTTGCCAGGGGCAGAAAATAAGATCAGGCTTTCTGCAGCTGCCTGACTCACCTTTAAAGGTTAGAGGTCTAGCAAAAGTGAACAAAAAAAGATCTCAGTTTGATGTTATTGGATAAAAGGACATGTTGTTACTTTAAATATGTTTCTGAGACTCAAATAACCATTAGGCAGCATTACAGGAGAAATGGAATCAGAGCAAGATTACATATCCATTTTAAATCCCAGTTTTAGAGTTTAGTCATGGAGCAAATCAATCTAACCTCACCTATTCATCTGGCACAAAAGATGAAATCCACAGGTGCATGAATTTTCTCCTGTATTGAATAATTTCCTGCTCCTATAGTATTGAAATGGCCAGTGAAAATGATGCAAGGTGTTGAAATTCTTATTTTGCACTACAGAATGTTATATTAAAATGGTTACCTAGTTTATCTTAACTAAAAACATTAGAGACAACACACATTTGAATAAATGAAAGAATAGCACTGGAAGTCAAACAACATGTAGGTCATACTCTAAGCTCTACTAAAAGTGTGAACTTAGGCAAGAGTCATTTCTATTTCAGTTTTGTCACCTATAAAATTGGGAAAATAATATCTATCTCATGGAATCCCAGTGAGAATGAAACAGAATAATGTAATCTCATGCTGCCAAATATAAAATAGTATAGGCATGAATGGAAACCATATCTTTTTCTCCCCGATTGCTTTTCACAGTACCTGACACAAAAGTTAGTATTCAATTAATGGTTCTTGATTTGAAATGGAAGGTGGTACTCTGCTTATTACCAGTTTGTTGTTGTTGTTGTTGTTGTTTTTAAGAAACCAAGTACAGGAAATTCTTCAATGAAGAACAACATGATTGAAGATTGGGAAATATTTCCCTCAAAATTATTTCCAAATATGCATTTAGAATTGATAACTTGGGCATTTATAAGAGACTATGTACAAATCAAACCATATAATTTTCAAGCCTATGGGACCAGGCAAATCAAGCTTACTTGGAACAGATTTATCCATGTTTTCCAAGACAATGGCTCACATATTGCCAGATGGACAGTGTTTTCGTGAGTGTCAAATAGGGAGATTTTAGTCATAGTGCTCTTCTTAGTATAGGATCTGAGAAGGTACAGAATTAACTAAATATGAGCTAAATATCTGGAATGTGGTCAAGTCATTTTGAAAGTCAAGCTCATCTTAATAACTAGATCATCCACAAAATCTGAAAATACTACTCGTATTTTCCACTAACAAGCCCTCACCACAAAAATAGAACACAGCAGCATTACACATTCATGATATTTAGGATGTGGTGCTTATTAATCTATTCAACGGGTCAAATGGAAAGTAGACAGCAGAGTTAAGATTCAAAGGCCTAGAACTGTGGGCATGACATCTACTCTTATAGGTGAATTGGAATCTAGAGCTTAATGCTCTATTATTAATACAAACTTTTAATCTTTCTATTGTACATTTTACCACACTCCACACAAATACATCCAAGTTAGTGAAATAAATGTGCAAGAATTTCATGTTATAGAAATCTTATAGTGTATATTTTGGAATATGAAGAAAAGAGACAATATTTGTCTGATTCTGCTCTTATTTCAGATATTAGGATTCTGTTCTTAGTTTAGGTAGAATCATAATCATCATTTCCTTATTACCAAATCTTGGTTTTGAAAAGAGACTCCACAAAAATAGTGAAAACTTGGATCATTCCTTAAATCTATTTTTTAACCTCCTCTGTGTTCCTTTAAGAAACTCTTGCCTGTTGCTATTTTAGAAGAGTTGCCCAGTTTTTATCGTTCACAGTCATGCTGTATTATTTTCATGACAAGCTTGAGAGGAACTTTTTAAGATGAATTTATTTATTTAAGTTTATTTTATGAGATATGTTCTGCATACTTTGGATAATTAATCATTTTTTGATAATGGTTATTTTACCACTGATCAAAAAAAAAGACTACATGAAAAATTTTATCTATACTACCCGGTTCTTAAAAGTATAGCACCATATAAAGAACGAATAAGTATACAAAAATTCCTTCCAATGAACTTTGTAGCACTTTAGAGATCTCTCCAGCTTTACTTGACAATGTAATTTACTTTTCTTAGATTAACTAATGTGCTTTCCTGAATCATAATCTGTTTGTCTCTTATAATAGCCTTTTTTTTTTTTTTGGATTTCTTAATGCAATTTTCAACACTAAATTTTAAAGGAACAAATGCATTTTTTGTTATTTCTGAAACTGTGGGTAATCTGAAGTTATAATCTATACAATTTCTGCTTCTCTAACATTCATTTATTCACAATTACACAAAATCTAGGGACTGGAGTTTATAAGTGCTGCTGACATCCAAGAACAGGCAGGACTCATTTATGAGACTTTAAATACCATTCTTCTTTAAAACAAAAAGTCACATTGTTCTAAGGTCATGTGAATGAAAGGGCCAGAGTTCAATTTCAGTTCAAAAGTACAACCCAGAAGATATGTGTGGGTTTCCAATTTGGGGAAATATTTTAGATTTACTTTCTGAACTGTAGAAGAAGGGCAAGGCAAACAAAGTAACACTTCAGATTCTATGAACAAATAGGCACTTCATACACCAGGTGGGTTAGAGTTAGTAGAAAGGTCTGACAGCATACACTTATTTTTCCATGTCCTCTTCATTTTTTGAGTTAAAAAAGAGGGCTCTTTTGACTTGAGCAATGTCTACACCTGAGACCCAGGCATGAGAACCTGTCTGCCTCTACTGTTATTGTTAGGTGCCATGGAGTCAGGTCTGATTCATAGTGACCCTGTGTACAACAGAACAAAACATTCTCCAATTCTGTGCCAGCACATGATCTTGTTATCTAAGCGCATTGTTGCAGACACTGTGTCAATCCATCTAGTTGAAGGTTTTCAATTTTTTCGTTGACGTGCCACTCTCCCAAACATGATGTGCTTCTCCAGGGATTGGTCCCTCCTGACTACATTTCCGGGCTGGGACTTAGCTCAGTTGGTAGAGTGCTGCACTGCAGTCTCTGAGGTCCTGAGTTCAATTCCCAGCACCGCTAAAATGGGAGAAGGACCTGACAATCCACTCCCAAGGCAATCTGGAAACAGTCAGCCATTGAAAACCCTATGAGGGTCGCTATGAGTCAGATACCGACTCCACAGCACCTTAAAACAACAACAACTACATGTCCAAAATACATAAGGTGCAATTTAGCTATCACTGCTTTCAAGGAGCACTCAGGATGTGCTTCTTCTAGGACAGATCTGTTGGTTCCTTTTGCAGCCCATGGTATATTCAATATTCATCTCCAGCACCATAATTCAAAAACATCAGTTCTTCTCTCGTCTTCCTTCTTCAATGTCCAGCTTTCACAACCAAATAATGTGACTGAAAATAGCATGGCATGAGTTAGGTGCACCTTCATCTTCGATGTGACATCTTTACTTTTCCCACTTTAACGAGGTCTTTTGTAACAGCTTTTCCCAAGGAAATTCATCTTTTCGAACAATATCATTGATATCACATGCAAGCAAAATTTTGTTAAAGATCATTCAAAAGCAACCATAGCAGTATACAGACAAGGAACTGCCAAAAAATCAAGCCAGATTCAGAAGAGGGTGTGGAACCAGGAACATCACTGCTGATGTCATATGGCTATTAGCTGAAAACAGAGAGTACCAGAAAGATGTCTATCTATGTTTTGTTGACTATGCAAAGGCATTTGACTATATACATAATAACAAATTATGGATAACACTGTGAAGAATAGGAAGCACACTTAATTGTACTCATGAGGAATCTATTCATGGACCAGGAAGCAGTCACTAAAACAGAACAAGGAAACACTGCCTGTTTTAAAGTCATTAAAGGTGTATGTCAGGGCTGTCTCCTTTCACCACACTTCTTCAATCTCTACGCTGAGCAACTAGTCTGAGAAGCTGCACTTTATGAAGAAGAATGTGGCATCATGATTGGAGGAAGACTCTTTAACAACCCACTTTATGAAGATGACACACCTCTGCTTGCTGAAAGTGAAGAGGATTTGAAACATTTACTGATGAAGATCAAAGAACACAGCCTTCAGTATGGATTGTGCCTCAACATCAACAAAACAAAAATCCTTACAACTGGGTCAGTATGCAACTTCACAATAAATGAAAAAAAGATTGAGGTTGTCAAAGATTTTGCTTTACTTGGTTCTACAGTCAACAATCTTAGAAGTAGTAGTCAAGAAATCTGCCTGTTCTAGTCTTCCCACTCTGTACTGATGACCTGGAAGTGAATCTAAACAACTGATTCACTAGAAAACTCTTACCTCTGTCTTCTCATTTACGATTTGACTGCAAAACCTGTCTTCAGTTATTCTCAATGCCTTTTGTTGGGCCCTCTTTGTACTCTCCCCAAATACTGACTTTGAGTTTTTTTCTTTTCTGATTACATCAACAATATATACATGCTCATTGTAGATAACTTAGAAAATACCACCCAAGAGCATATAGATGTTCCTCAGTTTATAATGGGATTATGTCCTAATAAATCCATCATACATGGAAAATGCCTACAACCATACTGCTGTGGTGGTGGATCCACTCAGATCTCAGAAACTAAACAGGGTCAGGCCCGATTAGTATTTGGAAGGGATACTGCCTGGGAAGACAAGGTGCTATAGGCTTGGGAGAAGGACCTAGCAACCCGCTCCCAAAAACCATTTTCCATTGGAAGCCCTATGAATAGCAGAGAAGCGCTAACAATAGTGTTTTATCTGTTGTTCATAGCGTCAGTATGAGCCTGACATGGACTTGACTGCACCTAAAAACAACAACAAAATATTAAGTCAAAAAATATATCAAGTCAAAAATGTATTTAATGTATCTAACCTACTAAACATCATAGCTTATCTCAGCCTGTATTAAGCATGCTCAGAACACTTACATTAGCCGACATTTGGGCAAAGCCATCTAACACAAGTTTATTTTATAATGAGGTACTGAATATCTCCTGCAAATCATTTACTGTAAGTGGAAAACAGAATAGTTGTATGGGTACATTTTCCCACCATGGTAAAGTCAAAAATCATAACAAATCATCATAAGTTGGAGGCATCTATATTTGCCTTCAGTTACTTTTTCCAAAACCTTGTTTTATGTACCCGAGGAAAGTCAAAACAATAATTTTTATTCACATATTTTACCATATCATAAGCATTTCTCCATCATTATAAAAATTGCTTTTAAGATAATTTTGTATAATAAGAAATATTCTATCAATATAATTAATGGTGACTTTATGTCCTTTGTACTTTTATGTGCCCTTTAATGAGCTTTATACTTATTTTTAATCATTCTGTGTCATTTTTAGATAAAAATTAATCACTTATGCCATTCAAAAATATATCCCATATACTGCTTGTCGTATTTTTAAATCATGTAGAGTTTTTGATGTTTAGAAGTTTCCATATATTGGAAAGTATGTTGATCTTTAACTTTATTTTTTATTTTTACAGTTTCTCATACTATTTTTTGTAGTTTTCATCTTTCCCATTGGAAATTTTTCCTCAAACAGATGATTTTTGCTGAACTTTTTCAAAGTTATGTCTTTTATGAGCTTTGGTGGAGATGGTATTGATTTGAAGTATTAATGGATAATAACAGCACCATGCCAATTGTTCTCCAAGTTTAGTATTCTCAAGAATAGCGTAGGCTATTTGTTGTCAGATTATAATCTGAAGGAGTGGTGCGAGACCTAAGAGCTTGCTTTTATAATAAACACTAGGAATGATTATGCTGAGACAGTCTATGGACCACACTGGAATTATGTGTTCCATTTTTTAAAATTAGATGAGCAATTTCAACACATGGTGCTGGAACACTTGGATATCCATATGCAAAAAAATAAAATGAATTTCAATCCATATCTTGCACCATATACAAAAATTAACTCAAAATAGATCATATAAAAATTAAAAATAAATGGATCATACACCTAAATGTGAAACCTAAAACTGTAAAACTTCTTGAAGAAAACATAGAAGAAAATATTTGTGGAATTGAGTTATGCAAAGATTTCTTAGCTATTGTACCAAAAGTGCAATCCATACAATAAAAAATTGATAAATTGGATTTAATCAGAATTAAAATTTTCCCCTTTTGAAAGACATTGTTATGAAAAAAGATTGAAAAGACAAGCCACGGACTGGGAGAAAATATTTTCAAAGCACATATCAAAAGTACCTATTTCAAAATATATTGGGTTTTTAAAAAAACTCTTAAAAATAACAAAGAAAATGACCAAGCTAAGTAATAAGTAAAATATCTAACAGATATTTCACCAAAGAAGTTATATGAATGGCAAGTAAGTACATTAAAAGATGCTCAACATCATTAGTCATCAGGGAAAGGCAAGTTATAATCAATGAGGTGCCATTACTTATTGATATAGTAGTTGGCATTTAAAAAGACAGACCATACCCAGGATCAGTAAGGACACAGAAGAATTTGAATCTCATACATTGCTGGTAGGGATATAAAGTGATATATGTACTCTGAAAAATAGTTTGAAAATAGTTTGGCAGCTTCTTAAAATGTTAAACATACATTTCTCATAAGATCCAATCATTCTATTATTAGGTAATTAGTCAAAAGAGGTGAAATCATATACCTGTACAGAGACTTGTACATAATGTTTATAGTAGATTTATTTATAATGCCAAAAACTGGAAACAGCTCAAATATCCATCAACAAGCGAATGAATAAACACTGTTGTAGATGCATACAATAGAAATTACTCATCAGTAAAAGGGAATGAACTGCTGATACATACAACATAGATAAATCTCAAAATAACAATGCTGAGTGAAATGAGATAAACCAAAAAATGCAAACTAGATGGTTCTCTTTACATGAGATTCTTTTAAAATGCAAAGAATCTATAGTGACAAGAAGCAGATCTATGGCTGCATGGAGACGGGGAATAGGCTGGGAGGGAAAAAGTGCAAAAGTATCTTAATTATTGTGATGATTTCATGGGTATACAAATATGTTAAATTTAAAAATAAAACATAAATCTAATTAGAGATTCTAGAAAGAGTAGTCTACTCTGATCTCTCTTTTCTATCCTCTACTGGAATAACACAACCTCCTTGGTTAATGGTTGGATCTTGGCTCAACACTCAACAGATGAGCTTCCAGAACTTCATAAAAGTGAGACATGATAAAATTGTTTGATTTGGTTTTGTTTTCCCTTGTTTTGATTGAGAGTGAGCCCATGGAAAAGGATTCTGCCTAAAAGGAGCTACTTCTGTCACGGTTTGGGTTTGCCAAGAAGAAGATGCTGAGATGCTGTTTCCTGGGCAATTATGTTTATTATGTGGTGCCCTTGGGATCAACCCTTGTGGAAGGAAGGAAGCAGTATTGGGTAGCAGGAGAAGAGAGTCAAGCTGTGATATGGCCAGAGAAACTTCAGCTACTTCCTTGGAACTCTCTGACACTGAAAAGGTAGTGATATTTAGAGTTAAATCTAGGTAGATGCTAATCAAGTGTCTACAACAAAAATAGTCATATTATTATATAACATGTATATCATGCATACTAGGTAGCAATAAATTTGGGTGAAATTTGATCAAATGTTCAAAAGATGTCACCACAGGCTCAGTTTCCTGCTGTCTCCCTGACCCACCTCTGACATATTCAATTTGACATGTTCAATTCCAAGCTCAGGTTCCATTCAGCCTCCTTGATTCAGCGATAGAAAATGATCATAAACCTCATGTCCTCCCACTAATGACTTTGAGGAAAAGAAGATCAACTGTCTAGTAGTTCTCATGAAAATTAAAACAGTTCTCTAAACTACATATGTTTTTAAATCCAGTAAAATTTCTCAAATCTCTTCTATTAGGCTATGTCCATACATGACACAGGTTCTCCTTCCAGGATATTAGATTAGACTTATTGGCATGGTCCTATGACTCAGGTGGAAACATCTCCTCCAGAGTAGAGGAGGACTAATTTTCATGGGAACTGTGAGTATTTGTATCAAGAAGTGGATGTGATGCTGAGCCACAAACAAGACTAGTGCTCTCGTAGAACTGCAGTGAGTGAAAGCAAAAACCCCAGCTACAGGGGTATTGTAGGGACTGAGGAGTAAAGGGGGGCACTTTTTGGAGCATAGGGGCCCTTTAATGACCACTGAAATGCCATCATAGATGGGCAGCTGACCCTGCTTACTCATGCACAGTCCATTTTTATTTTACCAATGAGTAAACATATCCTCATCTTTTCAAATTAAAAACTAAAAGAAATGTCAAAAATGAAAAAAAAAGTTTTAAAATTAAACTCTATTAAAGAAATGCTAGTTCAAAAAAGACATAATTGGGCTCTCTAAAACCTGGCAGCTCCCAAACGCCAACAAGTTTTTCTCTTCGCAAGTCTGTTCTCAGCCATTCCAAGAAAGGAACAGAGAAGAACAGAGCTATATCATTTTGATGACAACCCACTTCTAATCCACAGGATCATATGCCTTTGCACCCTGTTCAAAGGAAACTTGGCCTAGAAAAGAATTAGTTTCATAACAAACCAGCCATTCTGAGAATAGAGGTGAGAAGAGATCGGGCGGAAGAATCTGAGACAGTGTAGAGGAGCTGGCGAGTTTTAATTGCCAGTTCATATGCAGCTTCATGGTTCTGCACAGTGACCAGAGGGACTTGGCTTCTAGTTTCTCAAGCTCTCAGTTCAGGAGCAGAAAATAACAAAGTCTGTAAGGTATTTGGTCTTTCTAGAAATAGAAAAAAAAGGTAAAGTAAAATAAGGAAATGTTTGAGTCACTGAGAGAGGCAAATGCAATCATTTCAAGGAAAATAGATTACTGGGAAAGGTCAGCATCTGCAGCATTGTCTTCATTATCTTCATCCGACATCGATTAAGTTCATAGTTTACAGAACATGCCAAAGTACATCACAAGAGCATGGTTATATTGCTTAATGAACTTTAAGGAGATTTAAGCCCAAGAAAGGCTGTAAAGTTGAAGCAAAACAACACAAAACACATTTTATGTGAATAAAAATTCTAACTAAGGCATGATCAAAATCATATGGGAAGGACAGGGTGATTATGTGGAGATTTAAATGCAATGATTTAGAGAATAATAGAATTTAAGCCAAGTGCCAAAAAAATGGAAAAAAACAGCACTTTACATGGCTAGAGAGATCATTTTCTCTAGAGAGATGACTTTCCCATGGATGTGTTCAAATGGCACTATTCCCTAAGCTGCTTCGTTTATTTCTCCCTCCTTCTCCAGGATCTTAGTACTTACCATTTCAAGCAAGCTTTACACCCAAGAAGTTACTGCTGCTAATGAAGCAAATAGTAGTCATGAAACTAAAACTGGGGGAAGAAAAAATAAAAAAACCTTTTTAACTGTCTAGGTTCTAATAAAGCTTCTTAGGGATTAAAATGAGGTAGGTGAAATGTGCAGAATGCGTACTTTTTCATTGTGCTCTGATGAAATAAACAAGCCATGAAAAATCAGTTTCACCCAACCAATCCTTTCCCCTCATCACCCTGTCACCCAACAGTCCACTAAATACACCAGAGAATGATTTTGGGAAACAGAAGACATGCTCCTTTGGTTCTCTTGATTTTCTCTCATTTCTGTGAATTTAATTTTCAGTGCGAGCATGTGTCTGAGCTGGGGCAGACAGATTGGTGCAGGGTTTCTTAAAAACAATTTTTTGCTCCATCAGACACAATATATTCTACTGAAAGAGAAGAAAGCACTATGCCCCAGGGAAAAAAAGTTTTCCCAAAAGTTTGTTCCCTCAAAACTTTACAATGGAAGGCAACGTCCCTCTTGGGTGATTTAATTTAATTGTTATGTTTTTTAACTTTGTTCTAGGGAAATTAAGCAACCATCAGCTGCACTTCATAGGCAAATACCACTTTTTGGTAGATAGAACACAAAACTAGAAATCAGAAAACCCAAAAAAAGAATCCTGGCACAGTGATGCATGATTTCATCTCCACATGCCTAAATTTCCTGTTTGCAAAATGAGATAGAGCTTCCCACTCATCACTTCTTTCTTGGAGATGCTGTGAGGACTAATAGTCTTCACTCTGGTTTTTTTCTTTCAAGAAGAAGCAGAGATTTTAGTGGTACAAAAGACACATCTTGATAAGTTTGAAGAGGGCAACACAGACATGATTTTATACTAGATCTGATGGTTATAAAGGTAAGATATGTTCTATGCTCTTACAGAGCTCATAACTTGGGCATAGAAATAGGTCATTGACCACAGAATATGTCAAGATACATGTGAGAATGTGGCAAACTGAGTTAGGGCTTAAAAGGCAGAAGACCTCAGAGAATAAATGCACAATCTCCAGATCCCAATTTTGGAACTAGACTTCCAGCTGAATGACTTTGAACAAGTCTCTTAACTTCTCAGTGACTCAATTTCTTTATCTGTAAGAAGATTAAAAACAGTACCTCCTTCCTAGAGAAAACATATATATAGTGCTTAGGACAGTCAATGAGTGAGATGATCCGGGCAAGGGAAGATGGAAGTGGCTCTGCAGGCAGAGAGAGCAGCAGCACGAACTTCAGAGGACAAAAAAAGTACGACTGGTTTATTAGGATTATAAGAAATGTGGTATTCCTAAATTATAAAGGACCATCAAGGAACTTCCAACATGGGAAGTTCATGGAAATCTTTGATATGGGCTTAAATTTTATTTTATAGGCAATGAATAATTCTTGGTCAAGAAGTAACATGGTGATATTCACAACTTAGTAAATAATTAAAAGATGATGCTGTTAACAAAATGGACACAATTATTTCCTTCCCAGTATCCTCTATCAATATCTCCGTATGTCTTTGGAGGTTTTCTCTATCAACAGGTAGAATATATTTCCCGACTTATTTAAAATGTGCGGAGTTTGGACTTGCTCATCTCCTAAAATACAGCAGTTATATTATGCCAGTTCCAAACCTAGACTTCAAAAGGTCCTATGCACTTCTGTTTACTTTAGTGGAATCCAGGTGCTGCTTTGTGAACAAGCCCAAGTTAATCTATGGAAGGTAAAGAAGACACATGAAGCAGATCCAGTCTGTACAGCTAAAACCATCCTAGTTCAATCAGCCCCTAGCTGACCTGGTAGCTGGGCATAGAACCTAGCTGAGACCAATGGCCCAGTTGAACTCAGCCTAAATTGCTGACCAGCAGGATTATGAACTAAATAAATGGTAGTTCTTTGAAGCTGTTAAATTTTTGAAGAAAGTTGTTATGCAGCACAACTAATTCTGATAACAATTTTAATAGCTAACTTCAAATAATAGGCCAAAAATAGTTAATAAACACATGCACATGCCAGTGAATAACCACTGTGAGAGTGATAGCTTTTTATTTGTAGATAATTTTACATTTTACAATGAGCTTTCATGTGAATGATCTCACTATTATTAAAGCAAATCTTGAAATAGTCTAACACGAGTATTATTATTTTATAGAGAAGTTGGTAACATACATAATCACACAGTTGGAAGGAGGATTGGAGTCTGGGATTTCTGGTAACTGGTAGACGTTTAAAACCATATCATTCTGTTTCCTCAAGAAAATAAACAAAATTGGCATTCATTTTCACTTATATATTCAATAAATTATTGAGAGTTTTCTATGTACTAGGCAATATGCCAAACACAGGAAATAGAATGATAAACCAACCAGACATAATACCTGCCTTTCTGGAGTGTTAATGAGGGACATAGTTGGGGAGGGGGTGGATAAATAGACAAGTCCCAAACAAGGTAATGAGCAATATCATAACAAAAGTTTATAGGCTTCTCAGGACTTAGGTAAGCAGAGAGATTCCCAGAGAAGCAACATCTAAACTGAAACCCAAAGAATGACTGGGAAATTAGCAAGACAACAAGAGGGAAGAAAGTAATCCAAAAGGACTAACAAGGCAAAGTCATAAATGTGCACTCATGGCCCATTCTTGAAACTGAAAGTAATTACTCAAATTTATAAGCTCTCTATATATAGCATAAATGAACAGAGAGAAGCTGTAGGCATTAGCAGAAATTGACTTTGTAGCATTGCCTTAATCTATTTTCTGTTGCTAATAGCGTGATACCACATATTGGGAAAATTATGAAGAAAAGAGGTTTATTTTGCTTCACAGTTCTGATCCAAGGTCAAAGGGCCATATCTGGTGATGGCCTTCTTCCTGGCCGAGTCCCAAGGTAGTACAGGGCAAGAGACCTGGCAAAATTGATTTCTTTTTTTTTTTTTTTTAGCAGATCCGCTCTCAAGATGACCCATTTACCTATTAATCCATTAATCAGGTAAGTAGAATAATCCATTCATGAAGGAAGAGCCCTAATTATCTCTTAAAGGTCCTACCTGGTCCCACTTCTTATATCATAATGGGGATTAAATTTTAAACATGACTTTAAGAGGGAAAAAAACATGTTCAAATCTTATCAAGGATTTATGGGATTTGGCCAGTATCCTGAAGGAAATTGGAAGTCACTGAAAACATTTCAGCCAAGGCATGACATGGTTAAATTTGCATTTCAGAAAGATAATCCAGACTAGAATGTGGAGACAGAATGGAAAGAGGCGGGGGAATAAGTAAAGCCTGGTAGATAATTAAGGAAGCTATGGCAGTAATTCAGGTAAAGAGTGAGGATGCCCTAAAACAGCATTAAGTAGCAATAAAAATGAAGTAAAAATGAATAAAATTAAAATTTATTTAGGAGACAAACTCAGGGATTCTGGTGTTTAATTAGGTATTCTCAGAAGAAAAGCAACGCTAGAGGCTGCCTTGGGCAAATGAGTGAATGGCAGTGTTTTTCCCTGACAGTGGGGGGACACTGGAAAGGAACAGTTTGGAAGGAGTACCTATCAAATATGCTCCTATAGGATATCCCAAAGATGATGTACAATAGGCAGCTGCAGGAAGCAAAGATGTGAAGAATTTGGTCTCTATGTTTTCTAGAAACAGCTTCTAGAGAGCTTAAACTTCATGATGATCAGGGGAGGGTCTCTACAGGAAGAGAAAACAAGCTGGCCATACTAAATCTTGTAACTTGGCAACAATGTGGGAGTAGTTTGTACTCAGAGAGCAGATGTTTCACAATATGCTGCGCAAAGAATGGCAGTAGTATCATTAGGTTATCCCTTTCACTTTCTACTTTATAAATTGGGATAATCAACAATTATACACTAACACATTTCATGATGAAAACATCTTATGAGGTAGGTAAACCAGATATGAGTATTCTTCACTTTATCAGTGATTACACGGGAAATTCATAGTAGTTGTCAGGTCCCCTAATTAGTGAGCAGCAGGGCCAAGATATTAGAATTCCATGTCTCCTTTCCTAAATCCATCACTTTTTTCATTGCAAATGAGAAATGATTGACAGGAGGTGTATATTGAGAAAGAATCAATAGCACATAACATATTTACTAAAGGGAACCAGAAAGAAAGGTTAAGATAACATGATTTCTGGTCTCAACTATTTGAATATTTGAACCTGAATATTAGTGGTGTCCAGCCAAAACTGAAAACCCTGAGAATGGAAAGGACTTTAGCCTAGAATATGACTTTAGTTTTGGACTGACAGTGCTGAGCAAAAAGTGACCGGGCAAATTTTCTGGGACCACTCTTGTCTCTCTGTAGCTGTAAAATCAAGGTCAATCTGTTCAATAAGGAGGATTGGAGCCAGAGCTTTCCAGAAATTGCCTCCTCAGCTGCTCTCACAGTCTTTTTGTGCAGGGGAACCAATTAAAAATGGACCACAGTTCATAACTATGTTCAGGTTAGCAAGATTAGGAAAATGAAATAAAGAAATTGCTTAAGAGCTAATTCTGGCTCTGGGTATCACTCTAAAGTGTAGCTTAAAATACTTTTAATCATATTTTCAAATTACCCATAAGAAAAAGGGCAATATTTTTACTCACTTACCTAGAGGAAGTATAAGTGTCCTAACTGATAAATGTGTTTAAAAGAAAGGAGCCAAAAAAGATTGTTATTTATTAGAAAACAGCATAACTAGAAGGTCTTAGGCTATATTTTTTCTTCCTACCTTTCTGACATTTTCTTTGAAGGTCATGGAGATGACCAAGTGCAAAGAGGTTCACAGTATTTGGGGTTATTTATGCAACTTCTTGTGGGCATACAATTTAAGCTTGACTAGTCTGATCACTCTGGAATGAGCCCTGGCCAAGTGGTAGGGATTAATCTGCCAAGAGACAGTCTTCAATAAATTATTTGGTTGAATTTTTTTCCTCTTCCTGGCTTAAAACATTTTCCTCCAATAAATAATCGAGTTGTACACTGGAAAACGAAAATGACTGACCTCCTCAGAAAGTAAAAGAAAGTCTGAAAATGGAAACTGGAGAGTTTTCCCTTCTAGTGTCCACTGAGTGAGAAAATGTACTTATTTATTTGAAATACCAGAAAATGGCTCCTATGTAATGAAATATTTATTGAAATTGCTTCTTTGGCCTTCTACAGCTGCTGATAGGGTTTAACAAGAGTCAGGTAAGGAAGTCAGAGTGAAGGTATGTCTATTTATTTATTTATGGATCAAGCAGCTTCGACCATAAGGCTTACTTCGGGAAATCATACAGGCTGGGCCATACAAGACTGACAATAATAGTTATTTTCCATTTTCATTGAATAATTTGCCACAGCTCAGAAAATCAATCTTAAGAGATTTCTATATTTACTTGGTGCAGTTTTTAAGCTTTTACTCTGTTGTTAAAATGTATTTATGTTAGTTTTAATTAAAGTTTACAATGTTGAATCCCTATTCAATGTTTTCAGAATTCTAACATCAATATCTCCACTTTTTGTTGTTTGACTTCATTTATTTGTTTGTTTCCTTAGCCTTTCTATTCTTTGAGAATCAGTTTTAATTCACCACCCCAAGATAAGAACATTTTTCCATTCCTTCTTGCTTTGATCATGATATATCTATCTTAATTAAGACCATGTCTGCTCAAACTATAACAATGACCCTGTGAAAGCAATTATTTCAAAATAATTCCTAAAATAAAACATCTGTATGAGCTATACTCAGAAAGAATGAGAAGTGTCTAGCATTCTAAAATCTCATATAGACCAAATAAAGACATTCTTGGGAGAAAAAGAGCATCTCTGCTCTTCAGAGTATACTGAGTGATACTGGAGCAATATGAATTTTCATGAGGTCCATCATGATTTATTGAGAGAGCTTGAGAAAGTTACTAACCAGTGTTTGCAAGAAATAATCTTCAGCATTACTTAAAAAGCATTCCAACATGTTTACTTTTGCTATTTCTGGCTTTTAGAAAGCTAAAAAAAAAAAAAAAAAAAACAGAACTCCACAGCTAAAAGTAGCCTTAGAGACCATCTAATCAAAGCTGCTCAATTTATGAAAAAGGAAACTAAATTCAAAAACATTAAATAAGTGGAACAAAGGCATTTAATAGTCAGGAAAGCAGGAAGTAGAATCCAGCTCTCTTAACTTCTAGTTCAGTGTCTTACAACATTTAATAATTATGGCATAATCATTAGAAGGAGAGAGAGAGAGACTGACTAAACAACAACAACTATGTGTATGCGCCTAATAAACAATTTCAATGATTACACATGATTTAAACATCCTCCTAACTCATGACTTCATGTGTTACTAGCAGCACCATGATGCCATGATGTATTGCCCAGATCTACTCTTCAAGGCTAGGCACTCATCCCCCGCTGCTGGGAGTGTTGATACTACTCTCAGCAGAGTGTCTCTTTGGGACTTGCTGTGGCTGGACAGAACTGAAGATTAAAGCCCTACAGTGACTGGTCAACGCAGAGGTATAAAAGCCTAGCTTGCTCCCCCAGCCTGGGGCCATCTCAGTCCCAGAGCTCCTTGTAGGATCAGTTCTGGCTTTGGTTGCCACTACACTGCAACTTCTCCTTCTACCCAGTCCTGCTGCCTGCACTCCTCCATAAGTCCTAGTCCTGAGAGTTCCACCCTCAAAGATGCAAATGTTCATCTGAGTCAGCCTCCCAACCAACATGACCAGAGACTTACAATGTCATGGTTAACAGGATGAGTTCAAGAATCAGACTACCTGGATTTGAATCCTGGCCCTGCCACTTTCAACTTGTATTTACTTGGGGAAGTTAACTTTCTCTAAATCTCCATTTGATCAGGTTTTTTAAAATATAAACAATATTAGAAACTACATAGACAGATACATATTATAACAAAAACCGTGTAGAAGTCATAGTGCAGTGCTTAGCACAAATTAATTGGGAAGATTAGCCAGGATGCTAAAGGAAACAGAAGGCACATTGAAAATAAAGAACCATTTACAGGCATATAGGCAGAGCTAAAGCAACCAGTAAGGAAGTGTGAGGCATCCCAGGACTAGCAGCAGTGGGAAGCCAGGATCAGCCCCAGATCTGACACAGCAAGTATTCAAAACAATGTTACAGAGCCTGGAGAGAGCTAGAACTATAAAGGAGGCACTCCTGACAGTTGCTGAGCAGAAGAGGAACTCATGCCCAGACCACGACAAAGGAAAGAAAGAGTAGCAATAAATACACTGGGTTCTCTTCTCCCTCACTGTCTAATTTCCTGCTGGTCCACTAAATACAAAGACAGAAAAGATAGAAGGATCAGTATAGAGAGACCAGTATTCCCCCATACCACCAGTCCCCCCATATACACTCATGTCCAAAGAAAGAAGAAGGGCAAAGAAGGGCAGAGAATAGGTTTAGATAACCAACAATAAGCAGCACAGAGATCCTCAAAAGTTAATTATCATCCCCATTTCTGTAATATCTGTCATATACCATGTTTGGTATCTTGCTGTTTATATAAATGCAAGCTAATGGAACATTTGATTAAAAGACCGAGTTATGATTTTTAGAAAATCTGTCCAATGAGTCCGGCACCATGGCACATGCCTGTAATCCCAACAACCCAGGAAGCTGAGGCAGGAGGATCAAGAGTTCAAGGCCAGAGGCAGCCTATGCAATTCAGTGAGACTGCATCTCAAAATAAAAACAAAAAAGGGGCTGGGGTTGGAGCACAGTACTATAACACATCCTAGCTTGTATGAGGCCCTGGATTGAAACTCCTAGCACTACCAAAAAACAATCAGTTCAGTGAGCGAGTTAGCATAATATCTGTCATATTGTATGTATTCAATATACAGAGGGTGCCAAAAAAGTATACACATTAACTATATTAAAATTATAATACTCAATATATACCAATAAGAAAAGACAAATACATCACTTTTGACTTCTGCAATTATGAGGGCATAATACACGTTGCTATCATAATTCAATTGATCTTCAAAGAGTAATACACAGATAACATTGCTTAAAATCTGCACACATTTTTGACACCCCCCAATACATTCATTGATCTATTGACTAATTGTTTTGCCTTAAATAAAATAAATCTTTCATTAATAGAAAAAGTCAAGAAAAGTCTTTGAGAAATATGACTTGATTTCAATATTCTAAGCATAATTTCAAGTTAGTATAAAGAATTTTAGAACTGTCAAGAATTAAATTCACTGACTTCTTTAAAAGAAATCTATCAAATAAATGCAAGATTGTTATTACTTCTCACCCAGAAAATGAAAGGTTGTATGAATAAAACTATATAGGCAAAAAGATAGAAAAAAAATAGTTCCCCAAAAATGATTGTTATAAAGGTAATAAATATCAATTCTTCTGATGAGAAATTTTTATTTTTTAAATATCTGGATGGAGCTCTTTCTAGGAACAGAGAAGAGAAATGGCCTTTCTTCTATACAGGAAAAAAGTAAGGCAACAGAATTAGACAGGCATGGAGTTCTAACTCTAGCTCGACAGGTACTAGCAGTGTAACTTTGGATATGCTATCTAACCTTCTGAGTTGCAACTTTCTTCTCTGCAAGCCAGAAAGAAAAGAGAAAAAGAAAAAAGAAAAGAGAAGAGAAAGAAGAACAGAGGAAAAGAGAAAACAGAGAAAAAAGAAAGAGAAAGAGAGAGAGAGAAGATGAAAGAAAGAAAGGAAGAAAGAAAGAAAGAAAGAAAGAAAGAAAGAGAAAGAGAGAGAGAAAGAGAGAAAGAGAGAGAGAGAGAGGGAGGGAGGGAGGCAGGCAGGTTCGCTCTACCTCAAAGGATTACAATGATAGAAGCTTAAAGTTCATGTCAAGTGCAGAAACGTGGCAGTCTGTCTTAGTTTGCTACACTGCTACATGTGCTTGCACGCACACATACTCAGCTGCCATAAACCTGCCTATTATCAAGGAATCGAGAGTATTGTAATTCAAGAGTGCCTTGTCACACTTCCACAGGGACAATAAAAGGCTTCAGAGATCCCTGAGTTTCCCCATTCCAAACTCTCCTGATGGTGAGGCTGGGCCTTCTCTAAGCCATTTAGCTGGAAGTTTTCAACCTGAAGTCTTCGAATCTCCCTGAACACGGGATGAGAATAAATTGTGTTGTTTGAAAGTGATGATTCACAGATTATATGATATCCTTAAAGTGAGTGAAACAAAGCAAGATGAGCACTGGATGCCTAAGAATCTATCAAAGTACCCTCTCTAACCCTCTAACCACACCGCAGCTGCTTAGCCCCTCCTCACCTGGTCATGGAGGAAGTTAAAGTCCCCTCCCTCCCCAATACCCCAGTTAACTAACACTTCTTATTTTCTTCCCAAGGGTAAAGAATAGAGGTTTTAATCTGTGAATACTGTGGCTTTACTTCCCACTGCTTTAATATAAATTTATGAAATTCAGTTTTCAGCATGTGTAGCCAAGTCTCACAATCCAATGTCCTTTTTGTTATTATTTTAGATTTTGCTGAGACAAATCTTTTGATTGCCTCAAGCTTTATAAGCAGTGGAAATGTTACCACATAGATTAATATTTATGAAAATCTCAATCCTCTGAATCATATGCAGTATTTTCATGTTTTAAACTCAAGCTGTTTCATTAGTAAAGTTATTCTAAGATTTGTAAGTTAATTTACTGTTTATAACTGAATTATAGTTAACTGGATGCTTCTATGATCTTGAAAAACATTTCATTAGAACTTAAATTTTTGGTTTTGGACATTATAGGTAAAAGAGAAGGGGTATTTCTCTTTAACTTGATCAGCGTACTGATAATAATATCATTTGATTGTTTAACATATATTTACATTGCACTATGGGCCAGGCATTCTCCCAAGGAATTTATGTTGTTGTTGTTGTTAGGTGCCGTTGAGTCGTGTCCGACTCATAGTGACCCTCATAGGGTTTTCAATGGCTGATTGTTTCCGGATTGCCTCAGGAGTGAGTTGCCACAATCTTCTCCCATTTTTGTGGTGCTAGGAATTGAAGTCAGGACCTCAGACACTTCAGAGCAGCATTTTACCCACTGAGCTAAATCCCAGTTGTTGTTAGGTGCATTCAAATCAGTATCCGACTCATAGTGACCCTATATACAACAGATGAAGCACCAATGTCAGTGCTTCTTCTGCTAGTCATAGGGCTTTCAATAGCGGATTGATTTTTGGGAGTGGGTTGTCGGGTCCTTTTCCCAAGGACTTAATAGATATCATCTTATTTAACCCTTTACAAATAAACAAAAAAGACCAGAGATGTAAACTAATTTGCCACACCATAAGTGGCAAAATCAAGCTTCAATCTGTACCTGCTGGCTCTACTGCCTATACTCTTAATTATAATGGTATAGGAATATATAACAGAAAGATTGTCAGGCAGCAGGCAAAACATTATGAAGGTTTAATAAGAGAATAAGCATCCTCTCACTGTGTCAGTTTCCTTTCACTCTCTATAATTGTTGTTAGTGTTAGTGCCATCAATTTGGGCCTGACTCATAGCAACTCTATGTACAACAGGACAAAACTCCCCGACACTGTGCCATGCCTGGCACTATGTCAGTGTTTCTCTACTCTTCATAAAGTTTTCAGTGTCTGATTGTTTCAGGGTTATTTTGGAAGTGGGTTGTCAGGTCCTTCTCCAATTTTTGTGGTGCTGGGGATTGAACCCAGGGCCTCAGAAAGTACAGACCAGCACTCTACCAATGAGCCACACCCAGCCCTGCTGTCTATAATAAATAACTGAAAAACCTGATAACATTTGGAGATTCTTTGGTGTGCACGCTGGTTACAGGCTTCCCTCTCCTCCAACGAGTTCTCCCAAGCATGCCATCTTCTAGCTACCTGTCTCTGAGAGACTTCAGAAACAATGTTTGGATTATTCCAATGGGCTGTGTTTAGTTTTCCTGTGCATGTGCTGTGGGAATCAGAAGGAATAAGAAGTCACAGACACAACTTCCCAGCTCCTGCATAGCATCCGGCCTCCCCTACCCCCACCTACTGAATCTCTGGAGGTCTTTTCTCTAGAGACTGTTGTTAATCTGGTCTCCTAGCCCTGAGGGGTGAGAATCTGGGCCAAGTCATGGAACAACAAAATATTAGACATCAGCAATAAAAATAAGAAAAATGCATTGCATAGATTTGTGTCTTTACAAAGCTGTTTTACATATGTATTTTCTCATTTGGGTACTTCCCATGGGAATTATTCAAAACTGAAACTAGTTCAAAGTCATATTGGTACTTTCAAGTTTTCATGTTTACCTTTAACCTCAGTATTATTATGTATTGCATTTCATCTGATTATTTTAAATTGATATCTAAACCTTTTCTGTTTACTAGAGATTAACACTTTTTAAAACATTTATTTCTAACACAATTTTTTAATTTTTTGAAAGGACAGAATGATCATCATCTTGTAACCAATATCGGTAGGTTTGCCTTAAATTTAGATGGAACACATAAGTCTGTGTGTTGTGGGGTGGGAGGGGGGAGAGAGAGTTATAGGAAGAGAAAGACTGAATATTAACATTCCTCCTAAAATTTATATATTGAAGCCTTAACCCCAATGGGATATTATTTATGGCTTGGGCCTTTGGGAGGTGATTAGGTTTAGGTAAGCTCAATAATGTGGGGCTCTCATCATGAGATTACTGCTCTTAAAAAGAAGAGACACCAAAGACTTTGTATTCACTCCTCCCCCGCCCACTATGAATGCACAAAAGGAAGAGGTCATGTGAGCACACAGTGAGATGGCAGCCATCATCAATCCAGAAAAAGCCCTCACCAGAATCAGACAATGAGCTTCTAATTTCCTGATTTATGAGAATATAAGTCTATGTTCTATCAGGCACCCAGTCTGTGGTATTTTGTTATGGTAGCACAAGCTGACTAAAATAGACTAATATATGTAGACACATAATTTCATATATAACATGTGGAGACATACATAATATTGGTATATATAGACATTATTGTTGTTAGGTGCTGTCAAGTCGGTATCCGACTCATAGTGACCCTCTGTACAACAGGGGAAACATTATTGTCAGTGCTTCTCTGCTGTTCATAGGGTTTTCAATGGCAGATTGATTTTTGGGAGGGGGTTTCCAGGTCCTTCTCCCAAGCCTACAGCTTCTGGTGTTCCCAGGCGGTCTCCCATCCAGGTACTAACCAGGCCTGACCCTGCTTAGCTTCCGAGATCTGACGGGATTGGATGCCAGAGGGTTACAGCTGCAGGCATATATAGACATATATTTATACATATATCTATATATAAATACAGAGCAGAAAGTAAAGAGAAAACTTGATAACATAATAAAATAAATAAATGACAGTAGAACAGAAATAATGATCTAACACCTGCAGGCATCTCAGCAACAGAAATTTGTTAAAAATAAAAAATTTTCTGACATTGTAAATCAGGCTCTGAAATAAAATAGTCTGAGGCAACCTCAGGTGTAAGCCAGACAAAGTTGTAGAAAAGGAAGCTACCCAAGGAGCCATTGGTAGTGGCCACCAAAGGATGGCAGACATGGTGAAGGGAGGGAAAAGGTCTTTGCTTAAAACTTCCCCTCTGAAGTTGTGTAAGGTAACAAGGAAGGTTGTTGGTGGGGAGGGGCTCTGTGAGTTTACAATTAGGTAGAAAGGAGATCCAAGTTTGCTTTTGACAACATGGCCTTCTGTGCCTTGCATCATGGTTGCCTGCTATTGGAAGGCATAGCTGGTATGGGATTGCAAAGCCAAAATGCTTTGGTTTTAGTGAGATTTGTCTCCGTCTATTAAGCTCCCTGGTGAGATAAATGGCTCAGTTGAAAGACATCAGTGCCTTCTGGAACAATTAGTGTCAGTAAAGATGGGGAACAAGTCTCCATGAGCAGTACCAAGAGAAATATTTTTACAGAGCCACAGAAAGCAACGAAAGGAAAGATTGCAAGGAACAAAACAGGGACTTCACTCAGATAATTTTTATTTTGGTATAATCGTCCTTAAATAGAGAGTTTAAATAAGTGTGCTGTTAGCTCTTCCAAAGTCTTTAATAAATTAGTCAGCAAGAAAAGTGATGGTACAAGTAAGGAAAGATTAGAAAGGAAATCCATGATGAACTAACTCATTCAACTTTAATAGAGGCAGATAGTATCAATTTTTAAATTTATGAAGGATTCTCTGCACTTTGAGAGTTATCTTTTCATATTTTATCTTAAAGTTTAATAACAAAAATATCAATTCTGTTTCTACTCTAGAACTCAAATTTCCAAGACAAATGTGGCCTATTGAATCTGTCAAAACTGAGGAAGCTCACAGAA
This sequence comes from Pedetes capensis, assembly GCA_007922755.1. NCBI lineage: Eukaryota > Metazoa > Chordata > Mammalia > Rodentia > Pedetidae > Pedetes > Pedetes capensis. The sequence goes on along the minus strand of VMDO01000374.1, from coordinate 93,587 downwards.
TTGCTGATGTTTAGGATTGCCACATAAGACTGATTGGTTTGACTAAGAAGTCAGATAGCCACAAGAAAATTTCAGATTTTCTGAGGAATAAGTCATTGCCATTGAGTGATTCAAACATAGAATGAAATGAAAATTTAAGCCAATATTACCCTAATTTTAAGCTGGTATATTTAATAACATTCAGTAATTAGATGTTTCTGCCTGACAAAAACAGAACTAGACTTCTATCTACTCAGTAGACAATTTGTTAAATCCCCCTGTTTATATACATTTTATATTGAACTTTACAAATTAGAGGTGGGTTTGTATCATGATTTTGGAGCTATTTAATCTGGGAAAGGCCTGGGCCCTTTCCTCCTGAATGGACTTTATCCTGAATGGACTTTTTAGATGGAGAATGGTGAATCAGTGTCAAACTGGAAGATGTTTTCAGTAATACTTATCTAGGGCTAACCATGTAGTGTGGGAGATGGATCTGGCAACCCACTTTTGAAGCACTCTTGAAACAATCAGCCACCAAAAATCCTATGAATAGCAGAGAAGCACTGATATAGTGCCAGGCATGGCACAGTGTCAAGGAGTGCTTCATTCTGTTGTACATAGGGTCGCCATGAGTTGGACCCAACTCGATGATACCTAACAACAATAACTATGTAGCTGATATTTTTCTAAATGGTATGTGTTCTGGGTTCATAGTCCCCTACTCATAATCCAAAAACTCTTGAAAACCAAGTTTTTTGCAACTCAATAGGCAACAAACCTTGACCAAACTCATTTTGTCAGCAAAATCTGATCTCCAGAAAATGTTAATATTTGATTAATGCCCCAGATTCCATTTAAGTATTATATAATACATGGTATATTACATAGAGAAAATTTAATTTTGTGGCTTATGGCATGTTATATGGAAATTTATGTGGTAAATATGGGGTGCCTAGTCCATATTACCTTTCTAAAATCCAAAAAGTTCCAAACTCCAAAATACATTTTGCTCAAAGTATTTCAAGAAGGAAATTATTACACTTAAGTCTCACAAAAGCCTCTAAAGTCCTTTCAATATTTCTAAACTCAAAGAAGGTAAAATTGAGATAAAAAGAGTGCAAATAGAGCTGGATTGTAGTTTGTGGTAAAGCAGTTACCATGGGTTCAATCCCCAGCACCACAGTAAAAATAAAATAAATAGTGTGAACACATTGTCTAAGAAGACCCACCTTGTAAGTGGTGGATCTGGGATTTGTACCAAGGTAAATCTGGCACCAAAGTTTATGTTCTAATCATTGCATCATTCTACCACTTCAAATGACTTGCTAATGACTTATCATTTAAACGAACCTTGTCTTGTTTTTATTATATAAAGATGAAGAAGAGAGAAAGACAGACAGAATAGATATTGTGATGTTGTGATTAGCAGCTTCTCTTTGTCAGTCATGATACAGCTAGAAAAACCTTGTCCACAACAAGTAACTCACTCAAAGGAATTCAGTATGAGCAACTAGTTACAAAAGCATATGAATTAAAAGGCCCAATGGGAGACAATGAGGCAACCCAGAAATTGGCAAGACCCGGAAAGCCACCACCATTGCCAGGGCTGAAACAAGAGAGAGAGAGGAGGTGGCATTACTAAATGCTAATGGCAAATTGCTGATCCTGTGGACTGAAGTGCTGGCCTTCAAAAGCAGCATTCACTGCCCTAGAGATCAATGCGCAGAGCAAAAGATATAAGGAAAGACATTCTAGATTCTCTTTTTCCAATCTCCAGCTCCCCTTAGATGTTTTGTTGTTGTTAGGTGCCGTTGAGTCTTGTCTGACTCATGGGGTTTTCGATGGCTGTTTGTTTCAGAATTGCCACATCATTCTCCCATTTTTGCAGTGCTGGGAATCAAACTCTGGACCTCAAAGACTGCAAAGTGGCACTCTACCAACTGATCTATATCCCAGATAACACCATTAGATACTTACATTGTCTGAATTGGCTTACATTGTCTGAATTGGCTAGAAGCCAATTAGCAATGAAGTTTGGGAAACATAGTTTTCAGGGATCAATCTTCTTTGCCACAAAGCAAAGCAGAGAAAAAGGGCAAAAAAACAAATTTGGATCTGAAAGTCAAATGATCAATGATCAAATGACTATCACCCAAAGTTAAAAGTAAAAATGTTAGATAACAGATTAAGGATCAATCTGAAAAGATTGACAGGTGGTAGTAAGGCAAACCCTAACAAAATGTGTTTTCCACGTTTAGTTATTAAACAATTATTTACTAAGGACCCTCTATGAGATAGGTGCTTGCAGCCATACTTCTGTAGCCTGCAATCCCATCAGATCTTAGAAGCTAAGCAGGGTTGGGCCTGGTTAGTACTTGGGTAGGAGACCACCTGGGAACACCAGGTGCTGTAGGCTTGGGACAAGGGCCCATCAACCCACTCCCAAAAAGCAATTCACCATTGAATATCCTATGAATAGCAGAGAAGCACTGACAAGTGTTTCGCTTATTGTACACAGGGTCTCTATGGGTTGGACACAGACTCCATGGCACCTAACAACAACAACAACAACAACAACAACATGTGATAGGTATGATCTGTGAAGAATATAAATGTCTAGAGGGCAGAGAGTATGGTTTATTTACAAAACTAATTTTTTCTTATTAACAGAAAGTAAATTCAAGCAATGTAAATGGAGAGTATTGAACTTGAGTACAAAGACCTAATCATATATGAGATGGGAAGAAGATTGCCTTAGTAGTATGTACAAAAAAAGGACTTAGATGTTTTAGTTAATGGTCAATTCTGAGTCAACAGTATGAGGAGATTATCCAAATAAAACTCATTGAATCTTGGGCCACATTAATTGAAGTAAAGTATTAAAATATGTTAGGTGGCATTTCTATCCTAAAATTCACTAATCAGATAAGCTAGGAATGATAATTGTACTTCCTGCCAACTCCTTGTGAAGGATATAAACCAACCCTATTATGTACAGAAGAGAGGCGAAGCAGTGAAGACACCCAAAACCATGTCCTGTGAGCAACAATGGAAAAACCTGTGAATATTTAAATAATTTGAAGAACATATCCTCCCCCCATCCTCTACTCCACTTGGAAGAAATACTGCCTCTGCCCCAGTCCTGCATCTTAGGAACCCAGGAGGAGGTCATGTTTCATATCACACAGCATCCCACTGCAGGAATCTGGACCAGTAGGACAGTCAGTCCTATGTCTGCCCCTTCTGCCAGCACCTGGAGTAAGAGTGCTAGACCAGATATTCCCTAAATGTGAATTTGGATTGGAAAGCACTGAAATGCTAAACCACTTAGTAATAGAAGCAAAAGTTAAAAAGAAATCATGACAAATGGAGACCATGTGTAAAGTAAAATAACCAGGGAATAAATTTGTTTGGTAAGCAGAGAGTACTCAGCAGCCGAAAGAAGAAAATGGAAAACTTTAGAGAGCAGTCAAGGTGCTGTGAGAGGGAAGGAAGGAGAATTAGAGAAAGAGAGAGCAAATAAGGCCCCAAGGAACTGCTCTCTTCCTAATAGTTTCTCTCTTTTGATTTTATTCCATGTGGATCTTTATTTAAAAAAGAAAAAGAAAAAAAAACCCTCCTTTTTTCTTAAAGTGACATTTGTAAGTCACTGTTTTTACAACAACAACAACAAAAATCCCTAAAAACTAAAACAAACTGTTCTGAAGGGGGGGGTGTATAAAGTAAAATAATTTTGTATAGTCTTAAGGACTAAAGGGGAGAAGGACTTGGCAATCCCTTCCCAAAACAACAAGCCATTGAAAACCCTATGAGGGTCACTATAGGTCAGACCTGACTATAAGGCAACAACAACAAGGACCAAACATCAACTGACTGAACAAGACTCTGGTCTTTTTCTAATGAGCCACTGAATGTGACATGGATTTCCTCAAATGCAGAACTTTGTCTGCCACAGAGGTGGTTCAAGCGGAAGCTACCGTCACATTGCAGGGGTTCAAGTCCAGGACATGGTGCAATGCCTGACAGCCCTTCCAACTTGAAACCATGTCCTCTGGCTGTAGGTGGAAAATTCTATATCTTTATGTAACAGAAATGGTTTTCATGATCTAAGGAAAGTACAGTCTTCCAAATAAGAATTTTGTCTTTTGTTTTTACTTAGAATACTTTTCTATCCAGTGCTTTGCCATCTTGAGCTTCTTTCCTTTCAAATAGGAAGTGACAGGCCCAAGTAGTTTTTGAGTTCAGTAAATAATGTTTTATGTGTTTGAAGCTTTGAGAAAAGAAGCAAGTCACTTTGGCACCAACTTCTTTCCACTAATTTTTAAATTCATGTGTATTTTTTAGTTAATTCAGTTCATATGATTTTGATTTATTTACACTTAGCTCCCTAACATGTGTGGTTAACAATTTGATGACTATGCACCTTCTAATTAGTCTGTCTCAGAACCAGATATTCATGTGCTGCCAACACCACCAAAGGGAAATCCAGCTGACAGAATTTTGGATACAAATGGTAATTTGGCGATAGAAGTTCTCTTGTTCCCAAAAGTTACAGATGAAACAATTCCAAGTATAAAGTATCTTACAAACTTTTGACACAAACATATGTTGCACAGATAAATAGCAGAGGGACAGCTACCTCTTTTGTTGCTCTGCTTCCATGATTTGCAGACGTGTGACTATAGGGAGTTACTACTTTATATGAGGTTATGTCTGCATCCCCAAAGAACCCAGGGACCTTGTCAAGAAAGAAAGTCAAGCTGGTCGTTAAGTAGAGTGTAAACCAAAGCACTCATAATTGATAGAATTTTTCTCATTCACAGAATTAGATAATGTTGAATGTGGTAGGAACTTTGGAAATCATCTTAGCCAATTCTTCTCTCTACTAATGTGTTTTAAATGGTTGTTTTGACATTCCATGAACATAACCTTTAAATTCACATGACATTGGTCCAGGCATGAGTTTAATTATAAAACTCAAGGCACATATGGAGCAGAGAGAAAATTTTCTAGGGAAACCTAGAGAATTATGTTTTATGGATGCCTTTTTTCCCTACTTATTCTTGAGACCCACAGTGTGGAAATGGATTTCCCCCTTTAAATATGTTAGAAAGAGTGATAGCACAGCTGAGATATATAAAATGTACATTCATTTGTTCTTACTGTATAAAATGTATATTTTATATACAATTTATGTTGATAAAATTCTAAACTTTCTTCAATATATATACAAATGCCAATGTTCTGCAAGTCAACGTTGCATAAATCATATATTCAAACAAATACCAAAAATACATGACTTACATAATTAAACACATGTATTAAATTTACATATAGGCGTGATCTTTCCAATTTAAAAATATTTAACCATGCTAGCTCCCATGTATTCAGAAATGGTTGGAGAATAAATAAATCCTTGGCTAAAGTCCTTTCCTTACTGAGTCCACTGGTTAAAGGTTATGGCCATTGCCTTCATGTCACTGAGAGCACCCTACAAGTTAGAAACACACATAAGGTGGATCTGCCCATTGATCTTTCTTCCTTCCAGAAGCATCTGATTATTTTACCTCATTTACAGACTTTAGTCTTTAATCATTGTTTTTCTAATATCAACTGAGCTGGAAGATGGCCATACAACTTTGACAGCCATCATCCAGACTACCCACTCCTCCAGAGTCTCTTGTTATTTATGTTACTCATCACCCTTCAGTAGAGCTGTTTTGCCTTCACCATATAACAGAGAGGAAGCACAGATCTCAAAAGATTCAATGGCTCTTGAGAACTCATCTTTCTTTTCTGTCATTTAAAAATGTATTTCCCAGTAATAATGCCCTTCTTTAGGAAATTCTTCATTCTCTCAAAATCACTAGTGCTTTTCCTCCATCTACTCAAACTGTACCCCATGGCCCAAGATTCTACTGAAGTCTTGCCTATTGCAAAAACCCTTTCCTGAATCCTCTGTGATCCATCCCGACCTTGAACCTCTGGTACATGCTCTGTACCACCCCATTTAGTTCCATGTTATACATAAGCTTAGATATACTTGAATTGTTTCATACATTAGTCTTATGTTCCTAACTACGTGAAGTTTCCTAAGAGGAGAAAATTTTGTTTTAGAGTATCTTCCCAATTCCACAATGAACTTTAGAGGACAACCTGAATTAAGTGTCGAATATTGAAGTTCATTTCCACTTTACAAATGATAACAAAGCAATTTTCCACCACTAACTATAGCAAACTCACATCCTCTAAAATTGCCATTTTAATTTATAAAGACATTTATCTATTTAAAAACTTATATATACCATTTATGCCTGTGGTGTCCAATAGTATCAGATCTAAGAAACTAAGCAGGGTACAGCACTTAGTACCTTTGAAGCAGGATACTAAGCAGTGGTTAGCACTTGAACGGGTGCTGTAGGCTTGGGAGAAGGACCTGACAACCCAGTCCCCAAAAGAACAAACTATAAAACCTTATGAATATCAGAGAAGCACTGACAATAGTGCCCAGACATGGCACAATGCTGGATGGTGTTTCATTATTGTACATAGTGTCACTATGAGTCAGACCCAAGAGGACAGTACCTAACAATAACAAATACCATGTATAACAAGTTACAAAGTTTGCAGTAAAAATTGTCTCTTCTAATTAGAAATAGTTTGACTAACAAGCATTTAAGATACTGATCTCTACCTTCCAACAGCTCACAGTCTCATAAGAGAAAGGTATGTCCATAAATTAAAATGTAATGAAAAAAAAAAAAGACAAAGCCCAGCACATCAAAAGTGAAGGAGGAAGAATAACCTCCAGAGGTTTTCTAATCAAACTCTACAATCCAATGGTTGTATAAAATTCAGAACCCTCTTTTTATTTGTCCTTACTATATAAAATCAGAGCGTTTTAAAAAATATAATTTATAATTTATATTGAAGTTCAAAACAAAATAGAAAGTAGAGATAAGTAATTTAGAAAAATGAATAATTAATATATCTGTTGAATGGAAATCCAGAACAATATAAGATGTGAAGTCATATTAATGAAAGTATAGTTAGTTTCTTGTTCAAAATAAAAGCCACACTCACCTGAAGCATCTGTCTACTTCAATCATGTTATTTACTATGGTTTTGCTTTTTCATTCCTGTGCAATTCTTTGTACATATGCCTTGGGACTGGCATAGGTTCAGCTGGCTTTTATTCAGGCCTATCTTTTGGTAAAAATTAGTGTAAGATGAAAACACTGTCTTATTTTGCAATCTTAATGTTACATGACAATGTCAAGATCTCACCGTAGATTAGTGTACACATCAAATGTATGTCTTAAAACTCTTTGAACTTATTGTGAATGTTCTTTTTTACGTCTTCTTTTCACATTTATTATCCTTGCTATGTTTGTATAAAATATGATAATTAGATTTCATTTTCTTCCAGAAATAAATAGAATCAAGCTCTGATGTAACTTGCTTTGAAATAAGTTCGTCTGATAAGTAGTGGCTGGTAGCAAGGGAAAGCAGTAAGACTTTCATATCTAGAAAGAAGTTTAAAATAATAGCTTCCATAAAAAGTGGTCCAAGTTAGAAGTCCAAACAAGTATGGGATCTAGATGAGGAAACTACATACCTTTTCTTCTTGAGTTTTCTAAATTATGACTGACAGTTGAAACAAAAATTGTAAGAGTCTCTGATGTGGTTTTAAATAGGTAGGAAGTAAACACTGAAAAGAAAAGGAAAAGGAAAGGGGGAGCAAACATTTAAAGGTAGAAAAAGTTTCTACATATCACTTGAACTGGTAAAATTATGAAACCAGTAGTCCATAATACCCTATATATATATATATATATATATATATATATATATATATATATATATATAATGTAATACCAGAAAACCATGAAAGAAATCAGTACAGAGTAATACACTCAAAAATACAGTAGATAAATAAAAATGAAATTCTAAAAAATAAGTAACCCAGAGGAAAGCAAGAAAATGGAAAGAATAGCAGGGTATGGTGGCATATGCCTGTAATTCCAGCCCTCAGGAGGAAGAAAAAGGAGAGTCAGTGTGAGTTATAGGTCAGCCTGAGCTACATAGTGAGTTCCAAGGCCAACCTAAGCCACATAATGAGTTCATGCCTGAAAAGAAAGAGGAAGAAAGAAAGAAAAAAAGAAAGAAAGAAAGAAAGAAAGAAAGGAAAGCCAAACAAAATAAAAAGTAAAATAAAATACATTTAAACACTAATGTATCAAAAAATGAATTAAATATAGTAAATTGTCTACATACACCAGTTTAAAAACAGATCAGCAGAGTGGATTTGTAGACATGACTAAAGTATATGCTATCTAATAGAAACTCACTGCAATTGTAATGCTATAGGTCAGTCGAAAGTAAAGAATAAAACAGATATACTAATATCAAATGAAAGCAAAAGAAGTTACATAATATCAGACTAAGTGGATTTCAGAACAAAGAAAATTACCAGAGACAATGGAGGACACTATATGATGGTAAAAAGTTTCAATCCAAGAAAAAGATATTGCAATCCTATATATGTATATACAAACAACAGAGCTGCAAAATATGTGAAGTGAAAACTGGTGGAACTGAAAGGAAAAATAGAAAAATCTACAAATATAATTTGATACATCAATACCCCCCTGGAAAATTGATAGAACAAGGCAGAAGATCAGCGAGGATAAAGCACATGTGATCTTAGCCAAAAGGCCAAGAAGTAATCAGCAAGGATATAGAAAAGGTCAATAATACCATCACCACAGAATCTAAATGACATTTGAATGTGCCACCCATTAACAGATGAACACTTTGTATTCCATTGCTCCTGGATTATAGATGCTTCTGGAATTATGATGAGGTTATGTCTAAATATATCCATTTTAAATTGAAAATATCATAAGTCAAAATGCATTTAATATACCTAATCTACCAAACATCACAGCTTAGCAACAGAGTACTCTACTTAGTGTTAATTGTATACTCTCATGATCGTGTGGCTGACTAGGACCTGTCACTACCCAGCATCTCTGAAGAATATTGTACCACTTAGCGGTAGCCTACAAAAATAAGAAATTCAAATTTCAAGATACAGTTTCTACTGAATGGTATCACTTTTGCAATACTGTAAAATCAAAACAATTATAAGTCAAATCATTATAAGCATGTACAACTGGCCCTTATTATCTGTGGATATTGCATCATCATATTTACGCATTGGCAGATTGAAAATATTCAGAAAAAAATAATGCTCTTTACTGAGCATGTATACATTTTTTCTTGTCATTATTCCTTAAACAATAAAATATAATAATTATTTGCTAGTCTTTACATTGTATTAGACATTATCAGTAATCTGCAGATGATTTAAAGTTTACAAGAGGATGTGCAAGAATGGGAGAAAGACCTGGCAACCCACTCCTGAAACAATCCCAAGCAACCAGCCACTGAAAGCCCTATGAGGGTTGCTACAAGTCAGACCCAACTCGATGGTACTTAACAACAACAACAACAACAACATATAGATTATATGTGAATATTATACCATTTTATCTAAGGAAGTTGAGCATCAGTGAATTTGAGTATTCCTCTGAATACCTAGAAAGAACTGTATAGCAAGGCAGATTCTGCTCTGGGTTTGATCCCCAGCACCACAAAAATGTGAGAAGGACATGGCAACCCACTCCCAAAATAATCTAAAAAAAATCAGCCATTGAAAACCCTCTGAGGGTTACTGAGTCTGACCTGACTCGACAGCACCTAACAATGCCAACAACTACATATTACTCACTGTAGAATTCTACCAAACTTCTAAAACAGAACTATGAGGGGGGTGATGTCAGCAAGATGGTAGAGCAGGAAAAGGAAAGAGCATGTTTTCCTCAATTAACACACCAATTCAGCTACAATTTATGGACAGATTCCCTTTGTAAGAAATCCAGAAATTAACCGACAATCTCCAGTAGGGAAATATGAGCACCCTGTTGCTGGATTCCTATTGCTAGCCCAACACCACACAATTGATAAGAGACTCACCAGTACCTACCTAGAGAAAGAGTTGGTCTCAGTGTCCAAGGCCCGAACCCCACTGGGGGCTCCCAAAAGGATTTGCTTTGTCTGACCTGTCATAGATCACAGTCACTGACAAATCCAATTCTAGCTTTCTGGGGACTGATTATAGCTTATGTTAGTAATCTCCACAGCCCCTACCCTCAGCTCAACACAGATCAAACAGAAAACACACACACACACACACACACACACACACACCAACTTCCAACTTCTCCCTCGCTAGGAAAAGGGTTGATCTGTGTGCATAATGCCCACATTTTCCTGGGGCTACACAAATATCCAACTTCTATTATGCCTATTCTAAAATATTGCATGGACCTAGTATATTCTAGCCTGCAGCCATAGCACTGTGGTGTCTGATCCCCTCAGATGTTGGAAGCTAAGCAGTGTCAGGCCTAATTAGTACTTGGACAAGAGACCACCAGGTGCTGTAGGCTTGGGAGAAGGACCCGGCAATCCACTCCCAACAAACAATCAGCCATTAAAAAACTTATGAACAGCAGAGAAGCACTGACAGTGTTTCACCTGTTGTACATAGGGTCAGTCTGAGTCAGACACTGATTCTTTGGCACCTAACAACAACAAGTATACTCTGCACATTGTATACTGTAGATATCCAGGAGCTACAAAGGACAAAGAAAACAAGTGATATCAACACCAATATTTGAAAGACACACAGAATCCCTGGCCAGAGTGAGTGAGGTGGAGTGTTTTCTCCTCTACAAGTCCAGTCTATGAAGCCTAAGAGAGGAGGCTGCCTTGTCTAATGCACAAGCACCCCACAGAGAATCAAAGAGGATGAAGAAAAAGATAAATTCTTGACAGAATTCTTGACAGAGAATTCAAAATAACCATCATAAACATGTTCACCAAAGTCAGACAAACTAAGTCATGCATGAAGAAAGTGAGAATTATAGCAAAGGGATAGAAAAAGACCAGAGATTATGGAGCTGAAGAAGAAAATAACTGAACTGAAAATGTCACTACAGCAATTTAATAGCCTACTAGATGAGATAGAAGAAAGGATCAGTGAAGTCAAAGAAAGGTCACTGGAAATTATTTGTTCAGAGGAGCAAAAAGGAAAAAAGAGTGCAAAGGAATGAAGAAAGTATAAGGAAGTTATGGGATGCCATCAAGTGACTCAATAAATACATTATTAAAGTAAAAGATGAAGGAAAAAAGAGAATGTATTGTAAAGCTTATTCAAAGAAAGAGTGAGTGAAATTTTCTAAAATCTACAGGAGGACATCCAACCCTAAAAATGTAAAACAGCTTAAATGTGTTAGTCAGTTTTCTGCTTCTGTGACAAAATACCTGAGAAAATAAATTCAAAGACTCACAGTTTCAAAAGTTTCAGTTCATGTTCCATTGGCTCCATTGTTTTTGAACCTTTGTCAATGTAGAAAATCATGGTGGGGAGCATGTGATGAGCCAAAGCAGCTTACCTCACAGTATCTGGGAAACATGGAGAAAGAGAGAAGAGTCCAGGATCACAATATCCCCATCAAGTGCACACCTCCAATGGCCTAACTTCCTTCTATGAGGTCTCACCTCCTAAAAGTTCTACCCCTTCCCAATAGTGCCACTGGCTGCTAATCAAGCCTTAAGCATATGGGCCTTTGGAAAACATGTAAGATCCAAACCATAACACCAAATAAGTTGAACCCAAAGATATCTACCCTGAGACACATAAACAACTTGTCAAAAGGCAAAGGCAAAAAAAAAGAATCAAAAGCAAAAAGAGAAAAATGACTTGTCACAAATAAGAGAAACTCCGTAAGATTGTCCGTATATATCTCAGCAGAAACTTGCAGGCAAGAAGTAAGTAAGATGATAAATATCAAGTACCCAAAATGAAAAACTGTCAACCATCGTTACTTTACCTGGCAAAACTTTTCTTCAAAGATAAAGGGAAAATAATGTCTTTTCCACACTAACAAAACCTATGGAAGTTCACCAACATTAGAGGTGCCTTACAAGAAATGCTAAAGGGAGTACATTAACTTCAAAGGGGTGGAATTTCCAGACAGAAGAATATCAAGGAAACAAAGCACTTTCAGGACACAATAGACCAAACCAACTACCTACACAGATCATTAGACCCAACAACAGAGGAATACACATTCTTTCCATATGCACAGGGAAATTTCTTCAGAATAAATCTAGGATTTTACCTTCAGGAAATATATAAGGAAAAAAAATTAATCCAAAATTACCAGAGAGATGAAAACAAGAAAGATCAGAGCAGAAATAAATGAAACAGAAAAATATTGGAAAAAGCCAAAAAAAAAAAAAAAGGTGGTTGTCTGGAAAGGTAAAAAAAAATGACAAAATATTACATATACTTCCTAAGGAAAAAAAAAGAGAAGATTCAAATAAATAAAATCCTAAATGAAAGAATGGGCATTAATTTGATGCCACAGAAATAAAAGAAAAAGTCATAAAAGACTTCTATGAACAATTATGCATCAACAAACCAGGTGACCTAGAAGTACATACAAGAGACCATATACAATGACACCCCCCAACGTGTCTGTCAGCTTGGTATGCTCTGGGGACTTATATGTTGCTGTGATGCTGAAAGCGCTGTCACCAGTATTTCATATATCAGCAGGGTCACCCATGGTAGACAGGCTTCAGCTAAGCTTCCAGACTAAGACAGACTAGGGAGAAGGACCCAGTAGCCCACTCCTGAAACAATTAGCAATTAAAAACTTTATGAGTGGCAGAGGCAAATATAGTGCCAGCAAGTGAGTCCCCCAGGATGGAAGGCATTAGAGAAACAACTGAGGAAAAGTTGCCTCCTGAGAGTAGAGTTGACCTTAATGATAGGAATAGACTAAAGCCCCTTGGACCTCCAGTTGCTGATGTGTCATGACTCAAAATGAGAAGAAGCATAGTGGCTACAACAATTGCTGAAACATAAAAAGATTTTGTACATGGCACAGTGTTGGGGAGTATTTCGTTCTATTGTACATAGGGTCACTATGAATCAGATCTGACTCAACAGCACCTGAAACAACAAATGCCATGATCAAGTGGGATTTATCTCTGTAATGCAAGAATCACTCAGCATATAAAAATCAATTAATGTGACCTAGCACATTAACATGATAAAAGATAAAAATCATGATTTTCTAAAGACATTGGGGAAAAAAAATCTTTTCATGAAACTCAACACACTTTCATGACAAAAACTCTTGCCAAACTAGGAATAGAGGGAAAATAGTTCAACATAATAAAGACCATATGTGAAAAGTCCACAGCTAACAACACACTTAATGGACAAAAACTAACAACTTTTCCCATTAGTTCAGAAATAAGGAGAGAAATCCTTTCTCAACAATTCTAATTAACATAGTACTGGAAGTTCTAGTAGAGTAATTTGGCAAGAAAAAGAAATAAAAAACACATAAGTTGGAAAAGAAGTGAAATTGCTACTGTTTGCACACTATATGATCTTGCATAGAGAAGATCCTAAAAACTCCATTAAAAAATGTTGGGACTAACAAATAAATTCCGTGAAATTATAAGATACAAATTCAACATACAAAAGTCACTTTCATTTCTATATACTAACTTCTGAAAAGGAAATTAGGGCAATGATCCCATTTTCAATAGTCATTTAAAAAACAAAATAATAAAGAATAAATGAGCAAGAAGATGAAAGTCTTGTTCACTAAAAACTATACAACACTGCCAAGTACTGTGGTACATGCCTGTAATACTAGTGACTTAGAAAACTGAGGAGGAGTATCACAGATTCAAGGCCAGAGACAGCCTGCACAATTTAGTGTGAGACCCTATCTTAAAATAAAAATAAAAATAGGGCTAGGAGTGCCCCTCAGTAGTGGAACACTTGCCTGCCATGCATGAAGCCCTAAGTTCTAACTCCAGTGCAAAAAAAACAAAAAAACAAAAAAAAATCTATAAAACACTAATGAAAGAAATTAAAGAGACAGAAAAAATGGACAGGTATATCTGGTTCATGGAATTAAAAATGTAATACTGTTAAAATGCCAATAGTGCCCAAAGTGATCTATACCAATTGCTGTCAGAGTCCCAATGGTGCTTTTGGCAAAACTTGGGGAAAAAATCTAAAATCTATATGCAATTTCAAAAGACCCCAATAGGAAGGTAATTCTGAGCAAGACAAACAAAGCTGAAGGCATTGCACTTATTGATTTTAAAATATACTGCAAAGGTACAGAAATTAAAGCAGTATGGTACTGGTATAAAAATTCAACATCGTATAAACAAATGGAACAAAATTAGCAAGCCAAAAAGTAAATCGATTCATATCTAGTAAACTGATCTTCAACAAGGATGCCAAGAATACATAGTAAGGGAAAGGATAATTTCTTTAACAAGTGGTTTTGGGGAAATTGGATATTCACACCCAAATAAAATTAGACCATTAACTTATGCCATACATGGCATCCAAATCAAAGTGGATTAGAATTAAATATAACATTAGAAAACTAATAGAACTCATAGAAACTCATAGAAAACAGGTAGATAAGCTTTATAATATTCTTCTTGGTAATGAATTCATGAGTATAACACCAAAAGCAAAGAAAACAAAGCTTCTGCACAGAAAAGGAAATAATCAATATGGTAAAATAGCAACCTACAAAATGGAGAAAATATTATCAAATCATATATCAGATAACTAATTAATTTCCAAAATACATAAGGAACTCCCACAACCCAATAGCAAAAACAAAAACAAAAAACCTAACAACTTGATTTAAAGATAGGCCAAGTGTTTGGGTACACATTTCTCCAAAGAAGGAATGCCAATGATAAAACAGTTATCTAAAAAGTTGAAAGATATAATTTACTAAAAGGAAAAAGTAAACCAAAACCACAATAAGATATCACCTCACACTGGTCACAAAGTCTCCACAAAAAAATAAGTAAATAAAATAGTATTAGTGAAGGTGTGGAGATATTGAAAACCTTGGGAACTGTTGGTGAGAATGTAAAATGGTGCAGCTGCTATATGAAACAGTATGGAGGTTCCTAGAAAATAAATAAATAAAAATTTAACTACCTCCAGGCACCATGGTAAACACTTATAATCATAGTAACTCAATAGGCTAAGGCAAGAAGATAGTGAGTACCAAGGCAGAAGCAGCCTGTGCAACTTATCAAGATCCTGTCTCAAAGTATAAAATAAAAAGATGCTAGTGATGCAGCTCAGCAGCTCAGTGGGAGAGCATTTGCCTACCATGCATGCACACACAGGTTCTTGGGTTTGACCTACAAGTACTACAAAAAGAAAAAAAGAAAAAAAAGAAAAAAGAAAAAACCTACTATATGATCCAACAATTCCTTTCCCGGGTATTTATCCAAAAAAAATCAATATTTTTAAAGGAATTATTTACTGCAGCACTATTCACAATAGCCAAGATATGGAAATAACCTAAATGTCCACCCACAGGTAAATGTATAAATAAAATGTGGTATGTATGTACAATAGAAGATCACTCATCTTTAAAAACAGGGGAAATTTTGTCATTCGCAACAATATGGTTAAACCTGGAGAACATTTAAGTGAAATAAGCCAATTACAGAAGGAAAATTACTGCCAGTTCTATGAGAATAGTCATCTAAAATAGTCAAATTTATAGAATCAAAAAGCGGCATGACAGTTGCCAGTGGATTTGAGGAGGGGAATGTGGTGAGTCACTAATCAACAGGTATAAAGTCTGGGTTAAGAAAGATGAATAAGTTCTAAGGATCTACCTTACAACCCTATACCTATAGTACATAATACCATATTACACATTTAAAATTTTGTGAGTGCAGTAGATTCTATGTTAAGTGTTCATAACACAATGAAATAACAATTTTCAGAAAATAAAAGATATTTTTAATAGACTAGAAAAGAGAAAACTTGATTCCAATTCTGTAAAACCTCTTCCAGAAAATAAGAGGATCAAACACTTCTTGATCATCATATAAAGCTATTACTACCCTGACAACAAAATGGATAAAGGCAGCACAAAACAAAGTCTGGACCAGTATCCATCAAGAATATAGGTGTGAAAGTCCTACATAAAACATTAGTGAATAGAATGCAGCAATATATAAAAAGAATTCTACAATATGACTAAGCAAGGTTTATTCCAGAGATGGAAGCGAGGTCCAAAATTTGAAAACTATCCAATGTAATCAACCAAATTATCAGCCTAAAGAAAGTTTTACATTATCATATCAATTGATGAAGAAAAAGCATTTGACAGTATTTCACATTTGAAATAAAAACTGTCAGAAAAACAAGAGTCTAGGGAAAGTAGATTGAACATGCAATCAGGATGAACTGATAATTACTGGTGACAGGAATGAAAAAGTTGGAAATAAAGAAGGCTCAGTAGTTGGAAAATATGGCCTTGGTGACAGAAATGATGCTGGAGATCGCGTGATAGATTTTTTCAGACCAATGATCTTTTCATTGCAAATATATTGTTTCACTAACATAAATGGCAACTATACACATGGAATTCACCAGGAACAAAATTGACTACATTTGTGGAAAGAGATGATGGAAAAGCTCAATATCAAAATCAAAACAAGACCAGGTATTAACAGTGGACCAGACCATCAACTGCCCATATTCAGGTTCAAACAGAAACCAAAGAAAATTAGAACAAGTGTATGTGAACCAAGATATGACCTTGACTATATCTCATCTGAGCTCAGAGACCACATCGAGAACAGATTTGATGGGTTAGACACTAATGATCAGACACCACGTAAGCTGTGGTATGACATCAAAGACACTATACATGAGGAAAGCAAAAGGTTATTAAAAAGACAGGAAAAAAAAGAAAAGACCAAATTACATGTCAAAGTAGACTCAAACTTGCCCTTGAATATCAAGCAGCTAAACTAGAAGGAAGACATGACAAAGTTAAAGAACTAAACAGAAGATATCAGAGGAAATTTTGAGAAGACAAAATCAAATATTATAATAACATGTGCAAAGAGCTGAAGATAGCTAATTAAAAGGCAAGAATACACTCTCTTTTTGTCAAGCTTAAAGAATTGAGGAAAAAGTTCAAGCCTTGAGTGTCAATACAGAAGGATTCCACAGGGAAAGTATTAAACAATGCAGGAAACATCAAAACAAGATGGAAGGAATACACAGAGTCATTATACCAAGGAGAATTGGTAGATGATGAACAATTTCAAGAGATTGCATAGGATGAGGAAACAACAGTACTGAAGGAAGAAGTGGAAGCTGCCTTGAAGGAACTGGTAAAACACAAGGCTCCAGGAATTGATGGAATACCAATCAAAATGTTTCAACAAATAGATGCAGCACTGGAGATGCTAACTTGTTTATGCCAAGAGATTTGGAAAACAGCTACCTGGCCAACTTACTGGAAGAGGTCCTTATTTGAGCCTATTCCCAAGAAAGGGAATCCAACCAAATGTGGAAATTATTGAACAATATCATTATTGTCACATGCAAGTAAAATTTTGCTAAAGATCACTCAAAAGCAACTGCAACAATATATTGATAGGAAACTGCCAGAAAATCAAACCAGATTCAGAAGAGGGCAAAGAACCAGGGACATCATTGCTGATGTCAAAAGAATATTAGCCGAAAGCAAGGAATAACAGAAAGATGTCTATGTTTTGTTGACTATGCAAAGGCATTTGACTATGTGGATCACAACAAATTATGGATAACACTGCAAAGAATGAGAGGATCAGAGCACTTAATCTGTTCATGGACCAGGAGGCAATCATTTGAACAGAATAAGGAAACACTACCTCTCTTAAAGTCAAGAAAGGTGTGCATCAAGGCTGTATCCTTTTACTGTACCTCTTTATGCTGAGAAAATAATCCAAGAACTTGGACTTTATGAAGAAGAACATGGCATCATGATTGAAGGAAGACTCACTAACAACCTATGTTATACAGATGACACAATTCTGCTTGCTGAAAGTGAAGAGGATTTGAAACATTTACGATGAAGATTAAAGAACACAGCCTTCAGTATAGATTCTGCCTCAACATCAACAAAACAAAAATCCTTACAATTGAGTCAATGTGGAACTTCATGATAAAAAGAGAAAAGACTGAGGTTGTCCAAGATTTTAGCTTTACTTGGTTCTACAATCAACACCCAGGAAGCAGCAGTCAAGATATCAAAAGACACCTTAGGAAAAGCTGTTGCAAAATACCTCTTTAACTTGTTGAAAAGTAAAGGTGTCACATTGAAGACTAAGTTGCGCCTGATTCATGCCATGACATTTTCAGTTACATGATATGCTTATGAAAGTTGGACAGTGAATAAGGGAGACAGGAGAAGAATTGATGCTTTTGAATCATGGTGCTAGAGATGAATATTGAATATACCATGGACTGCCAAAAGAACCAAGATATCTGTCCTAGAAAAAGTGCAACCAGAGTGCTCCTTGGAGGCAAGGATGGCTAGACTGAGTCTTATGTATTTTGGATATGTTGGTAGGAGGGACCAAGTCCTGGAGAAGAATGTTATGTTTGGGAAAGTAGCAGGTCACTAGAAAAAAGGAAGACCATGAACTAGATGGATTGACATAGTGCCTGCAACAATGGACTTAACCATAAATAATATTGTGTACCTGGCACAGAATCAGGGAGTATTTCATTTTATTATACGTACGGTCACTACAAATCGGACACTACTCAACAGAACCTAGCAACAACATCAACAAGTCATTATGAAAACAGTGCTTCTTAAAATACATTTTTCCACTTTCACTCCCAATTCAGAACTTCATCATGATTCAATGCTATCAACTTATTTAGCACTTCAGAGTCTATTCCAACACCCCATTAAGCCTTGTGTCCTACAATTCATTCACGCAAAAACTTCATCCCAATCAAGTGTCCCACATGCCCTGGTGATTATCCAAATTTTACTCATGTCTGGGATTGTTGTGCATGAAAATATTCCCTCAGCAACCCCACTGCACTCTCTTTTAACCTTCCTCTAATATCCATGCTATCCATACGTTAAGACCCACTGAAGAAAACAATGTTCAAGCAATCATTCTGACCTCCCAATCCACAGTTCACTGTTCTTCCTTCTCAGGTTATACTGTGTTAGGCTGAGAAGCAGAGTTAACAATTGACCTTTAGTTATTCTCTTTTTGATTCACTCATCTACTACAAAAAATACATTGAACACTTATTTATGTGTAAGTTACTTTGTAACTTCAGTAACTCATGCGTGGGTGTGTATATGTGGAGGAGTATGTGTGTGTGTGTGTGTGTGTGTGTGTGTGTGTGTGTGTGTTTGTGTGTGTGTGTGTGTTTCTGGGAACCAAACCCAGAGTTTTGTGCATATTACACAAGTCTTCTACCACTAAGTTACATCCCCAGCCCTATAGTAATTCTTTCATATCCCTTATCTTGGCAAATAAAGTGAATCACGTCTGATCCTCTTTTCCAGACCCCTCAGTACCCAGTAGTACAGTTGACATGCCATCACCATTATCATCACCAGTATCAAACACCAATGAGGCCACTTCTACCTATACTCAGTACTCTCCATAGTACTCAAAACTCAAAGATGTAAGACATAGCACTATGATCACACTTTAGATGGAAAGGGAAGTACCAAATGAATGGTGTGCACCATAATGGTAGGTCTCAGAAGCAGGAGCAATAACTAAGAGACAGTATGACAGAAATGGTAAGGATCTTAGTGTTTCATGCTTTTGTTGTAAATCCTATGGTGATCCACCCAGAACTATGCATGAGGACTGATGCACCCATTTGGTGTTGTTGGAAATATCAGTATCAACTGCTACATCCCACACTGAGAACTGTCTTGGCCACAGTGAACTGCCCTGGGCAAGGTTATAGCTTTTCCCAAGGGGCAACCCATGACCAGTGATTAGTTCATTCAGGGAAACAAAGGCTCTCCCCTAGACTCCTTTGTCTCAATTTAAGTCAACTCTGAAGAGCCAGCCAACCTCAGAGCTCCCGCTGAGATCAGCTGAGGCCTCACTTGCAACTACATTGCAATTCAGCTTCTCACTCTGCCCAGTACTGCCTGGCCTACTTCCTTAGAGATTATCTCCCCAAAACCAGTACTGGATAAAACTTTGGCATGACAACACCTCATCTCCCAGGCTGGCTCCAGGGAACCCAATCTATGTTCATGCTTTTGAGAGAATAGTTTAAAGAAGTTCAGCTGAGAACTATTTGCTATGTAGTTCTCAGCTGAAGCAAAGTTCACGTTCAGAGCACTAGCAAAGAAATGCCTTATCTCATCTAAATTTCTCTAAAGTTCCTGGCATCTGCAGGAATTTTTATCTTCATCTCTCATAAATGAAGAAACTGAAGAGTAAATAGGCAAAATGTCCAAGGTCACAAGTCTAGGAAATAGTGGGTTCAGAATTCAAATCCTGACCATCTCAGTCTCACTCAGTGTTTTTGTCCTACACCAGACAGTTTGGAAACTTAGTGTGGTTTTAGGAAGAGAATATGGATAGGAAATATGCAAACTGGAGCCTTCCTTTTCTACCAGTTACTGACCCTATAACTTTGAACAAATTACTTAACCTCTCAGAGCTTTAGCTTCTTGGATCCTGTGTCTATAAACTGGACATGAAGCTAGACACAGGGGCACACATCTATAATCCCAGTATCCCAGTGACTGAGTGGGCAGAGGCAGGAAGATCATTAAAGACAGCTTGCATAACTAAGCATTACCCTATCTCAAAATAATAAAATAATAAATGGGATGGAGGTGAGGTGAAGCTCAGCTGTAGAGCACTTACAAAGTATGTATGAGACCCTGGGCTCAACTCCCAATCATTCCCAATTACAAAATAATAATAGAAGAAGAAGGAGGAGGAGGAGGAGAAGAAGGAGGAGGAGGAGGAGGAAGAGGAGGAAGGGGAGGGGGGAATTGGACATGAGCATACCTCCTCATAGCTTATTGAAGGATTAATTGAACCATGGGAGGCACTATTTCCTGTCCTCATGGAGGAAGGCTGATGTGTGAGATCAAAGAAATTTATAATATTCTGATTGTGGAGAACTTAGAATATTTTCTTGATCATCCTATCAAAAGTGACCTTTCCCTTTAATTATCTAATTTCTATGGAATTACATAGTTTGTTGTTTACATTACTCTTAGAAATATACCAATATATTTTTTACATTTATATACCTCATTTTACAGTTATTGGGCTTAATTTCCAATCCATATGTAATGACTCTGAGGGTCAGAATAGCCCTAGATGTCTTCACATACCCCTCAGATCTTAGACCAGTAAGTGCCACAGAGTAAATGCTGTGCTAATGTATATTAACTATGTTGACAGAAGCTGAATTAATAGATGGTTTGTTGTGCTACACCTGCTCCACTAAGTTGTCTCATGAAAGACAGAAGATAAGACATTTACCCTGAGGCTACTCTGGAAAATATAGAGGAAGTACAAGCAAGAGGAATAGTAAATTGAAACATCCAAATGACCCAACAAAGGAATGTAGACTTATTGATGTCAGATTCTGTGGGTACCAAAAATCAGTTAAATCCCTCATCCTCATGGATAAGAGTAAGAAGTGGATGGGGCAACCAGGAGTGCTCTCCAATGCTATTCATTCCTGGGAATCATGGAAATAAAGGAACCAGGAAGACAGTCCATCAGCAGTGCACATTTACAAACATTAATCTTTAGTCAGATCAGAAGCAAATGCTTTTGCTGAGATGGAGAATGGGGTGGAAAAGCTGCGGTAGGAAATATGATAGGGAGTCAGCAAAAGAATTGTGAGCAGTAGTAAAATTAGAAAGCATGACTCTGTACATATCCAGTCAGAATAACTTTGTGATTTTCAATAGCAACATTCAATATCCCAGCTGTGCAATGCAAGAAACAGTATTGCAGGGATGACCCTGGGTGGAGAAATTATCTCCCCTTGATTGATTCTGGGTACATGGTCATACATTTAACTATATGTGAAACAATGTCAACTAGTTAAAGATATTAGCATATTAAATCCTAGGTCTTGACCTCCAGTCAGAGAGGTGGGGTAGCAAAGTGATTACAAGCAAAATCTCTACAGACTAATAGTCCAGGCTTGAACTCAGTTCCTACTATAATTAGCAATTGTCCTTGGGAACACTATTTAACTGTACTATATACCATATTGTACATATAATAACACATAACCCTTAATTTGTGAGAATTAAGTAACATAGTACATAAAGCATTTTAGCACTGTGTTCGTAAGTGTTAAATAAATGTTGTTAGGTGCCATTGAAGACAAGTCCAACTCATGGCAACCCTCATAGGGTTTTCAGTGGCTGATTGTTTCAGGATTGCTTTGGAGTGGATTACCACATCCTTCACCCATTTTTGAAATTCTCAGAGAGTATGGAGCAGCACTCTGCCAACTGAGCTACACTGTAGCCCCAAACAAGTTGTTCTTGTTGTTAGGTGTAGATAATGATAAACAGAGAGGAAGAGAATTTGACTCTCATAAGAGCATGTTTTGGCCTATTATTGCCCAAATGAGCATGGTATTGAGCCAGGATAGTGATCACAGAAATATTTGGTTTCATGAAAGTACTTGTTTCCCGATCACTCTATAAGTTATCACATTAATTTTAAAAAATAAACAACATAAACAATGGATCTGAATTCCTTAAGATAGATGCCTGTCTGTCCCCAACCAGAAGATAAATTGGCACCTTGTTAGTACTAGTAACTATCCATCTGTTTAGTGGCTTCTCTCAGCTGGTCCTAAAGAAATTTCATCTTCTATTCTCTAGACAAGGAACAGTTTAAGATGAAATAAGGGAATTATTGCTTCCATAATGTGTCTGTGTGTGTGTGTGTGTGTGTGTGTGTGTGTGTGTGTGTGTTCTCATCACCACATGCCTTTCATTGTTGACCACAAACATCCCCTCCTCCACTTTACATCCACTACCACTACCCCTAATTACTATCCATATTCACCACTTTGGTTTCCTTCTACAATTTGATGTCTCTATTAGATTCTTGAATCACTCTAGAACTTTCACCAGTGTAAACAATAACATGAAAAGTGACCATCTTTTACATTTGTCCTGAAATTGTGGCTAGAGTATATAAAGAAATATTTGTTTGGACAAGTTACAACATGTAAAGCAAAACTCTCAAAAAAACTTTTAAGAGAAAATTGTGAAAGAATAACTGGATGCCAGTCATAACTCAGATAGGAAATTGCTATGTTTTCTGTTAACTGATATGGTTATATCAGAGTTGTTAGCTTTTCAGGCTCATTTTTGCTTTTCAAATATATGAGAAACAACTAGAGGCCTTCACATCTGCTTTTTCAAACTGTTGTTTACCGGAAACAGATTCTTTAACATTGGTTGACTGTGAGAAATATTTTCTTCTCTCTCTAGTAAATAATAGATATCACCTAAAGATGGCTATGTGTTTGTGATTCCAACATTTAATGACAATCTATCTTCTTTGTGCACAGGATTCTAAACAAGGGCCCATCCTTGAGACAATTCAGCTGGACACACATAGCAAATGTGTGTCCAGCTATTTTTCTTCCCCGTTTGTTTCTAGAATTCAGCCTTACAATGTGTCTTGATCTACAGTAGCTTCTTCGTTCAGGAGTTAAGTATGATGACTTTTAAGAGTGCAATTAAGGAAATCCTTTTTCAAAATAACTAACCCAATTGCCTGAAATAAATATTGTAATTTATTTATCTTATTTATTTTATGCCAAAACCAAATTCTGATGACATAAAAGAGAGGCAATTTCCAAACTATCGATTTATTTCAACTTCAGACAAATTTCCTAAAAATTTGGAACATGACATTATGTATGTAAATTTTTCCTGGATGATTTAATCCCAAATAGTCTCATGAGTAATGTAATGTAGCCAATCACTGATAGAGAAGAAAAATAACTAAATAAATAAAGCTACAATAGCGCGTGGGCTGGGATTTAGCTCAATTGGTAAAGCACCGCTCTGCAGTCTCTGAGGTCCTGGGTTTGATTCCCCACACTGAAAAAATGGGAAAAGAACAAGGCAATCCACTCTTGAGTCAATCCTGGAAAAACAGCACCTAACAACCACAACAACAACCATAGCACAGTTCCTGCAACTAGCAAAAATAAGGATGTTCTTATCAAGTGAAGGCATTCTTGTGGAATTAGGTGAATGAATCCAATCTCATATGGTGATAGACCACTCAACGAGGAGTTCAAAAATAGAGAGTAAACATTAATTCCTTAGAGAAACGACTATGTACACATAAAAATAATCAGCATCCACATGTCAAAAATAAACCATAATAATGTATGGTCAGTTACCTCGAGAAAATTCAAGTACATGTTTTTTGTAAAAAAGATGTTGATTTCCAAAAGTACAACAAAGACTTCACCTGGCTTTTTTGTTTCCTTTTGAAAACCAATTATAAATTTTAAAATTGAAGCAATGATTCTGCTATTGCTTCTTGCCTTTGCTATACATATTACTTATCTTACACTATAGATCCTACCAGTAAAGTGGTCTTGGAGGAAACTGCCGAGCAATCATTAACCCAATTAGGGCAGTAATTGCTGGAGGAGGATGTTAGTAGTTTCAGTGAGGTAAAGCACCTTCCAATATACTACATCTTTAGAGAAAGATATTTTTCTTTTTAGAAACAATAAACATTCCCAATTCAGTTAAATAAGCATTCATACAGTCTATCATGTGCCAAGAAACATATTATATACGTGGGGAGATGTTGGGGATTTTTAAAGTTATATTTTTCAACTAGGAGCCCTCATAACAGCCTGAGGGGCTGACCCCTAGTTGACCCCAGGGCTCATCCCACTCACTCACACTAGCCCCTCCCATCGAGTAAGCAAAGATGGCCCCCAGCCAGCTTGACCTGCCCTAACCACCCTAATTTTGATTGGCTCCCCTCACCACTTTCAGGTAATAACTGTCTCCACCTGGCAGGTATGTCAGTTTACCAGCTGTACCTGTCAGGTGTGTGCCCTGATTGGCTGAACCCCACCATGTGACCCCTCTAGGACCCTATAAAAGTAGGGCTCCTGGACCCCATCTCAACCACTGATCCTGACCTCTCTGACCGTCTCCTGAACCTCATCACCTGGACCAGCGCTCCCTACTCCAGCAAAACCTTCTAGCAAGCCAGCGAGATCAAGCCCAGGGGCCCTGAAAAGCCGAAGGCATCTAGCAAGCCACGAAGAGCCTCCCAATTCCTCCCATCCTTGAGAAGGAGGGAGGTAAAGAAGGCGAGCCGCGAGAGTCAAGATCATCAGATCTCCATGGAACACCAGCGGCTGTGGCTGTGCCTTTAAGGCTGAACTGTACCAGCACTTAGCCTGCAGCATTCCATGCTGCAGGCCTAGAGCCAGCACTTAAAGGTATAGAGCTCTGCTCTATAGGGGCCACTTGCTCCTTGCTCTCCATCAGGGGAGCACTCCAATAAACCTTACCTACCCTTGTTTTACCACCAGAAGGTCCCCCAAGGTCCTTCTTTCACGACACCAACCACATTGTTATGTTGAGGGTTTGGCCCTAATCTTAGCCGGGCTAGAGCTAAAACCCCAACATAATTATGGTGCCCAACCGTGGGTAGTAGGCCCATGCTGCTTTTTTGGAGCACTCCAAATAATTTTGGGGTCTCCTATATTTTTATCAAGGGACTCCCGAGTTCCCTGAGGAGCTGTAGCTACTTCAGGGGCTCCCGAGACCCCTTAATGACTCGGGGACATTTGCCGGTCAGGAATTCATCAGGCCCAACCGCAGCAATCCATCCGGGGAGTGGTAAGATACATCCGTGTCTGTCTTGTCTCTGTGTGACCCCATCCCAGCCTGAAAATCTAAGTGCCAGGTCGCGTAGGGGGTACTAATATCTCTCCCTCTATCATCAGCATCACTCCCCCTTGTCTGGGATTATTGTCTATTTGTGTGTCACACAGGAAAGGGAAGTGCCCCCCTTACCCACTTTCCACCCCCCCTACTTTCCATCCCTAGGGTAAGACCCTTAAGTCTAGGGCCCTCCCTGCGCTGGTCACATTGGGGAATATCCATTCCCCCCTTTTACAAAGACTTGCGGCAAAGACCGTAAGGCAGACGGACCTTAGGCAGGGTAGAAGTCCCATAAGGCCAGGTCTAGGGTCGCCCGGAGGAAACCGATTCCATCTGGGGACAGATACAGAACGAGCGCTCGGCTCAACAGTAGATCCCCCAGAGGATAGCTGAGCCTACTACTAGGTCCCGGGAAGACAAGTCACAAGACTTTGATTTGGAGAGGGGTCCCATGGAGGGTTGATCACCTTCACTTGAGGATTTGTCCTACAGTTAGCACTCAACCCAGCTAAAGATCCGAGTGCATGCAGACAGCTGGGCCCTATTTTGACAAATACAGTAAGGGCTTCTATAGAAAGCTAGGTGTAAGGATTCCAGAAGGAGGTAGCGAGGTTTGCTAACTAAGCCCAGAGACGGAACCGGTGACACCCCGCCTATTGGCTCGAAAGGGTGATCACACCGCTCTGGAGCGAAGTTAGTTCATCCTCACCTCTGACTCACAGACACTAGCAAGAGAAACCCCACCAGGCCAAGGAACGACCTTAAGATATCGATTTTGGTTAACGGTTTTATGGACTTGACGAAAAGGATTAGGACAGACATATGGATTGACCACTTGGCAAACGTTTAACAGACAAGGAATTGGAGTAACGGCTTTTGGCAAATACGTTAGCTAGATTACGTAAAATGGGGAACAAAACGTGCTGTACCAGGAACACCAAGGAGGTCAACCCAAAGATAGAGGCCCTCCAACGCATATTAATTACCAGGACAAAGGACATTCCTACCCAGGACATTTCTCATTTCTGGGCAAAAGCCGTTAGGCTTTACCCAGAACTGAAAAATAATGTCCTGGAGAACCCCGAGACCTGGGTAGCCTTTGGCTACACGGTCGCAGCAAGTAACAGGGTTAGGGATAAGGCGGGGTTAGGAATAAGGCGATGAAGCCATACTTTTCGACCATTCTAGATGAGCTTAAGAAGGGACCTAACAAAACACCATTAGGGGAAGGCCAACGACCTAGGTCCATTGCACCGATTGGAGAGGGACTTTCAGTGAGGCCCATGTCCAGAGAGGAGGGACTTCTGACAGAAGTTGGCCCTCATAGGAACAGACCATTAATGGAAGCCGGACTCCGGGCATTAACAGAAGGGCCGTTGCCCCTACTGGAAACACCCTACCCAGAAGTCGGACCCCAAAGGGAGGGGATCCCGCCGGAAGCTGGACCCAGAGAGGAGGGACTTACCCCGGTAGTTAACACCGCACAAGGACTATACCCGAACCTGTCCTGCTTTGGGATAGGGTGGGGCCAACACCCAATTAATAGCCGTACACCTGGCTATCAGGGGCCAAGCCCCTTGGCCCCCACCCTGGACCCCATTAGATATTCAGGCTACCCACTAAACATCATCCCCACCCCTGAGAAACCTCTACTGTGGCACCCTTACGAAAGTAAGAACCTAAAGGACCTAAGGGCGGCAATCTGTGAGGATGGCCCCCATTCAGCATGGACTCATGCACTGTTAAATACAATGGAGACACGAATTAACACCACGCAAGATTGGAAGGACATTGTAAGAGCAGTCCTTCTGAGTGCAATGACCATGCAATGGAAGGCATTCTACACTGATGAATGCCAACAGCAGGCCATCCGCAACCAGAACAACGGGGTCCTTATAGGTCTGGATTGCTTGGTGGGGCAAGGACCAAATTTTGGCACAGGCCTACAACAAGCAATGGCGCTGGTGGAGAGCTTTGCTCAGGTCCATACCTGTGCAAGACGGGCCTGGGATAGGCTTCCATGCAGCAGGACAACTCCCAGCTTGGCTGCCTTACGGCAGCGGGCTGACGAGCTGTTCCCAGACTTCGTAGATAGGGTGTTGCAGAGCGTGGAGTACAGGATGGCAGGGACAGACGAGGAGTCCAAGCAGGTGATGCTACAGACCCTCATGTGGGATGGCATGTCCCAACCATGCAGGCAGGCATGCTAATACATGAGAAATCAAAGGGTGAGCGATTGGATAATAGCCACCCAAGACGTTGGCACATCGGGTCAGTCCTCAACCCTTATAGCTCAGGCTATTCAGGACTCCAATAAGAAACTACTAGATTCAAATAGGGCTATGATTAAGACCTTGAATAACATCGTGGCCCCCCGTAGACAGTCTAATGCTCCAAACGCACAGTGCTACAGTGCAGTGGCACAGGGCATTGGAAATCTAACTGCTCCCAGGGAGGAGGACCTAATAGATTTAATTGCCCAACCAACAAGTTCATTCGCCAATGTCCATTTGCCCACGTTGCAGGAAGGGACAACATTGGGTGAGGGATTGCCCTAATGAAACTCCGCTTTTCCCATCCAATGCTCCCTGTGGAATTTGTAAAAGGGGCAAGCATTGGCCCAGGGACTGTTTGCAAAAAACAAATTTAAACTAGGGCTGGGGCAGCTCCCAGCCCCACATACAAGGGAGAGAATGGACACTAATTGGGTGGTCCCTATTGAGAAGACAGGATTCCCTCCCACCAAATTATCACTGGGGACAGAATATTCAATTTTACGATTGACATGGGGGCCCAGAAGACAGTCCTGAAGAGGGAGGAGGTTCCCAAATCATGGAAATTAATCAAGGGACCCCCCCCCCAGAAGGCCTAGTGGAAGTCACCTGCTGCTTGTTTCGAACAGAGCAGGAATTTGAATGGGCCGACATGGAAGGACACAGCGGCAGATTCCAACCCCTGGTCTCCAACGGAGTTCTGTACAACTTATTGGGACGGGACCTCCTAGCGGACATGGGTGTTGCGATTGCCACTGATGGGGTAACAACTACCAATCAAAATCGAGTACCAACAAATTGCCCCCGTCCTTCCATGATCAATCAGACGAGCATTCCCCCTAATAATAATCAATCATGTGTCTTTCCCGATGAAGATCCCCAGATACCTCTGATTTACGCCTTATTTAATCATGGCAAAATCGAAATCAAATGAAAAGAGGTATCACAATTATGGAAAACCATAAGGGGATTGGGTCCTTATATGCTGAATAAGGATGTAAGAGACCCTCAGACTTGGGAAGACTTAATCAACATAGCAGTGTCAACATACCAAGGGAAACCACTAAAATCATACAAACTGTGACTACAACAATTAAGAGACATTACTAAGACTCTAAAACTGCAACTGATGTGCCTAACCATCCCTAATAGTGAACAAGACCACCCTTTAGTGGAGACGCCATTGGTCGATACAAAACCCCTCACCTAGACTGGATCTCTGATGAAGCAGTCTGGGTGGACCAATGGCCACTCACTAAAGAGGGACGAACTGATGGCATTGAAAGGCCTGATTAACGAGCAATTAATAGCAGGACATATACGGCAATCCCACAGCCCGTGGAACACTCCAGTGTTCCTACACTGTAAAAAGACCAGAAAATGGCATCTACTGCAAGATCTAAGGCAGGTCAATAAAACCTTAAGACATTGGGGGTGCCCTCAAAGAGGGTTGCCATTACTATCTGCCATACCTGTGGGCTATTCCATTCTGGCGGTAGACTTGAAGGATTGCTTCTTTTCAGTCCCCTTACATCCAGAGGACTGTAAGAGGTTTGCGTTCACAGTGCCCAATTTTAATAACGAAGGGCCTGTGGAACACTACGAGTGGCTATGCCTCCCTCAGGGCATGGCTAACAGCCCAGTGATCTGTCATGAAGCTGTGGCCGCAGCCCTGAAACCCATCAGGGGAGAGGGAGTCCAACTGTACCATTATGTGGACGACCTCCTCATAGCCACTCCCAATCCAGATGCCCTGCCAGAATTGGAAAAGAGGCTTATAAAGTGCCTCAATGATGCTTCCTTCTCAATATGGAAAGACAAAATCCAGAGAACGTTGCCCATTAATTTTCTTGGGTCAACAATCACCCTCAATGGAGTAAAACCTCAAAAGCCCCAGATAACCAGATAACGCTCCCTGAACAATTAACTTTGAATAGCCTCCAGAAATTTTGTGGGCATGTCAACTGGCTCCGGCAATGGATTCCAACATCTGATCTTCAGCCATTGTTTGACTTATTAAAGGGTGATAAGAGCCCATCTTCACCTAGGACTCTTACACCAGAGGCACAATTGGCTATATCCAAATTGCAGGAGGATATAGACAATTCGGAACTCAAATGTTAAAACCCAAAAGAGAAACTATATGTCCTCCTGTTCAACACCTCGCCCACAATCGTTGGAGCAATTTATCAAAGTAAGAGGCCCATTGAGTGGTTGCATACATCGATAGGAAGTAGCCCATGGCATCCTGATGAGATCTAGGCTATGGAAAAGATGGTAAAACAGGCCAGACTTAGATGCTAGCAGGTTTTCAGAACAGAGCCAGATGAAATAGTGATGCCATACCCGTTAGCAGATATAGATTGGCTGCTACGGGAACACTCCGGCTTCATGAGGGCTTGTCTCAACTTCTCAGGGCAATTAGGTTGCCATTATCCGAAGACCCGTTGGATTCCCTCCTTCAAGAACCTACCTTGGCTTCCTCCAAAGATATTTGTTAAGGAGCCTTTGGAGAATGCCAAAGTAGTGTTCACAGATGGGATGGAGGGGGGGTGAATGGAGCGGCTATTGTAGTCTATCCCCCTGAGCTAGACAAAATTATATGTCAGCAAGCCATTCCATTGCCAGAGAGGTCTGTTCAGTTTAAAGAATTGTATGCTGCTATGTGGGCCATAGAAAATGTGAGTGAGCCATTCACTCTATACACTGATAGTCTATACGTAGCCAATTTGCTACCGTGGCTGGGACGTTCTTTTGTCTGCCTCGATAGCAACCCTTTATCACCATTGATGGTAAAGGTGGCATCATTGCTGGCTACAT
Source organism: Pedetes capensis (assembly GCA_007922755.1). NCBI lineage: Eukaryota > Metazoa > Chordata > Mammalia > Rodentia > Pedetidae > Pedetes > Pedetes capensis. Next base: position 62,584 of record VMDO01000374.1, on the reverse strand, counting down.
GCTCACAACCCATTTTCTTGGAGCACATACGCAGTCATCAGCCACTGCCAGGTTTTTTAGCAGAAGTAAACTCTCAGGCAGACTTACTAGCCTCAAATTCGGAAACCGTACAAATAGGCGTGGCTAACCCTCAGGACCTTCACGATTTGACACACATGAACATCGGAGGACTTAAAAAATTATTTCCGAAGGTACCTCCATGGCAATTGAAGCAAATCGTCAGGAGTTGCTCCCGATGCATGGCTTTAATCCACGCTCCACCGTTGCAGTCTATGGGAGTAAACCCAAGGGGGCTAAACTCCAATTGCATCTGGCAGATCGACATTTTCCACCATAGCCCATTTGGCAGGCTGAAGTATGTTTTTGTAACAATGGACATATACTCTAAATTTGTTTGGGCTACCTGCCAAACTGGAGAGCCCACTAAGAAGTTAATACATCACCTATTTGCTTGTTTTGCAGTGATGGGACTCCCCAAAGCAATCAAAATGGATAATGGACTCACCTTTACCAGCCAGGCATTTAAAACTTTTTGTGCCCTGTGGAACATTGAGCATACCACCAGGATTCCATATAACCCCCAAGGCCAGGCCATAATTGAAAGAACAAACGGGACACTCCAGGCTCATTTAAAAAAAGAAAAAGGGGGGGAGTTTCCACCGTCAGTGATTTTGGCAAAAATTTTGTTCACTTTAAACGTTCTGGACATGTCGAAGGACCAGATCAAGTCCAGAATTAAGAGGCACTGGGGTCAACTTCCATGTCCCCTGGAGACCTGGGTATGGTGGAAGGACCCAATGATAGCCCAATGGAGAGGTCCAGATCTATTACTGTCAGAGACGAGGGGTGCAGCTTGTGTATTCCCTGGGGAAGAGAAGGAACCACGCTGGGTACCAGCAAGGAACGTGCGTGGTACGAGCCATGGATAAACAAGTACAACAAAGAAAGAATAACACCTGTTTCTTCTCCCCACAGCAATCACAAGCAGACTGATAGTCTGGACTCCAAGGCTCAAGGGTATACGTGTATATAATTGTCTTATTGTTGTATTTACTTATATTTCTGATATTTTTTGTGTTTAAACAGTTATAAAAAATGGTTAACTTAGAGCAAATAATGATATTGATGATGCTAGGTACACTAGCATCCAGTTTAGTGAAAAGGGATCCAGATGAGGTAAAACTAATAATTAACGATACCACAGGAATGACTAATCCGACTGTAACTCCCCTGAACGAGATCACAAGCCCACAAACTACACCTGAAACAACCCTCCAGTCACTCCCGAATATCAGATGATGTATGACATCCCACAAGAAAATAGATTTAAGAGGATGTCATGGAAATGGCAACATTTAGGTAATGACTCAGATCACAAGCAGGAATCGAAGTTAGTAGAAATTGAATTGGAAAAGGAACAAAAAACAAAGGAAGAATTGGATATACTCATTTAAATGACAAATTCGTCAAAGAAAAAATGCTAGAGAATGGTAAGAGAATCCTGGCGGAAGCAGACAAATTTAAAGATAAAGACAAAGGCTTTACACCAGTCATACTCTCTAGCGATGACATCAATGACATCTATACTCTAAAATTGGATAACGTGATCAGGAGAGTCAAAAATCTAGTGAGACAGGCAGTCAATCCCACAATAGTGCCCGAGGATGAGGTGATTTCACTTTATATTGAAAATCTGAGAAACATATACAAAGAAATCACCCCAAAAATGTTGGAAAGATTGGGAATTAGAGAGGCTAAGAGGAAGAACAGAATGCCCAAAACAGATCGACCAGAAATGACAGCAGATGGCCCACAGATCACCAACCTTCCCTCTGACAGCTCAGGGACAACATCGGAAGAAAGGGCGCAAAGATTGGAAGGGCCCGAAGAGAGGAAGGAAGGTGATGAAACTGGGTCGTCACAATATACCTACTGGGCATTCGTTCCTATTCCCCCAATCAATAGGGCTATATCCTGGGATGACTTGCCAGTCTTAGTCTACAGTAACAACACGGAGTGGCTGCCAGGCCCTTACGAATTTAAGGGCCCAATGACACCATATGAGGAAGGAAGGTTGATATGGAATTATAAGATCAGTGTAGAGGGTGTCCCAGTGTGCATGGGAGAAGGGTTACATTGCCTCAAGATTACCAAGATTACCAAGATTACCAACATTGGCCTGTGGCTGACGGTCCATTTGATGTCCTACCATCCCTCAGTATGTTGTCATTTGTGCCGGTGCAACATATACCCCACGAATGCAACATACAATTGGGAGATCAGCCGGAATATTGAATTCAGTATGATAAGTACCCTAATTCTCGTGCCTGGATCCTCAATAATGACTCCCATGGAGTAATAGTGGATTGGAGTTTGGCCGACTCCTACCGGGCCGAGAATAAGACTGGAAAAGGAGGCTCTGTGAGTTTTCTTTTCCAGTGGAAGGTTAAGTGGCGCGAGGGAGGTTTTTCACCACCTGCCCCCTTCAGAGCTTCAAACCTGAGAAAAATTGGGTTCAGGTTTGGTATGGGTTCCAAATCCATCCTGGTTCAAGCATCTTTTTAAATTTTTCTGAATCCAAACCTGAACCTGAACTCAGTGCATTGGGGCTCAGCTTTTAATGTTTCTTATGTCAGTAGTTATTTCATTAAACATAAAAATTTAAAAATTTGAATAAAATTTCATGAATCCGTCCTACATATAGGATTTAAATTTTAAACATGAACCCAAACCAATCCCAAACCCTCTATACTTTAACATATTGAACCCTCACTTGAAGGTGAACCCCAAATTTTTTGCAGGTTGAAAACCCTATTTTTCAAAGAGAAGGTCATAAATGAATAGAAGTTAACTTTGGAACAAGGCAGACTATTGTTAGGTGCTGTCGAGTTGAGCCCAATTTATATGGATCCTATGTACAACAGAATGAAACACTCTCTGACGCTGTGCCATGCCTGGCACTATGTCAGCACTTCTCTGCTATTTATAGGGTTTTCAACAGCTGATTGTTTTGAGATTGTTTTAGGAGTGGGCTGCCAGGTCCTTCTCCCATTTTTGCAATGCTGGGGATCCAGCCCTGGGCCTCAGCTAGTGTAGAGTCACACTCTACTAAATGGGCTAAACCCCAGCCCCTCAGGCCAACTATACCATATTATATTGGGGCTTTAAACAATGCACCATAGGAATAAACAAATAAAGGTGTATTTAGTTCCAGATTCATTTGGGAGCTGGGGTAGTCTTTAGCTAGAGAAAGAGCTTATTTTCTATCAGCCATAGCTTTAAAGAGTTTCTTTTGTTATAAAAATTAATGTCATCCAGAAGATATCATGGACATGAATAAATGATTAAATTCAACCAAAACCTGAGGCAAGCAAGTCCTTTTGGCTTAGACCATGAAGACAGGCTTGAAGGTCATGCAGATATGATCCTTCAGTCACTGGGGGTATTGCAGGGTCATTTTGGCAAGGGGAGATTAAACCAGCTTTCAGTGGATTGATGTAAATATCCTGATATAACCCATAATTCTCGTAACCATTCATGAAAAACTCAGTTATGAATCCTCAACTCTCAAAACAAAAGTCTCTAGGGTCACACACAGCGGCCATCACTGGAGCCACTCACGTGGAAGGCTGAACCCTCCCCCATCTGCATTTTGAATATTAGCACACTTAAAAGGATTTTTTAATCACATGGAATTGACATGTAAAACTACTTTTATAAACATTCAAGCAATGATACAATGTTGAAAAACAAACATTTTTAATTGTCCTCCTTTTTCCTCTTTTTTTCCTAGAGAGTAATGACAATAGTTACAGAAGACTTGCTTCCACACAAGTTTTGAAAATAGAGCTTAAATTGGGGGGGAAATTGAATTTGAAAGAATTGATCACTCAATATGCTAAGAAAAAACAACTAAATTTTAACAAAGGCCCAACAGCCTTCTCCTGGATTTTCCCTAAGTGCTTAGTTTGCAGTTCTAACTGTAATCTAATAAGTGCTTTTTTGATCCAAATATCAATACTTAATATGTATGTATCTCCAGAATGCCAAGTTAGATGGCCTGGCCTCCTCCTTCTTAACAAGAAAAAAATGATCTAAGTATTAGTCAGGCTTTGATGAAACAGGGAGTGAACTGAAGAAAGCCTCCTTCCGCCAACACAGCAGCAATGTGTTTTCTGTCTCAACTGAACTTCCACAAATTAGTAACTTATTTGGAAGAATATGTTGCAGATAAGCAAAGGGAAAAAAAAAAAAGCATCTTGAAGTCTTTTTGCCAAATAGTAACTTTCTGGAAGTTTCCTCATTTAGAAGTAATTTCTGGAAATTTTCTTGATTAATACAAATCCGTGAACAAACTTAAAAATGATGGCTTTGTTATTGCTTTGGCACAATATGTTAACAACACTGTGAGTGCTGCCAAAACTCTGAGAGTTCTTTCATGCGGATTATGGTCTTGTTTACATATCCAGCTGTACCGAGGCCTTGTCCATGGTGGTAACCTAACAATGTTCCCAGTGGGGGTGCCCATTAGGGGAGGGGAGACTAACTGAAGTTTAGTTTGTTCAAATTGAGCAAGAATGCACAGCGGCACTCAGATGTTTGGGGAATGTGTTGGAAATGTACCCTTTCTGGGATCTGTTTTCATTTATTTAAGGGGGATGTTTGCATTGCTCAAAAATTGCAATACACAAACTTGCCATACAAAATGCCTTCCAAATGTTTACTGTGCTCTATACAGAAGTAAGTAGAGAACAAAAATCATACTAGACTCAAGTAAAGTGGTAAGGAAAAAAAAGTAATTGCTGGCCTCAGCCGTTTTTGTTATTTAGAAACCCAACCCATTTTCTGTTTTGTGTATGTGTGCATATATGTATAATATATATATTCCCAAGTGTGAACATTTAAATCTGATAGGAAACATAAAACTCACTGAAGAATATGAATTTGGAATTGTGAGAAAATGGTTTCCATTAATAGAACATTTATGCAAATATTTTCATTTTGTTGCTTTGCACAGATTTGTATACGTGGATTTCACTGGGATTTTATTTTACAGGTTCTAATGACAAAATTGTAATTGCTTTTTCCAAAGAGAGAGAGAGAGAGAGAGAGAGAGAGAGAGAGAGAGAGAGAGAGAGAGAGAGAGAAACAATACAATTACCGTTTTTTTCTTTTTTGAGGAAAAAGAAAATAACAGTTTACTTACTGCACATTCTCACCCAGAAAAAAAAACCAAGGATATGAGTTTCCTCTATACTAACTTTATGACATTTATGAAGTCTGTAAATGAAAATAGTTCATTCCAAAGAAACTTACACTTTCTCTGCTTTAATCCTTTCTGGTAACAGAAAATCAGAGTTACACCAAGGAGACCCCAGACTACTGCTACTCCTAGAGCCTAACGCTGTTAAATAAAAGCTCCGCACAGAACATTTTCTGTCTGACACCAGCTGAGAGACTACAGGATCTCTGTCACACTAAAAAATGCAGCAAGGTTTAAGTTGAACTATTGAGTATCATTCAGGTAAAAATAAAATTATTCTTGGAAAACTCAAAATTTGCATATGGCTTAGTTCTTCAAATTACATCTTAAGTCAGTCTTACCACAGTAATTTTCATCATAGAAATTATCTTTTCATTTAATCAAAAAGTGAACCTCCAATGGTGGGAAGGGCTATGATTTGCACTGGTCAAAAATTTATTTTAATGCATATTTTGTATATAATATCCTTGATATCAGTAGGTCAGTATTTTAATTAAATGTATTACATCCTCTGGTTCTAATATAGAAATCTCACCTATAGGCAAGAAGAAAAAAGTAGGAAGTTGCCCATTTTCCACAGAACTATTGAGATATTTTACTTCTGTACCTTCTTCTCTAGCATTCCCCAGGTAAATTGCATATATTGCAAAGATACAAATGCATCCTTCACATTGTTACCAAGCTTCAAGATTAGTAATGCAGGGCAAAGGGATGATACTGTAGAAACATCTTTCTTATTCCTAGCAATGAATTTTGCAATCTTACATTTAAAAAAAGTCTCATAATCTAACATGACTTTTGAATCGATATTAACTAAGGGAAGACAATTTAATGAAATTTAAACGCAAAGAATACAGTATTAGACTAACTTTATTTTTATACCAAACTCTTCTACTTCCAGGTATATGCCTTTGAATAAGTTACGTATCTTGTCTGTGCCCCAGTTTCCTTATCTTTGAAAATGAATGTAATAATGATGACTTTTTCATTGGATAGTTTTGAGGGATAAATGAATATGTATATATATATATATATATATATATATATATATATGTGTGTGTGTGTGTGTGTGTGTGTGTGTGTGTGTGTGTGTGTGTGTGTATATGTATATATATATATATATATATATATATATATATATTACTGAAAACAAGTGTCTCCCATACAATAAGCCCTGAAGAACTGATATATATAAAGATGGATACTGGGATGGATACTGGAGGGTCTGGATGTTCATTTTAGTTGAATTAATTTTTTAATTCATTTTTAGTATGTTATGGTGCTTTAAAGCAACCAATAAAGGTATATTCTAAAAAAGACCTTTGACCCAGTTTTGTAAGAGTATAATAGTTCTGATATCAGACAGCTAAACCCCAAAATATTTAGAAACTATTAAATTTACATAAAATGAGCCTGACTAAAAACACATAGAAGTAAGCCTTTCAGTATACTGTTATAAAAATTACGCTACATACATTGTGAGGTTAAAACAGAAAACAAACAATAGATTGTTGCATATTCTTATGTACTTATAATTATTCATAAAGGTAAGTTTAAAATCCAACTATTTTCAGAACATGGCTATTCAATATGTAATCATTCTTCACTGTGAACTGTTTTCTTATATTGGAAGTTTAGAGTATACCTTCTACTGATGATTTAATTTCAAAATATAATATTAGTGTGCTAAATAGATCCCTTTTAAGAATACTCTTAATATCTAGAAGAAACTACCAATTGTGTCTGTATTTGGACAACTGAATTTCCTTGAAATGTTGTCCAATAGAGCTTGAGTGAGCTAGTACCAAAGATGACCATCCTGGGCATCTGGGCTACCTCTTCTCCACAATTTCAATGCCACCTTTGTGGACATTAGACCAGTTTCCTAAATGGGCCTGAGGTAGGGAGAGCCTAAATGGCTCCACTATCCTCTTGTTGTTGTTGTTGTTAGGTGCCGTCGAGTCCGTATCCGACTCATAGCGACCCTCATAGGGTTTTCAATGGTTGAGTACTTCGGGATTGCTTTGGGAGTGGATTGCCAGGCCCTTCTCCCATTTTTGCGGTGCTGGGAATTGAACTCGGGGCCTCAGAGACTGCAGCGCAGTGCTCTACCCACTGAGCTAAATCCCAGCCCCCACTATCCTCTTAGGGTTAGTTAAATACAAATTATTTCACAACCCCATTCAGTACTCTTATTTGCTTCCCAAAGAGATAGGCGATATATAGAATCAGGAAAATGAGAATATTTTTAAAACATTTTGAAGTTTATATTTTAAAGATTGAAAAATAAGATAGATGTTTCAGTTTTCTACAGATTAACTACAGAATATCTTTATTAACTAACTTTATTAAATGATTAAACCACATAATAAGTCACACAGAATATTTTTAAGTAGCTGTTAGATTATAGTCAGATCACCTTTCAAATAATTTACTAATTTTGTCCAAACTGGCACTCCACATCCAATGAGGATATTAGTCAGATTCTAATGAGAGCTAAGGAATTTGGGTGTGACAAGTTACAGTGGCATGTTTGAGAATTATCAGGGACAAACCTTTTTCCTGATATTCCATTTTTACCTGCAACACTGTCAAACCTTTGTATACCAATATTTTATAAATGTTGTCAAAATCGATTTTTAAAAAAATCCTTGTCTCCTTTCACTTTTATTTTCTGAGTATAGAAGGGTATTCTTTGAATCTTCAGGATTCAAATTCATTTTGATGGAGAAAAGAAAGTATTCTTTACCACAGTGGTGAATCATTCCTAGCTGACGGCGGCCTTTGTTCTCAGTCACAGGTTACACTGCACTTTCATAGCCTGCTGCCTTCTACCAGAGCGTCCTGACAGATTCACATAAATGCTGGAAGATGCATGAGATGTGAAGGTGACATGCGCAGTCTCCAGGACAAAGCCGATGTCCTGACTGCTGAGGAAGGAGCCATTCTGGTGTTAGCTGTATCTGCAGCCTTGCGGCTGCCCTCCCAGCTGGAAGGAAGGTGTTAAGCAGCAGCTGTCAGCAGAAAGCAATAGGAAAGGGGCTGATGCCTCTCCAATTCACAGACATAAATATTGTTAATGAAAATCTCCAGTAACCAACACCGACAGCCTCATTCTTTCCAAGACTTGTGACTTAACTTCCTTGAAACTTCTTTTGCCTTCTGGCTTATCAGTTTTAGGGCAATGTATTACTCAGCCACTGCCTGTGAAGTGAACCAGAACAATTTAAGGTTAATTCACCTCTCCCAGCAATCATAAAAGTTTGTTCGTTCATGGATTCAACAATGAAATTGTTGCTGATTAGTCCAAGTCAAAAATCTTCATTTTCATCATTTCAAAACTATATAATTACCTTTTTCTAATACAGCATATATGCCCCATTTGCCAAGACAAAAGAGCTATTATTCAAAGGAAAAAATATTGCTGTAGCAAGCACAGTAACTTTTAATGTTTCCACTGCTGAACTGTCAAAATGTGAACATTCGCACCCCTGAAAAAATGAAAGTATGGAGCTATAGTGTAACCTTCACTTTTATAGTAAGAGGTTTCTAGAATATGACAAAGAAAACATAGCAATTTCAGCCAGGTCATAATTTAGTATAAAATAAAACAAGACATTTAAACCCAAGGAGGAAAAAAAAATCTGAGTGGTAGAACTATCAAACTATGTGTGCAATTTCCTTGTGCTCAAATTGCATTTTCTCCCTTCAGTGTTATACCAAGCAGGGTCTTGCCCTCTAGATTAGAGACTTTTGCATTAGAGGAAACTAGGTTATGTCTTCCACTGTCAGAGACAGAAATTATGAGCTGGAGTGCATTTTAGCCAGTCACTCTGAAAAATGTTAGCCCAAGGGGGTAATAATTAGAACTGTTTTCGTCAGGTGACTGCATTTTAAGCAGTGATGTGTCTGAGAATCTAGCTGAGGGGCTTAATATAAATATAAATATTTTTTTCAGTCAGCATTGTGGCTTGATTTTTTTTTTTTTTGCTTTGTTCTTTATTTCAAGAGTAAGCACTTTTCAGGAATTATCAGCTAAATTGTCCTACAATTTCTCATGATGGTGACCCGATAATAAAATAGCCCTAGAAGATAATGCTCAAGGAGTCTGAGAAAAATAATGCATAAAACTATAAAATAACCTATTATGAGATCACCATGCACTTATGTATAGAAATAACTGGTCTACGTAGTTTGCTTTTAGGAGTCTAAGAATAAATATGTAACATTTCTACTTCTAAATTATTTTACATCTTTACTTATTTAATGCAATTTGGTATCATAGTTCACATAAACATAAATAAAATACGTAACAATGTGATTTATGAGTCTTTTGGTTGCTTCAAGATGGTTTATCATCTCTGGAGATCATGATCCCACAGTTGGGTGGATAACCTAAGCATTCTGTTATTATTTATTAAGTTGTCCAAATCTGACTATACCCCTTTTTGACAAAAATAGATCATTTTAATATTTGTACCCATTACAAAAGCATTATGGAAAGATGGGGATAAATTGAAACAATCTCATATCCTTTGGTTTATAAACTTTAATAAAGACTATTATTTTGTTCTTACAATAATACTATCTTTAAAAATAAATGAATCAAACTATGTAGTGTGGTACACACTTGCAATCCCAGCAACTCAAGAGCCTGAGGCAGGAGGATTGAGAGTTCAAAGCTAGAGGCAGCCTGCATAACTTAGTGAGACCCTGTCTCAACACACAAAATAAAAAAGGAGTTGAGGATACAGCTCAGTGGTAGAGCACTTGTTTGCATGTGCAAGTCCCTGGGTTCAACCCTCAAATGCTAGAAAAATAAGCATAATAAAACAATAATAAAGCAAAATAGCTACTTTCAGTTATGAGCTTCTCATAAATTAACAAAAGATCATTTTTCTATAGGTTCTTAAGAATACCACAAATAAAACTTTCCCATCACATTATTAGTAATGGATAAATATAAAATAAATCTTTCTCCTGAAAATTAGCTTTAACTATTTTATATCACATTAAACAATAAGCAAGGAATAGATGCAGTGCTGGAGGTGCTCACTTGTTTATACCAACAGATTTGGAAAACAGTTATCTGGCCAACTGACTGGAAGAGATCCATATTTGTGCCTGTTCCCAAGAAAGGGGTTCCAACTGGATGTAGAAATTATCAAACAATATCATAATTATCATATGCGAGCAAAATTTTGGTGAAGATCATTCAAAAGCAACAGCAGCAGTATATAGACAGAGAATTGCCTAGAAATCAATCCAGATTCAGAAGAGGATGTGGAACCAAGGACATCATTGCTGATGTCACATGGATATTAGCCGAAAGCAGAGAATACCATAAAGATGTCTATGTATGTTTTATTACCTATGCAACAGCATTTGACCATGTGAATCACAACAAATTATGGACAACACTTCAAAAAATAGGAATACCAGAATATTTAATTGTACTCATGAGAAATCTGTTCATGAACCAAGGAGGCAGTCATTCGAACAGAACAAGGAAACACTGCCTGGTTTAAAGTCAAGAAAGGTGTGCATCAGGGCTATATCCTTTCACCATATGTCTTCAATTTCTATGCTGAGCAAATAATCCAAGAAGCTGGACTTTATAAAGAACATGGCATCATGATTGGAGGAAGATTCATTAACAATCTGCATTATGCAGATGACACAACTCTGATTGCTGAAAGTGAAGAGGATTTGAAACATTTACTAATAAAGATCAAGGAACATAGCCTTCAGTATGGATGGTACGTCAACATCAACAAAACAAAAATCCTTTCAACTGGGTCAGTACATAACTTCATGATAAATGGAGAAAAGATTGAGATTGTCCAAGATTTTAGTTTTACTTGGTTCTACAATCAACACCCATGAATGCAGTAGTCAGAAAATCAAAAGATATATTGCATTGGGAAAAGTTGTTGCAAAAGATTTCTTTAAAGTGTTCAAAAGTAAAGATGTCACATTGAAGACAAAGGTGCGCTTGACTCATTCCATGGTATTTCCAGTCACATGATATGCTTGTGAAAGCTGGACATTGAATAAGGGAGACAGGAGAAGAATTAATCCTTCTGAATTATGGTGCTGAAGATGAATATTGAATATATCATGGACTGCCAAAAGAACCAACAGATTTGTCTGAGAAGAAATGCAACCAGAGTGCTTCTTGGAAGCAAACATGGCTAGAATGTGTCATGTATTCTGGACATGTTGTCAGGAGGGACTAATCTTCTATAGAATGACATCATGTTCAGGAGAGTGGCAGATCAATAAAAAAAAAAAAAGGAAGACTCTGAACTAGATGGATTGACACAGTATCTGCTACAATGGCCTTAAAGGTAAAAACAATTATGTGCCTGGCACAGAATCAAGGAGTGTTTCATTCTGTTGTACATAGGGTTGCTATGATTTGGACCGAACTTGATCACACCTAACAACAACAATAAATAATAAGTATCAATAATTCAAAGTAATTTTCTGGACTATTCTACTTTATATGTCATGGAAATTTTGGAAATTTTAAACATTCTATTTTTTCTTTTCTTTTTTTCTTTTCTTTTTTTTCTTGGTACTGAGGTTCAAACCCAAGGCCTTGTGCTTGCATGTATTGCAAGTGCTGTACCACTGAGCTGCATCCCCAGCCCATTTTTTTGCTTTTTTGAGACAGAGTCTCACCAAATTACACAGACTGCCTCTGGTCTCAAACTTACAATCCTCCTACCTCTGCCTCCTGATCCTCTGGGATTACAAGTGTGCACCACTATGCCCAGAGCTAAACATTCTATTCTAAAAAGAGCTTAATGGGAGAAATTTTACTGACATTTGTCATAACCTATTATGAGCATTACATCTTCATAATATCAGAAACATGATACTCCAAAGAATAAACTTGTATAGTGAAGATGCATTTCTCCACCGTTTAACACCTCACTCCTCTTGCTCTGCATACCTATGTTCCAGTTTGAACTTTAAATTGCTGGAAAAGTTTGCTTTGTACTCTCTATCAATGCTTATTCTCCCCTCTCAAAGGAACTTGCCTCCCTTTCTTTTCCCAAGAGGCTATCCAGGTATAAGAAGAATAAGCTCATGTTATCCTGCTAGCAGAGGCAGGACCTCTGGATTGCGTAATATCCTTTGCATTCTTGCTGTCTTCTCTTGATCTAGTCCCCACTGTACTGGGTTACTGAATATCCTGTGCTAGTGCCCAATATTTTGTACTGCCAAGTGCTTTAAAGTAAGGAAAGGAAGACTCATAGAGGCAGAACTATTCCCAAAGTCCTTAGATCCTGCCAGAGCCTACTATAGCCAAGTCTGTCTACTCTGAAGCATCCTTGCTATAATCCTTAATTTTGTGTACTCCACAGATTCTCTTAACAATGGGAAACTGGAAACTCAAGAATTTAGGGGCTAGGGTTTAGTTCAGTTGGTAGAGTGCTGCTCTGTATTCTCTGAGGCCGTAAGTTTGATCCTCAGCAGCACAAAAAATGGGAGAAGGATGTGGCAATCCACTCCCAAAGCATCCTGAAATAGCCATTGAAAGCCCAATAAATAGTAGAGAAGCACTTACATGATGCCAGGCATGGCACAGTGCCAGGGAGTATTTTGTTCTGTTGTATATAGGGTCACTATGAATCAGACCCGACTTGATGGCAACTAACAACAACAACAATTTATCAAACATGTGGTACTATATTTGTATTGTACCATGATAAACAGGAGAATTCTTCAAGGAATTTGTAATTTTCCCAGGGTATGTCCTAAAACAAGTATCAAACCTAACCTACTCCTCCATCCATGAACCTCACAATTTCAATTGGATTTTTCCTCTAGCTTTCACATTATTCCAGTCCATATGGTTTGAAACTCATGAATTATGAATTCTAGGACACTCACACCTGACCTCTTGCCATCCACATCCCTTCTTTCTCCCCTTTCTTTGTTGCTGTTGTTGTTAGGTGCCATCGAGTTGGTGTCCAACTCATAGTGACCCCACGTACAACAGGTGAAACACTATTGTCAGTGCTTCTCTGCTATTCATAGAGTTTTTAATGGTGGATTGATTTTTGGGAGTGGGTTTATGGGTGGGTCCTTCTCCCAAGCCTACAGTATTTGGTGTTCCCAGGTGGTCTCCCATCCAAGTACTAACTGGCCCGACCCTGCTTAACTTCTGAGATTTGACGGGATGGGACACCACAGTGGTCTGGCTGCCAGCCCCTTTCCTTAGACTCAGGTAATTTTATTTCCCTTCAATCATAAGCTATGGCCATGTTACATCTTTCTCCCCCCAACCCCAGGATTAATGCACTCTCCCCAACACTGCATCAACAGTGGTGGAAGGTTTACAGGAAAAGTAACCCTATTATTAAGAAGAAAAAAAAGATAATGAGGTGTGCATGGTCTCTCAACTCCCTTGATCTTATCTATCCTTTTGAGTACCTCAGGGGCAGAGAGCATGCAAATCTGTTTCTCAGGCTCCTCTGACTTTCTGTTAGATTTTTTTCCAGTGAAAGACACTCACAGGGTAATAAAGAAATGAAGACAATATCCCCACCCCTAACATCTAATGGTTGTTTCAGCAGCAGCAAGAGTGACAGAGCAATGTGACTCCAAGGTCCACTCAGGTAACTCAGGTTCAACCTCAGCCCACCTACCTGCACATGGACTCCATGTAACATCAGTTTCTCCTTCAGACTTCCAGGCCTAGGGGTAGCAGTGGCTTAACATAGGTATTACTTTCAAGATAACCTTAGTCATTTAGTGCCTCCAGCCCTTTCAATGCTTTGAAACTAATTCACTGCATTAAATTAACTCTGAAATTCCTCAAGTGGATTCTGTTTGTCTGATTAAACACTAACTGATACAGAACATATATCAAGCATATAATCTCAGTTATACTTAAACAAAATCTGTTGAAATACTAGTTGATTCTTCTTCAACCATGATTGAAAAGCGATTGAGGTAGGCTTTGCTAGTAGAGTAATTGTTTATTAACCATCATAACTGCCTAAAGAGAAGTTTTACTTTTATAAAGTAATTATGCCACTATAACCTAAATGGTGCAAAAACCAAGAAACTTAAATTAGCATGATTCAATTTTTACCATATATTTCTGCAAATCATGGCTGCCTACATTGGATAAATCGTCTTTGAGTTTAAGAAGAAACAGCAAGTACATTCCTGGAGTCTTGTTGCTTTACCACCTTTCCAATGTTCCCTCACCTTTCTGAATCACATATGGAAATGAAAATTAAACTTTTGTCTTTCTCTCTACTCCATCTAGTAGCACATGTGCTGCAATTCACTTACAAATACCTCTTAGTTTGAACAAAATATATCCAGAGTACCAGGATTCCATTGGTCACCTGCAGTAATGAAAGAATGCTGTGATCCAAGGATTCCAAAGGGCAAGTAAGATACACACACACACACACACACACACACACACACACACACACACACACATTTGCACATGCACATGTTGGCAATTGTCCATCTATTTTCCATTTAAGCCAATGGCATATTAATGGAGAAAACATGTTTAATTTTTTTAATCTTTATCTAGACTTATCTCAAAAGGTATGTGAATAACTTTTATAAACTTAGAACCATAGAATTGTAGAAGTAAAAAGAGCACTAGATATAATGTCATACTACCTTCTGATTTGCAGATTATGTTTCTACTATAACTCATCATTCCTATCGTAATTTTGTCATCTTCCCAACTGTTCATCTATGAACTCATTGAAAAAAAGTGTCTGTGATTTTTGTCTTAATATCCTCTGTGCCTAAAACATAGAAACCTTTAATAACTTCTGTTGAAAAGGAGTAGATAAGTGGGTGAATAAGGTAATATATTATTAAGAGATTAAATATCTTGTCCAAGAAAACACAGGTATGAGCACCTTAACAAGGTAAGGAAAGCATCTAATCTCATGTTTTCTGATTTCAAGTCCAGTGTTTTCTTCATTGATTCTTCTGGGTTAACATTTTTAGTGACTCTTTCTGAGTTAACATTTTTAGTATTTTCACATAAAACAAGGGTTAGTTCTTTCACCTTCAGAACAATGTAGAGATGTAGGTAAAAGGTGGTGTGATGCTCTTCCAGGAAAGAAAAGGGAAAGAACCCCGTACTAGATTTAGATTCAGAAGTAATAGTAAAATCCCCCAAACCAACTGGAGAAAAAAATAACAGGCATGCACACTAGGGAAGCAGCATGGAGCACAGATACATCACAAGCTCAATGTCCACCGGGGTCACTCTGTGCCCATTTATGGAAAATGTACCACTTTAAATAGCTGAATGCTCTGAATTTTCACCAGAGTAAAGATAAGTTCAATAACTGTCTGTCTTATCATTATTTTTCCCCAGGAATAGTATATCTCATTTATAAAAATTGTGAAATAGAACAAAAGACCATCAGAAATGAAACTGCTCTTTCAGATCTGAATAGTATAGAAACATCATTGATTTTGGTATATAATATTTAGGGAGAATGTATTAAATTAGTTGCTCTCTCAACTCATATCATTTCTTAAAATAAAAAAATACAAAATTAGGAAGACAAATAAATGTTATTGAAAGATAAATACTATTGAAATTCTATTACCAAAAACAATTCCTTGGTTTTTAATTTAAATCCAACTGCAAATCACAAATCACCTCATCTAAGACCCAAAGCAAAATTGCATACACATATTTACACCCAGAAATTTTGGTACAAAATTAACACATCATAATGCTTAAAGGAAGCGCCTGATATACCACCATTTGGTTACATATTTCAGTTTCTCCCAATATGTGATGAAGTAGAAATGTGACACTTGATATTATCACTGATGGTTAATTCTGTGAACATTTTAATATTTTTTAGACATTCCAAGATTTATATTTTTCCCTCTTCCAGTGAAAGTGAGAATTTAAATACCAAGTCTTTCCTTTCTTTTAAAAAAATAAATGCTATAATATACCTCCCAAGGTTAATCTGTGTCCTTGCACCTCCAATGAATCCATGGCAAGAATGTTTTTTATTGCTCTGCCATATCTAAAATTGCTTAGTCCATACTCTCTTAGACACATCATTTTTCAAACTCAAACTTCCAAGTTTCATAAGAAAAGAGCACATTACACTAGATGCAAAGTGAATGACTGCTAACTCACCTTCTAGGGATTTGTACAACTCTTCACCAAATAAACAGCCCATATAATTTTGGTTGAAGAAATAATGTTGCAACAAGCAAGAATTGTTAAAATACTATACACATTGAATGATTCTTTTGATAACTGAAAAGTCATTTGTTCTGGAATTTATATTACCCATGGAATCCTAGCCCTCACTATTTGATTTGTAATAGGTCTAATTCCAAATATTCTACATTCACAGCTTCATCTTTCTTATCTCCTATTAATTCTCAATCTATTGAAAGTCTGGCTTCTTTCTTCTCTCTCTAAGTCATGCTGGGAGAAGGGAGGAGAACCCTGTTATGGGTTGAATTTTGCCCACCAAAATTAATATATTGAAGTCCTAACACTCAGAACCTGTTTGTGTAAACTTAATTGGAAACAGTTTTTGCAAATAATCAAACTGAGGTCATTAGGGTAGGCTCTATTTCAATATGACCAGTGTCCTTCAAAATAAGAAGAATGGGGATACAAAGATGTACAGGGACACAGGGAGGACACCTCATGCAAATGAAGGTAGTGCTTAAGGTGATGTGTCCACAGCCAAAGAATATCAAAGATCCCCAGCAAACCACCAGGAGCTAGCACAGAGGCATGAAGCAGATTCTCCCTCACAGTCCTCAAAAGGAGCCAACCCAGCCAACACTTTGCAGACTTCTAGCCTCCAGAACTTTGATACAATAAGGTTTTCTAGTTAAAGCCACTCTGTTTGTAGTGCTTTTTTAGACTGCCCCTATGAAACTAATGTGAAGCCTACTCTAGAGGAGAACCAACTTGGATGCTGCAGCCCCTCTTTATCCAATGGAGGTTTTCCCCAGAGTACCATCTCAGCCCTCTCCTCCCTGGGAAATCTCAGTTATCTCACAGTTTCACTGTCATCTTAAGACCAACTATTTCCAAACCTCCAAGTCTAGCCCTAGCCCCTCTTCTCTGACCTGAGGATGTATTTCTAATCATTTAGTCAATGTCCCAGAGTGGTTATCCTGCAAGTATCATAATCAAGTATACCCCCAACCCTGATCCTGCTGTTTCCTGGTAAATGGTATACCATCAACTAATAGCATTACCATCTACCCAATAAACCAGACTAGGAATATAAATTATATTTACATCTTCCTTGTCCTTCAGCCACTACTACATCAAGTAGTTCTAGTTGAATCTATCTGTGATAAAAATCTCTAGAATCCATTTCACCCTTTCCAGCCATACAACCACCATGTTGGTTCAAAACCTCAAAATTAAGGGAGAGCCCATAGAATGGGAGAAAATCTTTGCATCTTATATATCTGACAGAGGACTAATTCCTAGAATATACAAAGACCTTAAGAAATCAAACAATGTGAAAAAGGAACACTCTTACATTGTCGGTGGAGCTGTAAATTGGTCCAGCCACTGTGAAAATCAATATGGAGATATCTTTAAAAACTGAAAATAGATCTACTGTATGACCCAGCTATAACACTACAGGGAATTTACCCAAATGAAGATGGGTCAACATACCACCAAAACAACTGCATTTCCATGTTCAATGCAGCACTTTTCATAATAGCAAGGATATGGAATCAACCAAAGTGCCCTTCAACAGAAGAATGGATAAAAAAAATATGTTATATATACATGATGGAATACTACTCAGCAATCAAGAAAAATGAAATAAGGTCATTCACAGCAAAATGGATGGAATTAGAGAAAATTATTTTAAGTGAATGAACACAAGCTCAGAAAGAGAAACACCACATGTTCTCACTCATATGTGGGAGCTGAATCAAAATTATAAGAAGGAAAAATCCTATTCAAAGGTCGGATCAAAATAAAATGAAAAAAAGAGCTAAGAATGGTGTCAATATAAATGGTCTAGAAAATGCATGCAATTGTTCTGACAAGATTAAAAACAAAGTTCACTGCAGGAAAAGCTTCTATCTTAAATAGAACTGGAACCCAAGGACATATAGAAAAATATTACCAAGTAAATGATAGAGAAGACTTAGATGGGGAGGGTGGGAGGGAAGCATACAAGAGGGTAAGGGGGAATCTATATGAATAATGTACATCAAAATGCATATATGGAAATGTCACAATGAAAAGCATGTCAGAATGAATCACATTAAGGTGTACATTAAAAATTTCCAATTTAAAAAAAGAAATCAAACACTAAGACAACAAATAATCCAACAAATAGGCAATGGAACTGAACAAACAGTTTTCAAACAAAGAAATATGAATGACCGATAAACACAGGTGAAAATGCTCAATATCCCTAGCCATTAGGGAAGTGTAAATTAAAATATCACTGAGATTCCATCAAACTCCGGTAAGAATGGAGAAAATTAACAAAATAAATACCAAATGCTGGCAAGGATGAGGAGAAAGAGGAAATATTTTATACTGCTGGTGGGACTATAAATAAGTTCAGCCACTTTGGAAATCAATATGGAGGTACTTAGAAAACTAAAAATAGAACTGCCATATGACCCAGCAATACCACTCCTGAGAATATACCCAAAGGAAAATAAGTCCTTATCCCACAGGGACACCTGCATTTCCATATTTGATGCAGCACTCTTCACAATCTCAAGGATATGGAATCAACCGAGATGTCTACCCACAGAGAAGTGGATTGGAAAACTGTTGTATACATACACAATGGAATAGTACTCAGCAATAAAGAATGAAATAGTGTCATTTGCAACAAAGTGCATGGAACTGGAGAACACCATCTTAGAGAAATACCATATGTTCTAACTCATATGTGGGTGCAAAATCTAACTTAAAGAATAAACAAACAAACAAATAAATAAATAAATAAATAAACTAAATGTATGAAGACTTATAAAAAGGAACATTCATACCTATCTAAGAAGGGAAAAAATAAGCAAACTTGAAAGAATGGGATAGAGAAGCTTGGGGAAGGGGGAAAGAGGAGAAGAAATAAAGTAGAGAAGAAAAAGGAAGAGAAAATTCTCAAAATATATGATGCAATTATATCAATACATGGAAAATATGGTTCTGTGAAACTCGTAAGTTGATGAATGTGTAAGAAAAATAATGTAACAGTTGCATAATGGAGATAGCAAGTCTTACTACTCTGTATCCCATGATTTATAAATTAAAAAAAACAACCTCAACATTACAAGCCCCAGCTTCTCTAGATGTCTTCAAAAGGTTCTGCCCTCTACATTTTTTACCAAAGTTATTTTTCCACACATTATCTACCCTGTCTTTTCATATTCACAATCTTTGTTTTTCTATTACTTAGCAAAGGTGAAACGTCTTACCACGGTGTATAAAATAGTCTTTCAGAATCTGATTTAATCCTGAATTTCCAACCACATCTCCTACCACATCACAACTGTGTCTAACTCTATGTGGACATGTAAGAGAAGAACATGTCTCTGAACACCTGAAGATATTCAAAGCCACATGACTAATTTTGAACGATTGGCTGTGACTCATTTTCTCATACACCACTACAAGCTCAATGCCCTTAACTGTCAAAATGAACTCTAACTCCATCTTCCTGACACAGCAATCACAGAGACATCCTCATGTTAACACAGCAGAGGAGGTCACTGAGACACTGCATGGAGGATAAGTGGCTAAGGAACTAGTAGACTTATAGCCAGACTGATATAAGTAAGAAATAAACTATAGTTACGTTAAGCCACTGAGTACAGGGAGAGATTTTTTTGCTGGTACATAAATTAGCCTACACTGTTATGTATCCCATATCCCTCACTAATATTTATTCTGTTAGGCTTTCCTCTGATTCATGTGTTAAGGTGTGTTGGTTGAATATCAAGTTGTCATTTGAAAACATGTTTTTGTGACATTTTGAGGTTAGTGAGATAGGATATAACTGAGTAATTTTAAAATAAAAAGTCATAGAATATTGTGCATGCTATAAGGCTCAGTTAAATAGCTTCTCCTTCTTCAAGGGCATCCTAAAGGCTGCCTCTCCTTTATCTCTCATTATTTTTTCTGCTTTTTCACGACAGTTTCTTTTTATCTTTGCCACATCTCCTTATTTATGTTTATTTGTTCATCTCTTTTTCTGGAAGTCACACATTCTGATTAAACTGTAAACTCTTTCAGGTCAGGATGTGTACCTGACTCACTTGTCAATCCTCTTCAGCACCTCACACGACTTGCAAGGTCATTGTCCGTGCTCAGTAAATGTGGATTGCATAAGGGCGCTCACAGAAAGTAATAAGTGGATTTTTTTTATAAATGCACCATGTCTCTGGAAATCCACACTACTCACATTTTGTATTATGGGCTCATTTTAGAGTGATTGGATGCCTTTTATTGGCTAATGTCTGCCATGTGGTAATGTCTTCATTTGCTGAGTTGATGTTCCAAATCTTACTATTCTTAGTCATAATTATTGGTTTCTCCCCTGAATTTTGTGCTTCATTGAGATTTTAAAGGGTAAAATTAACCTCCCAGTTTTTCCTCCATAAATTTATAATTTCATTGTGATTTCATTGCTATATTGGCTCTCATTTCAGAGGTTTGTCCAAAGTTGAGGTGATTATATGTCTGTTGTTTTCCCTCCTCACAAATGCAGCTATTTCCTTTCAATCCAACTTGCTCAGCTGCATAGTAATAGAGAGCAGAAAAATAAGGAATTATAAATATTATTTACATGGAAAAAATAAATTTTAAGGAAAATAACATGGCTTTTTGCTCATGTTAAAATTATATCATGATTTATTAAAATAAAGACTCATTCCTATAATATTCTCTGCTTTGGCATCTGTTTACTTGGATATAAGTCAATGTTTTCTGCAGAACACAACACTGTAAAATGCACTTTAACAAGTTCTTAAGGGATATCTTAAGCATAAAATTTGTTTAGCTATTCAACAATGTGGAAATTTGATTATTTAAACATTAACTTGAAATATATGGCTCAAATTTCACTAAAGTTACACAAGCTTACATAGAATAAGAAATGCACTTAAGAATTTATCACTTCTCAATACTTAGTAAAGCTTATCATGTTGTTAGTTGCCATTGAGTCCATGTCAGACTCTTAGAGACCCTATGTACAACAGGTTATACACCATTGTTGTGCTTCTCTGCTATTCATAGGGTTTTCAATGGCTGATTGTTTTGGGGGAGTGAGTTGCCAGGTTCTACTTTCTAAAGTACATTGTAGTGGAGAAAAACTCACCTATAGAGCCAAAAAACTGTGTGGCTGTTGGAATAAACTTGAGCTACAAAATTTGAGACCCTCTAAGGGGAAAATGGAATATTAATGTTTTTACCTCACCTGTTTTTCTTTTGTAAAATTAATTTATGAAAGTTTCTTCCTTATCTGCCTTTGAATTCTTCGTTATCTGCCTGTGAATCCCTCCCATTCTGAGACTTTATAGGTGAAATCAGTCAGGGCCCCCCATGAGGAGTAAACAACTCTGAGCCAGTAACCCAGTGCTCAGCATCAAATACACCTTGCTTCTGGTCTTTTGATAACTAGAATTGCTTTTTTGCCTTTAATAAAACCCATGTCTCATTCTTGGTTTTAGTAATATCATTCCATTGCTCTCAAATCTCTGTTCTGATTTGCTGCCTATTGAACTAGTAGATTGGCTGGTTTTCAAAGTGTGTTCCACAACCAGAAGCATCAGCATCTCTTGGGAACTTATTAGAGATGCAAATTCTTGGGCTTCCCCACTCTAGACCTACCAAATCAGAGGCTCGAGGGACAACTAAACAATCAAGATTTTGATTCAAGTTCCAGGTGTTTTTGATGAGTGGTAAAGTTTGAGAACTGTAAGTCGTTCCGCTTTAGTCCCTCCTACTTCTGGGCACTCTGCTCTCTTCTATGCTGTGACCAGATCTTTCTCTAACAGTTTTACTCTATTTCTTTTGGAAAATAGAAAGGTGGCAGAAGAAAATTTTTGGAAATAAATTTTATTATGTGTTCTTGAGCTTTACAAGATGATGTTATAGGACACATAAAAAGAGTAAAATGGTTACTATAGCAAATTAACATATCTGTCATCCCACAGTTACTTTTGTGTATATGGCAAGAGTACCTAAAATCTACTTATTTAGCAAAAATCTCTAATACAATATAACTTTATTTCTATAGTGTCCTCATTTTGTGCTACTCTCAGAAGTACGTGATTTCAGGGTGACAGTAACAGGGAGAAAAAGGAATAGTAGTATTCTGTGGTCTGCAACATACTGTGAGAAATCTGTGGTAAATGCAGATGTTTTGCTGTTGTTAGGTGCCATCATGTCGGGTCTGACTTACAGCGACCCAATGTACAACAGAATGAAACATTCCCCGACACTGTGGTATGCCCGGCACTATTGTCAGTGCTTTTCTACTATTCATAGGGTTTTCAATGGCTGATGTTTTCAGGATTGGGTTATTGGGTTCTTTGCCCAAGCCTATAGCACTTGGTATTGGAAGTTTGTCTCCCATCAAGGACTAACCAGGTCTGACCCTGCTTAGCGTCTGAGGTCTAACAAGATTAGATACCAACATGGTATGACTGTAGATAAATGCAGGTGTAGGTGAAAAAAATTGTTAAATAGGAGAGATGTCAAAAGAGAAATTTGAGCCAGGCAGGCATAGTGGTGCACACCTGTAATCCCAGCACTCGGGAGGCTGAGGCAGGATGGGTGATAGTTCAAGGCCAGCCTGGTCTACATAGCAAGTTACAAGCCAGCTTGGGCTACACAGTGAGACCCTGTCTCAAAAAAAGAGAGAGAGTCAGAGACAGAGACAGAGGCAGACACACACACGCACACACACACACACACACACACACACACACACACACACACGGGGGAGGGAGAGAGAGAGAGAGAAATTTAAGAAGATTTGCTCAAAGTTGTGACTACACTCCTCTTACCACAGGCATTTTTAGATGGACACGAATAATAAATTTTGGCACTTTCTTTGGTAGATAGACTGTTTCTTTAAATTCAACACTACAGAAACTAGACCATAGTATAATCAGACCAAATACTCAGATGGTATAAGGAAGTACCCTGCCTGGTTCAGTGTGTCTTGGGACAAAAACAGCATGGGACAGCCAGAAAAGAATGAGCAATCTCACTACCATCACCTCCCCACTATGCCACTCCATCATTCCCACTCCTCCTTTCATCTTTAGCCTCCTTTCCACCTTGGTTCCTTCTCCATGGTATAAACCTATAACCATCAATGCTATATCTCACTCTTGCTTTTCTCACTCTCTCTCACTTTTTTTTCTGCAGTACTCAGAGAGGGGGTTGAGCCCAGGACTGGATGCAGGCAAGGCAAGTGCTTTACAACTGTGTTGAAACTCAGCCTCCTTTTTTAATTTTTTGTTTTGAGACAGGCTGCCTTTGACCTTGAACTCCAGCCTTGGACTCCAAAGTAGATGAGATTTACAGGCATGTACCATGGCACCCTGTTTACTGTATCTTTTAAAGGTCTTTTTAAATCATGCAACTACTTCATAAGTACCATACCCTAACTATGCTCTTTAGTTCACATAGAAGTTTACACAGAAAGAAATCCATTTTCAAAGTCTCATTTTTGCCCTTTTTTTATTCCTTGACCCAGTGTGACATGCCTCCTTTCCCTAAACAGAGGGGAACTTCTTTTACTATGTCCAATGGCTCATCAAGAGAATCCAACAGAAATTTGTTTTGTTTTTAGCCTTTATCTTACTTAATCTCTCTGGCTTGTAATATTCTCCCTACATCCTTCCTTGAAACACTTTCCTCTTATGGTTTCCATGACATGAAGTTCTCTATTTTTCCCTTCCCTCTCTCTATAGCCATTTCTTCCAAATATCCTTTTAGCTCACCTTCTCTGGCTCTCCTTGTAAGTTCTGAAGCTTCCCAAAAGTCTATCCTTGTCTTTCCTTTCTGCTCCTCCTTCTCACACTCCTCAAACAGGGCTACCACTACTACCATCTCTTTTCTATCTCTCTAAACTAAATTGCTGATAGCATTATCATGATCTTCAGATTCTTAAATCTACTTTCTCAGTAAATAATATTCATCTGCAAATTCCAAGGGATGGTGATTCACATCTTTCCTTCAAAATTGTATTTGGTCTGCACATTCCATCTCCCAGTCACTGCAAAACCTGGCTTCTACTTATGTGTATCCTTATTCATCCGTCTCCTTTAACCACACATAAGATTGCTTGATAAAAGATTTTATTCTTTCCGTGCTCATTGCTTCTGCCAGTCCAAGTGTGCTCAATCTCTTGCCTGAATTATTACAATAGTCTCATAACTTGTGTCTGTTCCCTTCACAATGCTAGAAGTGATATAACAAATAAATGAGAGCACATGTAACTGCATAAAATTAGTCAATAGCTTCTCATCAAAAACAAGAGAGTGTATTCAGAGTTCTCATAATTTGGTATATTCACAAACCGACCAAATTGATATCTATCTGCATTTGTGCCATCCTCAAGTTTCAATTATACTTCTAATCTCTGAATATGCAATGTTCTTTCAACACATGATTATTACCATGAAGCAGTGTACATAACTCTATCACTCCGTTCACAATCTTATTTATATTGTATTTATTTGTGTCTTTCTTTCCATGAATGCCCCTGATTATGGCAGCATATCTTCATTTTTGTATTACCATCATCTATCACAATGCCCAGCATGTAGACCATGATCAATAAATGATTAATCAGTGGATGAGTAACTGAACCAATGTCACTCCTTCAGGTTAGGATTCATCACTTTCACTTGTAAGTGTAAGATAACTTTCTCATTCTCAGCACTCTACTGAATTTTTACCTTTCAAAAGAAACTTCTATGGTTTCCACAGGCCAACTTAAGGATCCCTTCCCTGTGATTTTCATGTGTACCTCACTTACAGAAATAACCACATTTTATTGAAATGATTGTTTGCATATGTCACACTTTCAAAATCCTAACTAATACAGCTGAGCAAAAGAAAATCAAATAAAAGAAGAAAGATATCTAAATTACATCATATTAAAGAGTTTACTGATTCCCAGTGGTGGTGGTGATTGTTGGGTGCTATCAAATCAGATCTGATTCATATCAACCTTATTTATAACAGAACAAAAGACTACCCAACATTGTGCCATGCACACAATTTTTTATGTCACTTCTCATTTTGAGTCATGCCACATCAACAAAAGGAGGTTCCAGGGACTTTACTCCATTCTCATCATTAAAACTAACTTTATTTTGAGGAAGCAATTCTTCAGTCATCTCTAAAATACCTTCCAGCCCATGGGGCTCATTTTCTGGCACTATATTTGACAATACTTCTCTGCTATTCATAGTGTTTTCAATGACTAATTGTTTCAGGAGTAGGCTGCTGGGTCCTTCTCCCTAGTCTGTCTTAGTCTATAAGTTCAGCTGAAACTTGTCCACCATGGGTGTCCCTGTTGGCACCTGAAATATTGGTGACATAGCTTTCAGTATCACAGCAACATGCAAGCCCCCACAGCACAACAGCTGACAAGCACAAAGAGGATTCCCAGTGGAGAAAAACTAAAAGCTAATTTCAAAATTTCAGTGTGTATGATATTTGGTTTTCTTGTGTGGAATCTACTTATAGGAGAAGGACATGGCAGCCCACTCCTGAAGCAGTCCCAAAACAATCAGCCATTGAAAACCCTATGAATAACAGAGAAGCACTGACCTAGTGCCAGGCATGACAGTGTCAGGGAGTGTTTCTTCTGTTGCATGTAGGGTCACTATGAGTAAAACCTTACTCAATGGCACCTAACAACA
Source organism: Pedetes capensis (assembly GCA_007922755.1). Taxonomy (NCBI): domain Eukaryota; kingdom Metazoa; phylum Chordata; class Mammalia; order Rodentia; family Pedetidae; genus Pedetes; species Pedetes capensis. Next base: position 36,384 of record VMDO01000374.1, on the reverse strand, counting down.
ACAGAGACTACTTAATTCAATTAAGATTTGTGACTGTTTTATAAGTGTGCAATTTAATAGCCTTTTAACTGTTGTAGATAGGTGTCTGAGTTAGTGGACAAACATAACTATTGAAATCAAGGTTCTCATACCCAAAATTGGAAGAGAAAGAAAACCCCAAAAAATTGACTAGTCAGCTCTTACTACATACATGTTTCACAAGCACAGCTACTTTTCTATATTTTTCAATGAATGGCTGGAAAGGGAAATAAAACTACAATAATCAACCTTCTCCAATTCCTATGCCCATTTCCTTATGGATAGGAGAAGAAATAATATTATAAATAATAAGATGTACCATCCACTATAAGAAAAAACTACAAAAGTTCATTCAGGTTTTTTATTTAACATGAAGTCTAATGTATTTCCTATCACCTAATAAGTATGCCTAACAACAACAACAAGTATATATGTTGTTGTTAGGTGCTGTTGAGTCAGGCCCAAGTCATAGTGACCCTATGGAGGGTTTCCAATGTCTGATTGTTTGGGGATTGCTTCAGAAGTGGATTGCCACATCCTTCTTCTGATTTTACAGTGCTAGGGGTTGAACCCAGGGACCCAGTGTAGAGCAACACTCTACAATCTGAGCTAAAACCCAGACCCAATAAGTATCTATAAAGTGAATAGATTAAATCATTTTATATTGCCAACTGCATATTAGTAGTTACTTGGTAAAAAGCATTTTCCTCCCTTTACATCATTACTCTTGCCACTAACACGCTGAAGACATGACCATATAATTTATCATTGAAGGGAATTTAGTTATTAGCTACATATGGGTCACTAAATACAAAATCCTGAAAAGACATATTGCAAACTTTTTATGAAACTAGGAAAAAATATAAAATATATATCAAGTCATGCATATATTGTTGTGTTGGTGGATGCTACTATGTTGTTCCACTCACAGCAATGCCTGTCTACACTGAAAGAGTAACATTTAAAATGGAAGTAATTGTATGAAGCCATAATACAACACATGAGAAGTTAAAGAACTAAACAGAAGACTTCAAAGGGAAGATGGAGAAGACAAAATCAAATATTATAATGACATATGCAAAGAGTCCAAGATAGAAAATCAAAAGAGATTTCCTGTTTTCCTCAAGCATAAGAAACTGAAGAAAAAGTTCAAACCTTGAATGGCAATATGGAAGCATTTTACAGGAGAAATATTAAATGACACAGGAAACATCAAAAGAAGATGGAAGGAATACACAGATTCATTATATCAAAAAGAACTTTTGGATGACCAACCATTTCAGGAGGTTGCATATGTTCAGGAGCCAATGGTATTGAAGGAAGAAGTGGAACCTGTGTTGAAGGAATTGGCAAAGCACAAGAATCCAGAAATTGAGGGGATACCAGTAGAGATGTTTCAACAAACAGATGCAGCACTGGAGGTGCTCACTTGTTTTTGCCAAGAGATTCGGAAAACAGCTACCTTGCCAACTGACTAAAAAAGGTCCATATTTGTGCCTATTCCCAAGAAAGGGGATCCAACTAAATGTGTAAATTATCAAATAATATCATTAATATCTCACACAAGTAAAATTTTACTAAAGACCTTCAAAAGCAACTGCAGCAGTATACAAACAGGGAACTGCCATAAACTCAAGCCAGATTCAGAAAAGAGCATGGAACTAGGGACATCACTGCTAATGTTACATGGATATTAGCCAAAGGTAGACTATCAGAAAGATGTGTATCTATATTTTATTGACTATGCAAGGGCACTTTACTGTGTGGCTCACAACAAATGATGGATAACATTGCAAAAAATGGGAATACCAGTGCACTTAATCATACTCATGAGAAATCTGTACCAGGAATCTGTACAGACCAGGAAGCTGTATCTTTTCACTGTACCTCTTTAATCTCTTTGTGGAGCAAATAATCCAAGAAGCTGGACTTTATGAAGAATATGGCAGCAAGATTGAAGGAAGACCCATTAACAACCTGCATTGTGCAGATGATACAACTGTGCTTGCTGAAATTGAAGGAGATTTAAAACATTTACTGAGGAAGATCACAGAACACAGCCTTCAGTATAGATTGAGCCTCAACATCAAAAAAAACTTCCTTACAACTGAGTTAGTTAGTGACTTCATGATAAAGAGATAAAAGATTGAGGTTATCCATGATTTTGTTTACTTGGTTCTACAATCAACACCCATGGAAGCAGTAGTTAAGAAATTAAAAGAACACATTTCATTGCAAAAAGCTCTCTTTAAAAGACCTCTTTAAAGTGTTGAAAGGTAAAGATGTCACATTGAAGAGGAAGGTGTGCCTGACCAATACCATGATATTTTCAGTTGCATGATACAGTTGTATAAGCTGGAAGTTGAATAAGGGAGACAGGAGGAGAATTAATGCTTTTGGATTATGGTGCTGAAGATGAATATTGAATATACCATGGACTGCCAAAAGAACCAACAGATTCAGCCTAGAGTAAGTACAACCAGAGTGCTCCATGGAAGCAAAGATAGCTAGACTGCATCTTACATATTTTGGATATGTTGTCAGGAGGGACCAATCCCTGGAGAAAGACATGATATTTGGTAGAGTAGTGGGTCAACAAAAAAAAGGAAGATCCTTAACTAGATGGATTGACACAGTGTCTGCAACAATGGGCTTAAACATAATAATGATCATATGCGTGGCACAGAATTGGAGAGTGTTTTGTTCTATTGTACACAGGGTTGCTATGAGTTGAACCTGACTCAACAACATCTAACAACAACAACAAATAATAATGCAGGATAGCTCAGCCAGGGGGTGAGGTAAGACTTCACAGCATTACAGCCAGAACATAAGAATAAATGTGTTTTCCTTGTGTGGAGAAGTGGGTGAAGTGAAAAGAAATCAAGCATAAGGACACCCCCAGATAAGTCAACCAGTTAGACAAATACAGAGAGGCTACAGTTCCCAGGGGGGCTGGGATTTAGCTCAGTTGATAGAGCGCCGCTCTGCAGTCTCTGAGGTCCCAGGTTCAATTCCCAGCATTGCAAAAATGGGAGAAGGGCCTGGCAATCCACTCCCAAGGCAATCCCAAAACAGCTATTGAAAACCCTATGAGGGTCGCTATGAGTCGGATACCGACTCGACAGCACCTAACAACAACAACAACAACAACAACAACAACAGTTCCTAGACTCTAGCTAAAGGAAAACAAGGCTCCTCTCTGATCCTTTTTCACTGACTACAACATTGAAAAAGATATCTTAGTTTCTGTTTCTCTCAGTTACTTGAGCGTAAGCCCCAGCTTATTAGATATGGAAATATGAAGAGGAAAGGCAGAAGGAAATGTGAGTTTAAGCACAAGCTAGAAATGAAGTGCACTTCTGGTAACCTAGGTCATGAGACTGTATTTCAGCCCTGACACTCACTGACCATGTGTCTTTGGGACACTTAGCATCTCCAAGCCTTGGATTACCTAACCTCTGCAACTAGAGCTGAGGAGTCTCAGCAGTTCCTTCCAACTCTAAACATCTACAACAGACTAGTTACCTGGGCTTGCTGTTTCTGTCTATTATTCATTAACAACTCCACAGAAGCAATAAAAGGAAGTGAAATTTAAACCAGCCAATTTTGCTGCTTATCAGATCTGGGAACAGGTCTAGGGGGCCCGGAAGCTGAGGGCTACCTATTGACTTCAATTATCCACACATTCCCTGCCCATCAATACACCACACGGAGTTAAGATTTTATTTTATTTTTCTATTGAAGTTTCTCTTTTAGTATCCATGAAGTTTTATTTTCATAATCCTCTTTACATTGGTCCACCGGGTCCCAAAGGCTACTCTGTAACATTAGAATATTAAACACTAGACACTACACAATTTACTGGAATTATCTCAATTTCAAACCTGTGTTCTGCTTGCACAAATCAAATGTTTTTTCCCATCCAATTTATTGAACTTTGGCTGTTGAAAACAAAGAGACAAAGCTGTTTATATTATACAAGTCACAGATAATAATCATAGTCTTTTCATGTTCAATAATCATACCAACACCAATATTAATAACTCATTTATGTGACAAGCACCATGCTAAATGCTTTATATGATGTCTTTGTGCTGGTATTTAGCTCAGTGGGTAGAGCGCTGTGCTGCAGTCTCTGAGGCCCCGAGTTCAATTCCCAGCACCACAAAAATGGGAGAAGGGCCTGGCAATCCACTCCCAAGGCAATCCCGAAGCACTCAGCCATTGAAAACCCTATGAGGGTCGCTATGAGTCAGATACTGACTTGATGGCACCTAACAACAACAACAATGATGTCTTTGTCTGTTTTGTGCTGCTATAACTAACTACCTCAGACTCAGTAACTTATAAAGGGCAGAATTTATTTTTAATGGTCCTGAAGGATGTAAAGTACAAGACTAAGTCACTGTCAGCTGGTAAGGGCTTCTTGCTGTGTCATGTCAAGGCAAAATGCAAATGGGCATTTGGGTACCAAGCTGGGCCTTTTATACCATCAGTTCCACCCATGAGAGCAGAGCTCTCACAATCTAATCCCCTCTTAAAGATTCCACCGCAAAAATGGGAGAAGGACCTGGCAATCCACTCCCAAAGCAATCCCGAAACAGTTAGCCATTGAAAACCCAATGAGGGTCACCATGAGTCAGATACCGACTCGACAGCACCTAAAAACAACAACACAACTTAAAGATTCCATGTCTACATTCCGTTGTAATGCCGATAAAATTTCAACATAAGCCAGACACCATGGCAAACACCTATAATCCCCACAACTCGGGAGGCTGAGGCAGGAGAATCAAGAGTTCAAGTCCAGAGGCAGCCTGCACAATTTAGTGAGAATTTATCTCAAAATAACAAAAGGGAAAGAGTTGGGGGTACAGCTCAGTGGTTGCTTAGCATGTGCAAGGCCCTATGTTCAACCACTAGTAGGGTAAAAGAAATAATAAAGTTCAACATGACTTTTGAAAAGGATGAACATTTAAACCAGACCAGATGCTAAGGACTCCATGTTATTGTTTGCAGAACACTAGAATAAAAGTTCTATGAAGACAGACTTCTGTCCATTTTGTTCACTGCTGATTTCCCTAGGCTCAAAGAAAAGTGCTCTGCACTATTTGGACACTCAAATTTCAGTAATTTACCTTCATAACCCACAATATTCACCAACATTCTCTTGCTGTGACTGATAAACTAGTGTCATACCCTTTGTGGGAGCTATGCCATAAGAGAAGCTCTAGGATCTTCCCCCATCATTTATCACCTTCTTAGGAAGACCATCACAAGTTATTCCACTATTGCATGCTTCCATTTCTTCCTCTATAAAATGAGCATAATACTAGGACAACCTCATCAAGTAGTGGGGATTGAATTACTTTGCAGTGTAACAACCCCCAAAAAATGATTTTAATAATAATCATTTATTTTTGCTCACTATTATATTAACAGAGAACTGATGGAAAAGCAAGCCAGATTCAGAAAAGGATGTGGAACCAGGGACATCATTGTTGATGTCATATGGATATTAGTCAAAAGCAGAGAATTCCAGAAAGATGTCTATGTTTTATTGACTATTAAAAGGCATTTGACTGTGTGGATCACAACAAATGATGGATAACATTGCAAAGAATGTGAATAAAAAAACATTTAATTTATGAGGAATCTGTACATGGACCAGGAAAGAGTCATTCAAACAGAACAAGGAAACACTACCTGGTTTAAAGTAAAAAAAGATGTGTCTCAGAGATGTATCTCTCATTATACCATCTCAATTTCTATGCCAGGTAAAGAATCTGAGAAGCTGGATGAATTATAAAGATGAATGTAGCATCAGGATTGGAAGAAAATTCATTAACAACTTGTGTTATACAGATGACACAACTCTGCTTGCTAAAAGTAAAGAAGATTTGAGACATTTACTGGTAAAGATCAAAGAACACAGCTTCTAGTATGGACTGCACCTCAATATCAACAAAACAAAAATTCTTACAACTGGGTCAGTAAGTAACTTCAAGATAAACGGAGAAAAGATTGAGGTTGTCCAAGATTTTAGCTTTACTTGATTCTACAGTCAACACCCATGGAAGCAGCAGTCAAGATATCAAAAAGCACCTTGGGAAAAGCTGTTGCAAAAGACCTCTTTAATGTGTTGAAAAGTAAAGATGTCACATTGAAGAGGAAGGTGCACCTGATTCATGCCATGACATTTTCAATCACATGATATGCTTGTGAAAGCTGGACAGTGAATAAGGGAGACAGGAGAAGAACTGATGCTTTTGAATTATGGTGATGAGATGAATATTGAATATACCATGGACTTCCAAAAGAACCAAACAGATGTGTCCTAGAAGAAGTATAACCGGAGTGCTCCTTGGAGGCAAGGATAGCTAGACTGAGTCTTATGTATTTTGGACATGGTGGTAGGAGGGACGAATCCCTGGAGAAGGACATGATGTTATCATGTTTTGGGCGGTGGTAGGTCAAAGAATAAAAGGAAGACCCTCAACTTGATGGATTGACACTGTGGCTGCAACAATGAGCTTTAAAAAAAAAAAAAAGATTGTATGCCTACCACAGTCAGAGAGTGTTTTGTTCTATTCTACATAGGGTCATTGTGAGTCAGATACAACTTGATGACACCTAACAACAACAACAATCTGCAATTTGAACAATATTCATCAGGGAAAGCTCATTTCTGCTACACATGACATTAGAAGAGGCAGCCAAAGAGAGAGCAGGATAATCCACATACAAGATAGCTCACTCTAATGGAAGTGAATAAGTGATGGTTGTTGGCTAGGAGAGGTCTGGGGGGTTTTTTTCCATGTAATCTGAGCTTCCTCACAGTATTCCAGCAGAGTTCTAACAAGAAGCATCTGCAGAGAGGAAGCCAGGCAGAAACTGTGTCTCTCCTTTTGACTCAGCTCTAAAATCTCATAGCATCACTTTGCCAAACTCAGTCAAAACTCTTATAAAAGCCCACCAACCTTCAATCGGAAGAGACAGACTCTGCCTCTTATTAAGGGAATGGCAAAGTTATGGAAAAGCATGCCAAAAGGAAAACATTTCTGTGATCATTTTTGCACAATATGAGTTGCAAAGTATACACCTGAATGTGGTTTTCCTCAAAGGAAATTTGTACTTAACTAAAGAATGATTGGAATGTCCAGCTACCATGTGATTAAGTAAAAATCCCCTATCTAATGACATCAGATAGAAGAGTACTGTTCACCCATCGGCCATAGTAATGTGTGAAGGTTGATAATAAGGTTTTCCCATGCCCTGTGGTAGCTAGGTAGGGAATTCTCTAGTATTGGGCCCTGGAAGCTAGAAGGAAACCAACCCATGTATCAGTCTGAAAGGACGGAAACCAGAAAATGATTGACAATGGAGAAAGAAAACAAATATTTATTAAGCCCCTTTTGCAAAAGGTACTTTGCTTGGGTTATAAAATCTTTCTGCAGTCTGTCCACCTTGCCTTTTCCATTAACCAAAAGCCCATATTTTAAAGTCACCATAAAGTTTGAGAATTTCACATTGTACAATCCACTTATTTAATCATCATAGCAATCCTATTGGTTTCATTATTTGAATAGTATCCAATAAATTATTCTAAAACTGGCTTCTCTTGCAATGGTAGGGTGGCCTCAGCTGTACATGAGGTACATACTTTCTCAGAGAAAGTGTTTCTAGTCTGGAATTCAGAGTACTTTGGTTGGGCTGGCTCAGGTCAGATGTTTCTCATGGTTGTATAAGAGGAGGGTAACATGCTGATTTACTCAAGAAAATGGAAGCACACAGATTTCTATCACTGAAGCGTCTCCAGGTGGTTTACAGAGATCAAGTAAAATGAGCTCTATGTCACCTACATTTGCTTTTTTCACCCCAAGAAATAGTTGTTTCTGATGTTTTTGCTCTCCAAATCAATTTCTTATTTATAACAGAATATCTCTATTCATTCACTTCTGTGAAATTCTGAAGCTTCAGAAGGATTTTTTTATAAGATGGTTCCATTTACAAGTAATTCTATAGCAAAGCCCCCAAGGATGATCATGCAGTTAAGTTTTAGTATCATATTCTCGTAGATGCAATAATTCAGCCATTGTAGCCCACATCATGGGCTCCTCAGCTGAATGAGAATTTTGCTCCAAGGCATCCAGTATTCATCAAGTGCATTTAAGAAAATCAGGTAAACCAGGTGTTTCCTCAATTAACAATTTAGATTTTTGTTACATGAAAAATAAGTGAACCAAAATAAAAGATAATATTCCTAGCAAAACATACCAGTATTCTACCTTTCCTGTTTTCCCAAAGACCTTGAATGTATCATTTCATGTATATATTTTTAAAGTAATTAATTTAATGCATGCTTTGCAAAGAAAAACACAAAAAATAAAATCATTATTCACAGCAACCTCACATTAACCAGCATATGTTTAATCATAAGAATCTGTCAAGCAATGAAGTACAACTTTTGACTTCTAAATTAACATAGTAAATATGATTAACTGAAATTTCCAATTCTATGAAAAATTTTGCTTAAATATTTTAAAATAAGTAGTATCCTTACTTACAAATATCTTTAAATCATGTTTCTTAAGTTAGCTCATTCACAACTTCTCTTAACTTTGGCAGAATTAGAAATTCTCTCATGTCATACAAAAGTGGAATCTATTGGTCATATCTCATTAATAGTTGATTATGGATTGCTCTCAGAAGTCTAGCCACTATTCTAACTCACTACCCAAGATAATTCTCATTATGAAGTAAAGTAAAATTTGATTGCATTCCCAACTCCCTAATTTAAGCAAGTCATGTGAAAACCAGTTCTGTAGGTTTTTCCCTAAATGTTACAGCTTTAAAAGAAAATATGAATTGTATTTGGAGTCCTAAATAGTTTTATCTGAAAACATTTCAGAGTGTCTTCTGAATAGGTCTAGAAAGGGAAGACAGACAAACCATATAATGACAATAGTTGAAGAAAAGATATAAAGCCTAAGCATATTATCATCTAGATACAGTTTGCTCTGGTATCCACTTGCCCCTGCCCACTCACTTCATGACTTTAATAAAACCAAATTGAGCCAAATCAAAATGTGCCAGCTTTCCTTATTTATTCAAATATATGAACTTCAAAGTGAGATTTGTTTATGGGTAAGATGACTAATTTATCTCCCAAACCAGGACACTTTTGAGAATAAAGTGGAAACAATAGATAGCAACTGAGACTGCCCTGGGCAAATTGAGACATAGTTTCACTCTACTTATAGACAATAATAACTTGGTCTAAAAGAAATTAAGATGATAGAATGACAGTGACTCACTAAACACTTCATAAAATTCTACCTTGACTTGGCCTTCTTTTCTTTTATTTAAAAGTTCTGCCATCTTGCTGTTATAAGCTCCCAATCATTGTACCTGATTTGTTTAGCTTCTTCATGAAGCTATTATAGCTTCTCCTCAATTTCTTATATACTTGCAAGAGCACTGGCAAAATACCTGATAGATATAATCTAGTGAACACAAATTCTGGGCAGACAATAATCCTAACCACACCTTTTCTGAGTACATTGTCTTAAAACCTTGGGAATTCAAATGAGTCTATATAGAATGGGGTGCTTGGAATTCTACTCGCATTTTCCTGAGCTAAATTCTTTCCCCTAGTACTGCTCAAAGTTAGTTACCTACTTCTACCTGAGCCTCAATAGGTTTAGCGATCCCTCATCTCTGAGGCTTATAGTTAGCTATATACTTATACCAGAGTTCTCTGATGACTAGGTTGCTGTTGTTAAATTACATGAACCGCTCCAAAGGAATCAGATGTTGGGACAGATCCAAAGGCAGGTTATTTTCCTTTCATTCCCCATTGAGTCAGAAAAATTTATTCATTTACTAGTCAGAAAATAAACTTGATGCATGTTCCTCAGGAGATCCATGTGCTGTACCTTTTATGGCAAAATGTCACATGTACATCAGAGAGGAATACCTTGTCACGTGGACACAGCCACAGCTGTTTGGGCCACAATTCAACCGAAGCTTGTCGGGTAAGCAAGGCTGGATCCTGAAACTACTACAGAACACAAGCCCAGAGGGAAATCATCCTGTGTTCCAGGTCACACTCTTCTTTCTGGCTTCCCTGGCATGCTGAAGGCACTGGGCTGCTGAGACCCAGTCTCCACAGCAAGATCTGGGGGATCTGGTGGAACACACAAACTTTTCATGTTATTCTCCCTACTTTTAAGGTCCCAAACCACAATCTCTGGGTCCTCTGGTATTGCTAATACTAGATTAATTCCACCTTCTCCCACTTTCTCCTACTGTTTTTAACCGTAGACAGCCTTCCTCTTCCTGACTATAACTGGATTAGGTAACTGGCTATTCTTTGCTGAGCCATTGACCATTTTCACTGAAGAAATGTCTGGATTTCTTCACTGAACTTACAAGACTTCTGTTGTCCAAAAATACAAGCACCTCACTAGCTGCCTTACCAGAGGTAATGGTCATCAAAATCGACTATGGCCTTCATGTATTTTTTTTAAGTTTCGAAGTAGTCCTGAATATCAGATGTCCTCAATCACTTATTTGCTTTGAATCATTGACAGTCCAGGAATTAGTTAAGTGATACTAAGGGAAAATGTTGGCAGTGAAAGTATTATAGGAATTAAGATTTTATTCCTCAGACTGGAAAAAAAATCACCATTATTTGAGGCTTACCAAAAAAAATACTTGTTATGGGTATATTTTAACTTACCTTGCTGTAACCAAGTATTTTATGGATCCCACTTATATTAATAAAGTAGTAAAAGAAGAAGCTTCTGGGATTAAGAAGATCCTAAGTCTCAGAAGTCTTAAGAGCCAATGACAAGACAAAAAAGGAACAATCTTCTCCTGATTTGGCCAGCTAGAGTGGATTCATCCTGCTCCCAAAATCTGTTTGTTTTTAATTTGTTCAAGGTGGGGACACTCTGACTCATCTTACAAAGTAAATATCTATGGCCCATGATGTGAATAACTGTTAACATATTCACAGTCAACCCTGACATATGCTTTCAAGAATTTACTTTTGCCAACCTCCATTTGAATTTTGTTTCAGAAAGATGCACTTTTGGTAACACTCTCCTCTCCACTACAGATAAAAAAACGATCACAGTACTTTCATGGGGGGTGGGAGGGAAGCATTCTCCAGAGCCTCTGTAGATGGAAAAATAAAGTTTCTGGATAAGAATAAAAATGGAAAAGTCCGAATGTTTGGAACTTCTGATTAAACCTTCACTAGTCTATTTCTCTTAGACAAAACATTTATCATAAGTAGCTTGTCTGTTTGAGTATAGTGTATGTGGGTGGAGTGAAATTGGCTAAATAATTTATGCTATTCATTTTTCTCGAAAGTTTCTTTTTAAATAAATAAATAAAGAGGAATAATATATAGGGGGAAATAGTGGCAAGTGCCAGTAGTGTGAGGAAAGGAAAAGTTATTTTTCCATGTTGGAAGCTAATAAAGTGTATCTAAGAGGAATGGTCTTCACATAGAAGGGCAGGACTCTAATAGGTGAATATTGTCAGCAATGTCAATGAAACCAATTGGCTAAGAGAAGCTGTCAAATAGGTGTGAAATGAGCTAAAATTACGAGTGATACACTTTCTTTTAAGGTACTTTGCTTTGTTCCTTACAATGCCTTGCAGCAAAAAATTTAATTTAAATACTGAAAATGGAATGCAGCTATATTGATTTAAATTCACTAAGCAATTCTTAGAATCTATTTCCTGTTTCCTGCATAAGTACAGAATACATGTGAGTCTATGTATGGGCTGGCGTGTGAGTGTAGTCAGCTTTTCTACTATTTATGAGCAAGTCACAGTTTATTAGAACCTACCACAATGTATATTAGCATAAAACACATAACTTGAATTGTCAGTTTATAAAATTTTCAGAATGTATGACTCTAGTTCTCTTCTTACTGTAAATTTTTACATTTCTCCAATGATTTATTCTACCTAGTGAAACACTAGGCTCATATTAGACCTTGGCCTCTGTGTGTGTGTGTGTGTGTGTGTGTGTGTGTGTGTGTGTGTGTGTGTATTGTATAGCTAGGTTTTTATTTACTTGTTTGGAGGTGTTGTTATTGTTGTTGTTGTGGCCATTTTATCACATAAATTTTATTCTTGGACCCTATGCCAAAAACAGACATAGACAAAAGAAAGGATGAGTGAATGTGCAGAAATACATGTGGTTCAATTCAGCTGATACTGATTCATAGATATCTCACCGTAAGCTATGACTAAAAATATTTGAAATGTTTACAGCCTGCATAATATATATGTTTGACATATTAAAGGAAACTACTATCAGCTGCTCAGTAACCATTCCAGAAAAACACCTTAAAAGAACTTAAGCAAAATCACAGCCCCTCATCTGCAGTGCTGTTTCTAATTTGAAGGCAAATTCATCTCTGACACACAGCAGATTCTGTGCAGGTGGAAGCAAGCCCCTCTCTGCTCCTCTCTCTGCCAGTCAAATTATGTCATCAGTGAAGGATCACTGGTTTTTAATGATACGGTGGCCTCCATACTGAGAAGCAGTCCTAGCAGAGCAGTATGCATAGCCAATAAAATGGCTGTCACCAAATTACAATTGACACTTAACATCACTAAATCTGCAGTGTAATTCCTTGTGACAGTTGTGTAGGTATATTAGAAGAAAATAATTTACTTCAAACCCAGCATGTTAGACACATTTTCCTGAGTGTAATTCATGTCACACTTACAGTAGCCAAAGCAAGCAGTCTCGAGGCAACCTTAATCGGGGAAGAGATCATAGATACTAACATGTTCATTGAAGTATGATTATTTATGCATGCAATAAACAAAGCTAGAGCAGTTGTTCATTGTAGGTTTTAATTGTTATTGGAGGTTTTAATTGTTATTGGGTTTTAAATGAATATTAGCCTCTTTTGCTGTAGGGAATAAGAAAAACTATTTTTTAAAAACCACATTTTATATGGAAAAGAGGCATCAGCTGAAAAGTCTCTCTCTCCCCCATCCCAGGATTAACTTGAACATTTGTGTGGCTCTCAACCCTACTCCAGCTCCATATTATGTTTGGACCTAAAACTCTATGCCAATTGATTACCATGTGACAAGTGCAAATACCTCTAACTTCCCAAATGCAAGTAAACTAAAGCAGCCAGCCACAGTATTGCATTTCTCTCTGAGTAATAACATTGGGGAACAAAGGTTTATGAGGCAAATAGTTTCTTCTGGAATACTATTTTGACATATTCATCCAGAGCAGATCTGCAGAAAGATCCTTCCCTGGTCTTATAAGCATATATAAATATGTGACGGAGTTAAAGGTCTCCACTCTTCAGAATGAAGTGGTTTGAATGTCTAGTGAAATGGGACTGCAAAAAATTCATTCCAACTTTGTCTCTAGGCAATTCACCTTTGGCCCAATGATGATATGAGTCTTTCTGCTGATGGGGGAGATATAATAAGTCAGCTCAGGCAGTCCTGAGAAGGCAGGGGTCTATTTGTTAGCAGAATGAGGCAGGTGTACTCTACTATGGGAGATTAGCTCATCCCAGCATGATAATTACCTCGCAGGAAGCCCTCAAGGTTACACATCAAGTGCAGGGGCTGCAGATCCAGTCCTGGAAATGGGCATGCCCGTATCGTTAAGTAGTCTTAATTTAGAAACTCCAAATTTAAAAACACAAATCAGTGAGTGATAATTTCCCTGTCCTTTCATTAAGACATTAAAACGACTCCAACGAGCACCGAACTCACTAAAGAACCATAGGCTCCATTACAGCTCAGCTGCAAGGCAAGGGGATTAACCTCTGTCCATGTTTCTTAGTTGGTTTTCTTTTAAAAGTGGAAACTGCAAACAAGAAGTAAGGGAACTCATACTTGGCCAGCTGAGGTCCTTTAGGCAGTGTGTGCCATTTGCTTAATTCTACCTGCTGGAAAATAACTTTGAGTGAGTTGGTATTTTTCAAAACAGAATCACAGCGTTTCAGCTATGTCATGAGAGATCAAAAGGGGAAAGTGCTAGTTGGGGTTATTTGTGTTATTTATATAAAGTTTATGAACACAGATAGTTCTTCCTACACCATCAGCACATTGAGGCAGCCATTCTACTGTCTCGAGTTGCTGACTGCCTTAGCCAAGCTAAACAGAGCTGTGTCATTGCTGTAAACCGTGGGCAAAAGCTAGAACCTCTTTGGTTTCTAGGTCAGTGCTAATGACCTGTGGAATTCTTCAGCGCCACTGGTCCCTGGAGCACACTCCTGACAGTACAGGCTGGAAAGGCAGCGACCATCTGACTGCATGACCACAGCTGCCAGGGCTCAGCATGCAGGCACCAGAGTGTGAGGGGGCTCCCAGAGGCAAAAATAGAAGCAAGCAGGTGGACAGGGGCAGCATAATTAGGAGTCAAGGAGCTCCACCAGCTTTTTATTTGGAGGTCTATCAAGCAAGAAGTTTCTTAGGATTTCTTAAGCCCGGGCACAATGTTTCAGACCTTCATTGAAAATGAATGTTAAATTCTTAAAGATGCATACTGAGAAAGTATTTCTCATACAAACACCAGAGCTTTTCATAGACACAAATATTAGTATAATAATTCTAAGAAAGATCAAAATGAAAATGTACTTAATTTTCTTGTTAATAAATGATTTTACTTTCATGGGTAATGTTTTTCCACAGGAAATTTCTATCGATTTTATAACCTGAAATGACATTAAATTGATTATTCACTGAAGCCAAAAGAAATCTTTTCGCTTCTTATGTGCTTTAAGGTCCATATAGTGGCAAGAACAATCAATGTGACTCCCTCTGGAATAGTGTTGCTCATGGAGTAAATTTGGGCTACCTGTATGGTGGAGCCTTGTGGAAAATATCCACTTTCCTAAGACTCATGCCACATTAGAACACTGCCACGGCAGTTAGGATTTCCTAGAGCTCATTGTCAGGACCCTACACCAGCCCCAGCAGCCTGCCGCACAATACCTAGAACCAGAAAAGAATCAAATAAAAACAGTAACTCCTGTAGCAGAAGCTATCTACAGCAATTGCACAAATTCACTAACTGATGATGTCAGAAAGCAGCAAGAAATACTGGATGCACTTATCAGAAAGTAACTTAATCTCTATTTTTAAAACATACAATTGTGTTATTTTTATATGGATTTAGCATAGGATAATATCTCCACCCAAAAGAGGTAGGTTAACTGAGGGCAGGTGGCAGCTAATCCCCTCAGTGTTCAGAAACTTCCGAACCAGGTCACATAACTCTCATTGCCAAAACAAGTTTGATTTGTCACAGAACATATGGCCTGATGCCTCTTTATCAGGAACAGCTGATTGAAAAGAATTATTTTTCAAAACACCAAATTTGGAATAATTTTACAAAAAGATACAAAAGATTATTTTATAAATAATCTCTAAAGAATGCTTTTTATCTACTATAGAAAAGGGAGGTGGATGTATACATATGCACACACACATGCACGCATAGGCACACACAGACACCCAAATACCCCTTAGCCATTTTACTGTTTATTCCACTTATCCTTGCCCCACCCCCACATTAGAAAATGTGGTTCTATTCCCAGGACTTGTTAAGACTCTTCTATCACACTAACACTCAGTCTCAATTTTTAAAATGAACACATCTTTCTGAAATTACATGTTGAATATCAAACAAAGGCCATTTTAATGTTTTCAAGGCCAGAGCAATATCATGGGTAAGTCTGAAAAGGATGAACGTCAAATCATGAATTGTGTATGGCATTGATAACCAAATAATTTCAGTGATTAAGATAGAGAAGTGCACTCTGGAATCACATTTTGCATGATCAGGGCCCCCATTTATTTGGGGGGGTTTCTTTTCCATTGACATAAGACATCAGAAAAAGAAAGACAAAATGCTTGTTATAAAAATAGTTCTTTTTTAGTAACTCCTATATGCTTAAGGATAATTTTTCAAGTGAAGGGTATACGGGAATTCTAATTCGACATGAAAAAGCTATTCTGTTTTGTGAAACCTCAATGACATTATAAACTAAATTTTAATTTACAACCACTGATTAAAACATACAGTAACAATTGATCTTCGATATATTTCTATTTTGAAAGGGATATGTGTTGAGAATTATTTTCTCTATATATCTGGGTATTTTATTTTATAAAACAATCACACAAAATGAAAAAACTATCCCCCTTTAGTCCAAAGCATTATTGGTAAAAGAGACAAAATTTCTTTATTATCCATATTCTTCCTTTCAAATCCCATGTTATACATTATACAATTTTTATTCAAACAAGTTACAGAATTTAAAGATCTATACTTGTTGTATTAGTGTACTTAATTTTACTGAAAGTGCAATATAATACTATAATTTTACTTTATTTTCTAAAAAGATCAACAAATACTTTTCTAAAAAATTCACACTTATTCTTCATATTAGCAAAGAAATGCATTTTCTTCACTAGTTTACTGAAACAGGTCACTAAATTTCTCCAAGTCACTAAGTTAGAAACTTCTAGATTTTACCAGAAATAAACATCGTATGATTATACATAAGCAGTTTTGAAGAAGTTTACTTCATCTTTATATAAGCCTTTAAGTTCCAGTTATCAACTGATAACACACTATGAGTAAAACTTTGTAACTTATTATTTTTCATGTTTTATGTGTTAAAAATTAGAGCACGACTCATATTGGGCAATTCTTCTATACCAGGTGTCAACTGTAGTCACTTGGTAAAATCAGTGGGAAGTTGAGCTGGTCTAGATTCCTCATAGACATAAATGTTGGAATGAGAGGGCTAATATAGATGAGGACTGGCCAACATTGATTTCTCTCCTTACTCTTTCTTGACATGGCTAGCCTGGGCACCCTTGCAGCAGAGCAGTCACAGGGTAATCCTATTTCTTACACACTAGAACAGGGCTCCAAAAGTGAGTATCCAAGAAGTAGAAAGGATACCCTTCAAATCTTCAAGGCCTAGACACAAAAACTAGCACATCACTTCCATTGTGCACTATTGGTCCAACCAGTCCCCAAGCTCACTCACATCCGTGTCTAGGGAAAAGAGAACCACCACTTAATAGAAAGAATATCAGAGTTTGGGGACATCCTTACTGTGCTACACCAAAATGTTTCATTTTGGAATTACATTGCTAATACCCTCCACTCCATTTTCTGATTGGGAACTACCAGTTTTTAGGACCAATTTTACTATTCCCAATAAAATAAAGAATAAGAATGGAGGTCATAAAAAAGCCTAACTATAGAAACAAATTGTGTCCCACATGGAGTATAAAGCCTACTATGACCAAACTAAGAGTAAGTCAAACAGAAAAAAGTTAAGACAGGATTCGGCAATTATTATTTTATTTCTTTTGTTTAAGTTGGATTAGGAAGAAATGATTTCGATGCATAGAAGTTAAGTAAACTAACACATTAAACACAAAGAATATAGTTGCAGTATGGAAAGTTTATAGTAGAAAGTCTTGGCAATCCACTCCTGAGGTAGTCCTGAAACAATCAGCCATTGAAAACCCTGTAAGCATCACTATGAGTCAAACATGACTCAACAGCACCTAACAACAACAACATGGAAAGTTTAGCCTCAAAGAGTAAATGCGTCTTACCAAAACCTCAATTTAACTTTGCAAAGGGTTCTATGAAATAATTTATGTGTTCAGAACAAGATTAATTCTATGAAAACAAGCCCAGTGACCAAATTAATTACTCCACAATTACTCAAGATGTTCCCTAAATTAATCAAAATTAGGTATACTTGTACTAGAATACTTTTAAATAAAAGTAATGTAGTTTTCACTCTCACGATAGAATAGTTATAGGCTTGTTAAGTTGGTTGTTAGAAAGTTATCTATAAATTAAGTTCCATTTTGTCATAGACTCTCAAGATAAATCAGTAAAGAAGAACCATTTCAACAAAAACAAAATCTTTTTCTTACGCTTCCATACCTTTTTGCATGTTATGCCCTCATATAGGATGCTTTTCCTATTTCCTACCATCCCTAGTTAGTGATGTTACTCAACTTTTGAAATCCCAACCCAAAATTCTTGTTAAAGCTTAAGACATAAAAAGCTACAAGAAAAAGGCTCCGACTCCAACAATGAGAGGTGGCTGAATAGTCTACATATCACCAGAAAACTGAAATGGAAAGACAAACATATTAACTGACTTCCAAACAGTGACAAGCCCCTTGGAAATATAAAAAGGACATTTTAGTAGATCATGGGAGAAAGTGAAGGCAACCATGAAAGAGGGTAAACAGAAAACAGCTAAATTTTCAGCAAATTTTTAAATCCTGGGGGTGGGACTAACATGAAAGTTTGGAATTCCTGGGAGCCTGAGATAGAAGAGGAGTGTATACTTACTTGACAGCTTTTTCCCATATCAGGTGCTCAGGAGAAAGATCAAGAGCAAAGAAGACCTGAAGGAGGCCTGGGTGGTGAATTAGAAGCACAAAACCCGAGATTCTTTACAAAATGCTCAAGTATCAAGTATCTAAAGGAGGGGCAAGAAATTCCTCCCTTAGGGTCTAGCCAAAGATCCCCTGTCTGCCTTTAGGTCAGGTGTCCAAAGTGCCTTGTCCTGGGTCCTATGTAAAAATAATTAATAAGTAAACAAACTTAAAAAATTAAAGATCAACTAATGGAGAAGTAGCAGAAGCTAAAATGTCTACTCCTGAAGAAGGAGGACCTCCATCGATACCATTATCACACATCTTAGCACGCACCCTCCTTGTTCCTGGCTCTGCACAAAATTACACCACTGCTAAAGGGGGAGAAGCAAATGTAATGCCTCACTGAGGAGGAAGAATACATCACACTCTGGCTCAAAGCCTCATACTTACACAAAGATGAGATCTGCTACCATTGGAGGAGGAGCAGGAAGTGCTGCTTGCCAAGACCTCTCCTGATGCAGGCAGAGTGTCAGACTCCAGGCCTTACGGGGAGGTAGCAAAAGGCTCATTGCTGGAGAAAATGAAAGGCTGTTTGTACTGAAGATGACTATAGCCGCAGTAAAACCCAAACTTAACTCCACTGCTGCTCTGATTGAAGGAGAGACATGCCCACTTGTAAGTATAAACAGTGTTTACCTCATTGTGCATTTGGCTGCATACTATATTCCACATTCAATATTTTAAAAAGACAAAACAAAAACAATAAAAGGAAATTCACTGTCAAAAGTAGTTGTCAACAGAACCAAACCTAGAGATGACCCAAATGTTGGAATGACTAGATAAGAATCTTAAAACAATGTATTGTGTTAAAGAATCTAATGGAAAAGGCAGGCAATATTTATGAATAAACAGAATTTCAGCAGAGATGGAAATTATTTTTCAAAAGTCAATTAGAAATGCTAGGGAAAAAAATTTGTTGGGCTGGGGTTTAGCTCAATCGGTAGAGTGCTGTTCTGCACTCTCTGGGAACCCAGATTCATCCCCACCACTGCAAAAATGGGAGAAGAATGTGGTAATCCACTTCTCAAAACTATCCCAAAACAATCAACCATTGAAAACCCTATGAGGGTTGCTATGAGTCAGAGTCAACTCAATGGCACCTAACAACAAACAAACAAGGGGAAAAAACAGATGGCAACAGAGATGCTTTGAGGATGTATATCAGCAAATTGGACACAGCAGAGGAAATAATCAGCGAACTTAAAGAAGGAGCAACAGAAATGACCCAAATTTAAACACAAAAGGGTGAGGGAGAAAGGAAGAGAGAGAGAGAGAGAGAGAGAGAGAGAGAGAGAGAGGAAGAAAGAAATTAGAACAGACCGTCTGTTATGATTTGAATATGAAATGTCCTCCACAGGCTCATATGTTAAAACCTAGATCCCCAGCTGGTAGTGCTATTTTAGGAAATTCTGGAAAATTTAGGAGGTGGGGTCTAGCTGGAGGAAGCAGGTCACTGGAGGCAGTTCTTTGAAGGTATCTAATCCCTGCCCCCCTCTTTCTTCCCCTGTGCATCATGATATTCACTGCCCTGCCATACCTTCCCCACCATGATGGACCAAACCCTCTAAAACTGCACTCTCCTCTCTTAAGTACTTTTCTTCAGTATTTGATCACAGCAATGGAAAAGCCTGACTAGGACAGTGTCCAAAAGCTGTGGGACAAAGTCAAAAAGTCCAACATCCATGTAATTGGGGTTCCAGAAGGAAAAGAAGGAGATTAACAGGACAGGGAAGTATTTGAGGAGACAACAGGTAATAATTTTCCAAAATTAATGAATTATAACAAATTACAGATTAAAAAATATTAGAGACTCCTAAGCAGGAGGAAAAAAAAGGGAAAGAGGAAGGTAGAGAGACAGAGACAGGAAAGAGGAGAAAAGAGGAGAAGGACACATAGAAAAATAAGAGATCACATTGTTGAAAATCTAAGAAAAAAATCTTGAAGGTATACAGATGGAACAAAAAAATTATATGGTAAGGAATAATATCAACACACCTCTCTTTAGAAACTAGGAAAATCAGGAAATGGTGGGACATTTCTCAAGTCCTGAAGAAAAATTTTAAGTCAACCCAGAATTCTGTAGCCAGGATAAATGTCTTTCAAAAGTGGAAGAGAATAAATCCTTTTACATCAAAACAGAAATGATAAACTTTACTAGTAGCTAACCTACACTCTAATAAATATTAAAGGAAGTTCTACAGATAAAATATTATGCCAGATATGAATTTACTTTTGGACCTACTCAAAGGAATTAAGAGTGCTAAAAAAAATAACAAATATGTGAGTAGATATATAACAGTTTTAAAATATTTTAAATCTCTTTAAAGGGTACCTTACTATATAACAGTAACATCATTGTGGGATTTACAGTATATGTAGAAGTAAAATGTCTAACAATGGTAATGCAAAGAACAGAGAAAAGAAAATGAAAGTTATTGATACTATTTTGAAATTATACAATATTATTTGAAGATAGCTTGTGATAAACTAATGATGCTACTAATTTTCAGCAAACTATTCATGAGGCATTGCTACCACTCTGCTCATTTACCCAGTTTCTACTAATAGGTATGTATGCCTTAACCCTAGGAATTTTTCCAAGTCTGAGGTTTCTTTAATTTTGTACTCACTATAAAATAATGGAAATTTTTTTTAAATGCTGACAGACTTCTCATTCCCTGGACTTCATTCAAGTTTAAATGAAAAGATGAGCCAGAGGTCAAATATACCAAAAATAAAAGATCAGAGAGTTCCCAACAACCTACAATAAGGGAAAATCAAGAGTGGGAACCTCCAAAAACCCCAGCAAATGTGTACCCTAGAAAACTGCAAATACATTGTGTCAAGGGCAGAGTATGAGCTTGCAAGGGCTGCTATAACAAAGTGCCACAGACTTAGTGGCTTAACAGAAATTTATTTTCTCATAATACTGAAAGAAGAAGTCTGAAATGAAGGTGTCTGTAGGGATGGTTTTATTCTTAAGCCTCTCTACTGTCTTGTAAGTGCCCATCTTCTCCCTATGTCTTTACATGGTCTTGTGTGTGCCTCTGTCCTACACACCTCTTTTTGCATGGATACCGGTCAGATTGGATTAGGTCCACCATATGACTTCCTTAAGCTTTAAGTACCTGTTAAAAATCTGTCTCCAGATACAGTCACTTTGTGAGGTACCAGGAGTTAAAACTTCAATATATAAATTCTGAAGGAACAGAGCTCAGGCCCAGGATGCAGCATACCAAAAGTTGGCAGTCTAGTTGCAGGTCAGCAGCAAGGACCCACACCCATGAGGGGGCTCAGAGGGGCATATAAAATGAATGCAAGGCGGAGGCAAGAGGATCATAGATTCGAGGCCAGAAGTAGCCTGCGTAACTTAACAAGATACTGTCTCAAGATAAAAAAATTAAAAATGAGCTGGGGGTGCAGCTCAGTGGTAGAGTGCTTGCAAAGTATCCATGAGGCCCTGGGTTCAACTCCCAAGAAAGGCTAAATAAATAAATAAATAACCGATGCAAACACAGGGCCAAGGACTTGGCAAAGATTCCTGGCACAAAAGCTAAGCACTAAAACCTCCTGACCAGAAATTAACATCCATAACAAGTTAATGGCTGCCTGGAAGGTAGTTACCTCAGGAGCCAGGGCCAGTGATGGGCAGGGAGTACACAGTACTTCTAGGTTAGTCCCTGGGGGCTATCTACAACTGTAGAAAGAGGGAGCCCTAACTCTGCAGCTGAACTCCCAGTGAGGCCCCGAGCATGGCTTTGGGATGGACCATAGTTAGTTCAAAGAAATAAGAAATGTGATTTTTCTTGCACATCTGAGTTTGTGAATGGACAATCATATCCTCTACTGTATTTATTATGAAGAGCCATCTTGCCTTCAGAATTACCCAGTTAGATTCTGTTGAGTTAATAAAGGGCAAGGCCTTTCTATGTGCACCAGAGTATAAGAGGTTGCCAGTCTCTACTTTCATCTTCCAAAAGGATAGTGAAGTATGGACCTCTACAGAGAATCTATCAATAACTCATACGGCTAGTTTTATCAAATATAAACTAGTGGATTTTAATACCCACTTGACTCTACATTTGAAAAACAAGATTCTGGGACATACAATCCTTCTTAAAAATTATAATTATTTGTATTTCTTCTAAAATTCTTTGTATACAAAAATTGGCTCATTGAGCTAGGTTCTATCATGGATGTATAAAATAACTAGGAAAAAAATAGTAAAAAATTAGCACCATGGCAGAGGTAAGAAATATAATAAACTGTGACAATGTCAGAAGTGATCGTAACTTCTCTGAGCATAGCAGTGATAAACTATAACATCCATATTATTGTGAAATAAAGCATGTACAAACATCCCAGCATATAATCTAAATCAATGGTGTGGTGGTGAATGACCTTGTAAACATGATATAGCTCTAGAAGAATCAGCTCTTTTACCACATTGACCATTTAAAGTCTTTTCCTCAAGAATTGTCACACTGCTTCAAATCTAAAATCATAACTCAGGAAAGTACCATGCAGTACTGGAAAAATGTAATTAAATAAACTGGCCAATTCAATGTGATTTGCTACGATGGTCTCCACCATTGAGATATGATGTCTGAGGAAATTCTGTTGTGACACTGCATTTATGTGCAGTTTAAAATTCTTGGTGGCAACCAGAAAAATGTCCATCAATTGGGTCAACTGTTCTTTCTCAATTGCTGGGAGACCATCCTTTATATATAAAGGGGATAAACATTACCCTCCCATAGAGAGAAATTCATTCTCCAACCTCATAAATCTGTGAAGGTTTCCTCTCGGAGTTTTTGACAGCCCCACCTCCAACCAAACAGGACAAAGCATAGAGCAGAGTGTGACTATTACGATTAATATTTATTGTATCTTAGAGTTTTACCAGTCTGCAGCCATAGCACCCTGGCATCTGATCCTGCCTGATCTCAGAAGCTAAACAGGGTTGGGCCTGATTAGTCCCTGGATAGGAGATCACCTAGGAGCACCAGGTGTTGCAGGTTAGGGAGAAGGAACTCCCACAACAATCTGCCATTGAAAACCCTATGAATAGTAGAGAAGCACTGACAATAGTACTGGGTATGGTACAGTGTCAGAGAGTGTTTCATTCTGTTGCACGTAAAGTCACTATGAGTCAGACCCTTCTCAACTGCACCTAACAACAACAACAGTTTTACTAGCTGTCATTCAAGGGTCAGTGAAAGAGGTACAAACAAGGAGAAAAGTATGAAAACATAACAGATTCAAAAGCACCACAGTCTGTTATGAAAAGGATGAGACTGTGGGAGCCAACTTCCTGCCAGGGTTCACATTCTGCTCCAACCTTCCTAGTTGTGTAACCTTAGACATGTTGCTCAGTCTTTGATGCAGTAGTTTCCTTATCAATAAAAAAAAAAAAACATAATACACTACCTGTCTCATATGAGATAGTGAGGATAGAGCAAATTAATATTTGTAATCTGCTAGAATAATACCTGCCCCTCATGAATAATATATATAAAGGATTAATAACTAAATAAAAATAATCAAATGAAGGACTAGCTAATGTTTATGAGAGAAACTATTGTAGTAGAAGTGGGCTAGGGTTTCTTCAAATCTTTCTTCTTCTAAAACTACTATATTTAGTTTATTTTAAAAAATGGGATGAACTATCCAGCAAATGGTATGTGTATGTCAGAGTCTAAGAACTTACATAGAGTAATATTTTGTCCAAGGAATCTAGTGTTGTGAGATTTCTCTATATGAGACATAACTTTTAGGTGGTGGGTCTTTGTTCATTTGTTTCTTCTCTTAGTATTCTTGAAGTATGAGATTGAACTAACTTAAACATATCTTGTTGGAAAATTCTAGGCCAAATTTCCAAATGAAAATTTTATTCCATATTTGCTTACTAGCCACACGTTTTTACATAACGCTATTCAGGGATTTGGGGGATGAGAGGAGTAGAAAGCATAGTACTTGCTCTCAAGGAGCCAAATTCAGAAGACATACAAACATACCAAATAGTTAAAAACAATTTTAAAGAATCAAACTCAACTAGCACTTAGCATAGTGGATACATGCCAGAACTTTCAAACATGTTATCATTCTCCATCCTATTTAATATCTTCATTATTTTTAGAAAAGGCAATAAGGACTCAGGTAAAACAACTTGTCCCAGCTCCATTGCTGATATGTTGTTGAAACCTGTTTAGGAATCAAGTTTACCTGACTCCAAGACAGGGTAATTTCCATTCTACCAATGCAACCACAATGGTCATGCAATGTCAAGACAAATTGTGACTTAGGAATTCAAAGGAAAGGGAATCAAAGTGGATGGAAACAAGCAGGAAAGTCTCCTGGAGAAAAGGCTGAAAGTGGCTAAGATTTGGGGAGGTGACTAGGAGGAGAAAAAGCCCCAGTCAAAAGCTGAGAATGAAGGTGACAAGCATGATTGCAAAGTCAGGCCTGCCTCGGCAGTAACAACACTTGACAGCAATAGTAAAGATGATTCTATTGTTGAGTTGTTGTTAGGTGCCCTAGAGTGGTGTCCGACTAATAGTGAACCTCATAGGGTTTTCAATGGCTGATTGTTTTGGGAGTGGATTGCCTCCTCCTCCCATTTTTGCGGTGCTGGGTATCAAACACCGGGACCTCAGAGATGGCAGAGCAGCTCTCTCCCAACTGAGCTAAATCCCAGCTCCACTACTGAGATTGAAGGAGAAACCCTGAGTTTGGGCCTGATGCTGGGAAATGGAGTGCCCTCCTGCAGGCTTCGAGCAGGAAGCGGGTGTAACAAACATTCTTTCAGCACAGAGTCACAGAGGGGAGGTGGGCAGGAGAACAACCACAAGGCTGCTGAGTTCTTTCAGTCAGGTGTGCCAAGTGTCTGGTGCTGCCAGATGACAACAGAAGAGAAAGGAAACGGCATCACAGCACTTACTCTAAAGGGAAAATCTGAAGAATTAATAATTTAATATTTATCATTATGAAGCATGGAAGGGAAGTGTGAAGTGTCTTCAGGGCTTTGAATCTGAGCTGAAGAACTCGGACAATGGTGATTCTGTTTGTCATAACAGAAGAATTGAGCAGGGGAGGAAAAGGGACATGCAGGTCTGAGAAAGACATGGGCAAAGCCTTTGGGATGAAGGAAATAAATACCGAAAGCAGAAGACAGTAGGGAAACCAAATGAGTTTAATTCTGAGTGTTGAGCTCCATGTGACAGGGAGACACACAAACAGGTTGTAAAAAATTGCACAATAGGACTAAAACTCTGTAAGTGATCAGGAATGAATACACAAACATGAATGTCACCAGGGCAAAAAAAAAAATAAAAAAGTGTAGCAGGTGAATTATTTGACTAAGTAGTCTAAACGACCACCAAAATGTTTTGTCCTACTCTTGAGTCACCAAGAGGAGCTTTGTTTTATTCATTTTTGCTGTCAATTCTTAATTAATATGATGAAAATAGATAATACAACAAAAGCCAGTTCAGCATCTGACTTCCAAGGAGTAGGCAGAATGTAAGGGGCATTCGTATAATCTATGCACTTTCTTTCCACTTTTGGAAAGGAATTGTCACTATTTCCTTATTGAAACCCCTGAAAAAAGGAACATGAGAGAATTAAAATGTGCTAAGTAATTTGAAATGCTAAAAATGGCATGTTAGCATTGGCTGTATAAGAATTTCAATATTCCTGCCAGCTCAAATACAGGCAATTTTATATGTAGATTCTAAAATAAATGTAATTTTTTTAAAAAATTGCACACTTAAAGTCAGAAAATAAGGTACTATCCTAAGTGTAATAAAATGCCTTAATTTAAAGTGGACAAATCACATCACATTAAGCTTTGGAGAGCAACATCAGAGTATATAGTCTAGTCTCTTGGAGTTGGAATCCTTGGGCATACTGAGAGGTGTTCTTAAGACCACTGTAAGATGACACATGGCCACACAATTACTTCTACATTAATCTTACCACAGTCCTTAAATATCACCATGAACCTTATTTAAACCACAAAGTGATGACATTCAGCAACTTACATTGTCATAGACTACCATCATGTCCAATTCTAACATTAACCTAAATTAGGACAAAACTGGAAATCTTGGGAAGTGGTATGTCACTGGGAAATTTGCTACAGAAAGTGCAAATGTGTTCTCCCAAGTCCACAGGAGAATCAGCAGAGGTAATCAGAGCAACTGAACTACAGGGAGTAATGGTCCTCTTTCCCTAACATCTGGTATAGATTTATAAGGATGCCAAAGGGGGGGTCATTTAAATTAGGCATATGGATTTGTGCCCTGACCTTGTTAAGTGAAAAGTAGGTACTACCCTCATGAATTTCTATGAAATTGGTAGTAAAGGTGTAAAAGTCAGGGACCCCTACAGAATATTAAAAAGTCATGTGTTTGAAAAAGTAGAAACACCAAATGCTAGTGTAGTCCCCCTGAATACACAGTTACAACATAGATGATTTATTACAGCTTTGAGATAGTGCCTTTATTTTTCTTTTCCTTTTGATATAACAAAAATATAAGAAAAGTTTTTAAAAGTAAGAACTAAATGAGAGTACCATTGAAGGAGAGTTTAATTATCAAATACTGTATTCAATGATCAGATCCACTAGCTATAAATTTCCAAGACTAGCCAGTATAAAATATGAATGTAGCATAAAGGAGATGAGATGTTAAGAATAAATGCTTTTCTTAACAAGAATATACCATGAAATTTAAGAAATTCTGTGATTACTACTTTATCCTAGAAAAGATTATTTTATTTCATTTGAACTTTAAAATTTCAAATTAAGCTGCTTGACTTTTTAAATCAAGTATTGTCATCCACTTCAGCTTTATAATTTAATATTGTCCTCTCTTCCCACTTTCGCCCGATCCAGCCCTTCATTTCCATGTTGGATGAGGACACTGTGATATAGAGTACCTGGAATGTTTGATCTTTAACCTCCACTTCCAGATGGTTTTATGCAGAAAAGCCTCATGATTATTGCCTTTGCTTGCTGCAGCTTCATCATTTCACCTTGAAGTATAAAGGTTCACAGCCAGGGCCTGGATCTTATTACAGGTCTTAAGAAGTCTATTCAACGAAAAGAACTCTGTTTTTATTTCCTTGGAATTGCTGGCTTTTAAGCCTTTAGATTCCCTGCAGATAATTACTGTTTTGGCCCATGATTTCTCTGATATGTGATGCCTCTGAGTGGAATAAATTACCTATCTTACAAGCAGGGTTAATTGGTAGTTGTGAGCCAATGTATGTGTTCCTTGTATTATTTTTTAAGTAACCTGAAAATTCTGACCACCTGAACCATCTTACCATTTTAAACCATCTTCTACAGTACAACTTGTGGTGTGGAATCTTGACCATTAAAAACTAAAAGAAATAAGGAAGGATTCTAATACCTTGTGTTTGGTCCATTGAAGGTTCTATTTTTGTGATAACTGTACTCCTTCAATGTGATCTCATTTCTAATAAAGTCTAATATCTGCAATAAGAATTCTGTAAACTTGGGATGTATATGCCCAGATCCCATCTCATGGCACCAGGATTCAAACTTGGAGCTGAAGTTGCATGAAGATTCATGAACTTAACTCTATCAGCATTCCACCTCCCTTAGCTGTTTCAGGAATTCATCTATGAGAAACTATGCTTTTGTGTTTGTGTGTGTGTGTGTGTGTGTGTGTGTGTGTGTGTGTGTGTGTTAGTAGTTGTCTCATTAAGTCTGTGAAACTAAAATTGCCTCGACAAAGTCAAACGTTAGCACGAACTTCCACAGTAAATTATTTTGTGTGAATGAAAGCTTTTTAAGAGTATAACTCTCAGCAAAATTACCCAAAAGTAGCTTTTTAAATGCCATGAAACATAACATCTGTGTATCAAAAAATGCATTCTTTATGCTGCAGAAAAAATGGTAGTACTGAAGCAATTTTCTAATATTTACATATTTATAACAAGTGCCTGTCATGGGAAGGCTAAGCTCACCTGGAAGACTTTCATGTTACATAAAATGAAGAATGTCTCATGCCTGGGTGTTCTAATAACCATGATATTATTTTAACAATTACACTATTTAATACTTTGGATTAGTTCCTCTGATAGTGCTATTAGCTGTCACTATACTCCATAATAGGTGACTTCATCCTTGTTATGACATGATCTTTCCTACTGTTTGTTGACCTTTCAATACAAGGGGGAGGGGACGCTCCCAGTCCCCCAAATCTTTAAGCAGCTACTGTAAAGCTGCGGGTTAATTCTCAGCTGGAATGTTTAGAAACCCTTGGTGCTAAATACCTCAGTGGACTGCTTAAACACCAACAACAGCCTTATGGGGCCTTACCCGACCTTAAACACATCTTTTTTTGTTGAGAATATTGCATTCTGCCACAATTCTGTGGGCTAACCCTGGGCTCACATTAAATATACCAGCCTCATTGAAGCTTACTGAATTGAGTTGAGTTGTTCTTTGTTTTATTCTCACACTGCTTCACCCCCAACTGGGACTGGGCAGCCTTTCTTCCAGTGGAGCGTGCTTTAAAGTAACCCAGAGAAGAGAAGGAGGGGGTAGGGGGAAGAAAAACCAAAAGGTGCAGCTAAGGCCCATAATTAGTCTTGATCCTCCAAGTCTAAAATATTTTAACGCCAGGTTTCTGATTGCAGTTTGGGCAAAGTGGATTTGGGAATGCAGAAAAGTAATTAGGTCTGTGCACTGAAGTGTGGAGAGCATTTAAAAGTGAATGGGTGGTTACTACATTCTTGGCAGGCTGTTTTTTATCTTTTCATGCTCTGCTGTTGTTAGAGGTGATGGGTTTATTGCAGTTTTTGCACTCTGGAGGTGGCTGTGTTTTTCTTAACCTAGCCTTTTGCTCTCCATCTCAAAAATGAATCTTCATGGTGTGAGGAAGGATGAGGGAGACTTCTTTAGACATAAAAACAAGGCAAACGGGGCAAATATTATGCAGTGAAGCAGAATAAGTTGGGAATAAACCTCAATGCCGCAACAGGTCACTTATAAAGATTCTGGCTTTAATTAATGACTCATTGAGCACAGGACTAACTGGAGACAATGGTCACCCCAAGGAGAAAGAAAACAAAACATGTTATTCTCTAACCATGTTCACAGAGCCATACAAACTATCGGGGGAGAGCTGACATCATCATGCCACTTCTGGGTCCTGATATAGAAGACACAAACTATAAATGTCTGAGTTGTCAAAAAATGCATGTTTTTGATTACTCTAGTCTGTAGAATTGCTGCAATTTGCTAACACCACATGCCTCTGGAGCCTTGTCTGCCAGTCAAGTTATCATCAGTTCTGGCTTAAGTCGTAGAAAATGTATGTCTTTAAAAAGAAAAAATAGCTGGTAGGGAGAAGCTGATGTAAGAATCAGTAGAATTTAAATGGGCTCTTTTAACTGCTCACAAAGGTTTTTTTTTGTTTTTTTGTTTTTTTTTTAATTGTAAAGTGAATGATACAAAAAGATTAAGCTGGTTTCTTTAGCAATAAAGACTTACAGCAAAAAACGTTGCACAAAGCAACTTGGTCTTCCTGAAAACATTTAGTGAGATCCACAGAATTTGAAAAAGTGGAATCAGATAGAGCTAATGAAGAATCAAATGAAATTTTAAAATGGGGTTTTGAGGGGTTTGTCATTATTGTTTTTCAGGGGGTTGGAATTTTCCTGTTTGTCTTTATTTTAAATATATGCCTTGAAAGGGCCTCTTCAAGGATGATAAGACTAACACATTTCTGTTCCTGGGCAACTACTTCAGCATACTTAAAGCCTATGCATGGGTTTCCTACTTTTTATCATCTTTTAAGAGTTATATTCTGCACCTTAATTAACTGCTTTTTACCATTATTTAGTCTATATGAGGAATATATTTCCTTAGCAACACACAGGACTTTGTGTATTGGATTTATCTCCATTTCTAGTGAACAAGAATGAACACTTTACTGCTTGGCATATTATCACCTTAGTCCACAGCAGTGCTCTCATCTCAAGTTTTCCCATTAAAAGATTAATACAGCAGGCATATTGCTTGGTAACCTTATGTTTTAGGCCTTCTAGAAGATACAAATAAAATATATGATTTGCTGTTGTTATAAATAAGATTTACATCTTCATCACAGCCTGTTCATAACAGAGAAAACTGGAAACAGCATAAATGTCTAGCCATGAGGGATTAGTTAAATAAACCATGATACATCCTTGCAATGAAATGCTACACAACCATCAGCAATGATATGGAGGAAAACTAAAGGCCAGAGAAGATTTTTAAAAAATATTAAGTTTATACAGCAAGTTATAGGAAAATATGCATAGTATAATTCTGTGTATATAAAATTAGTAAATTACATAACATATTTAAATATATAATCTCTTTTTTTAAAAAGAGCTCTGAGAAAAGGAAACCAAAATGTTAATAAAGGCTATCCCTAAGCAGTAGAATTCAAGATGAATTTTGTTTTCTTGTCTTTGATTTTGTTTTGTATTTTCTAAAGTTTATTTAATAACTTATTATAAGACTTGGGAGAAGGATATGGCAATCCACTCCCGAAACAATCTCCAATCAGCCATTGAAAACCCTATGAAGGTCTCTATGGGTCAGACCCAACTGGACAACACCTAACAATAACAAATCATAAGACTACCAATTTAAAAAGAAAAACTATTACTAAAGATCATTTAGGCACTTGCCTATAATCTTAGCTACTTGCAGGAATAAGATAAAGGAATCACAAATTGAAGACCAGAAGAAACATGGGCAACTTAGCTAGACCCTGTGTCAAAGTAAAAAAATTTTAAAAAGGTTGGTGTTGCATTTACCCAGGATGTGGAGGTCATGGGTTCAATTCCCCACTACTGCAAAATCAAGCAAACAAACAATTATTTTAAAAAATAGTTCACTAAACTATGATATTTCACTCTCCATACCCACTTTTTAAAATATCCTGTATAATCTGTCCTCTTGAGTGCAAAAGGCAAAGAAAAAAAAGTTTCTCTCCTTACCCAGACCCCATATTTATTGCTCTACCTAAACACAGGCCTTGTTACCCACAGTATTTCCTAAAGATCACTCTCCAGTTGCCTAAAAGGCAGAAAAGGATTGCAACATATTTCACAATTAATTTGTACTTTAGAAAGACTCAAGCAAGAAAATGTTTCCCTCAATCTTTCTTCTGCGAGGCAGCACCAGCTCCTTGGCCCTACTCCATTCTGACCGGTCTGTTCCAAGAATGCTCACTTCCAGGCCTGTGCCAAGAACAAGGTCACCCTGCTCTCTGACCTATCCTGAATCTATAAGGCCTGGTCCATACATATTTGGACTCAGCTCATGCATTAAGGAAATCCTTCTTCTTGGATGCCTGATGTATTCCTCATTATGCAAATGGGAAATCAGTGCTAGCATATCCAGGTCAGATGCATAATGTGCATAAATAATTGCTGGGGGAAGTTGGTGGCTCAGTGAACTAATCTAAAGCCCAAAGCTTAAGAAGAAGTCTGTGTCCAGCACAAACACTGACTTGCCGGGAGCCCGTGAGCAAGTCAAAGTTTTGGTTTCATCTTAAAATAGAAATGATAGGAATGTTGAACTAGGCCCCAGGGAACAGCAAGAGATTGCAAAGCACTTCAAAAATTCTTGTATCAAATTAATAGGTGCTATTTAGGGAAAAGGGGCTGAGGTTTAGCTCAGTTGGTAAAATGTTGCTCTTTCTCTCTGACGCCCTGGGTTAGATCCCAGCACTGCAAAAATGGGGAGGAGGACCTGGCAACCCACTCCCAAAAATGATCGCAAAACAATAAGCTACTGAAAACTTTATGAACAGCAGGAGGATGAGGGGTTCAAGGCCAGAGGTAACCTGAGCAACTCAGTGAGACTCCACCTCAAAATAAAATTAAGAAGAGGCTAGAGGTGCATTTGCAGCAGTAGATCACTTGCCTACCATATATGAGACTCTGGATTCAACCCCACTGTACTGAAAAAAAACAGTCCACTGATTTCACAAACTGTGATCTAAAAGGCATAGCTAAATTCACAGAAGCCCAAATTTATAGACATACTTAAAGCATTTGCCACAGTTTGCTTCAAGACTTCATGATCTTTCTTACAAAAAACCTTATTATTCTCTATAAACAGAGCATACCAATCAGTTCTTTGCAAGAATTCTCTAGCTTCACACAGTTTGCACAAGAATCCTGCCCTAAGATGAGTTGCTGAAAAAGTTCTTGAAAGCATCACTTACTGCAAACCAAATTGCATTCAACAGGTAGAAATTAGCACGTGGTCTAGATACAGCCTAGGATCACAAAAACACACAGCGAAGCCCCAAGAGTACTGCCCTATAATTATGTGGCCTTTCCGCAATAATCACTGCCAGCTTCCATAGCTTGCATTAGGAATACCACAAACAGTAATTGGCAGTGGGGATGTTTCTGGTCTTGATCTTACCCCCCACCCATCACTGCTGGGCACAACACCCTCCTACAATCTATGATTAGAAACCATACAATGTCCTAGCTGCAGTCTATTCTGGAATTTTCTAACCAGAGTATGAAATATTTTACATGGTCAAAGAAACGGGACTGTTGGTGACTTGATATCTCCCATGGTCTGAGGTACTGACTTCAGTCACCATCTTTTGGTGTGATCTATGCCCACATAAAGGTAAGCAGAGGGACTTCTGAAGAAGACAAAGCAGGAACTAGAGCTGTCATTATGTGTCCTAGAAATTTTAGCCTGAAAAAAAAATGCTCAAAATGGAACAAAAAGATGATCTCCCCTATATATTTAGTACTGTGTGTGGTTTTCATTCAATACTCATGTCTACCTAGTGTGGGCTGGGGTTTAGCTCAGTTGGTAGAATGCTGCTCAACACTCTCTGAGGACCTGGGTTCAATCCCCAGCACCACAAAAATGGGAGAAGGACATGGCAATCAACTCCTGAAGCAATTCCGAAACAACCAGCCATTGAAAACCCTATGTGGGTAGCTATGATTGGACTCTACTTGATGGTACCTCACAACAACAATAACAACCTAGTATAATGATTCAAAAGAATTGGTTCTGGAATCAGACAAAATCTAGCTCTGCTTCTTAACTAAATGGCCTAAAACAAGTAATTTAATATTTCTTTACCTCAGTCTCTCCATCCACAAAATGAGGATAATAAGGCTTCTTCTGCTTAGTACTGTGAAGGGTTTGAGATGAGGCATATAAATTCTTAGCTGAATACCTAGTGTGTATTAGGTGTTGATGGTAAACATTTTTCTAATTATTGCTATATCAGATTCTAGTTTCCTCACTTTGTAACAGAATATTGAAACAAAAGAAGACTAAATAACTGGAAAGCCAGGTTTTAAATTCATCAATTCTGACTCCAGAACATGCTGTGTTTGCACTCCTCTTTATTGTCTTCCTCTTTGGGAAATAGATCAGCTCAGAGAAACAATCTCAAATATCTTCTGAGGTAGCCTAACCATGCACACACAGAGATCTTAAAACCTAAGTCCAGGTATGTACAAATGTGCTCTTTTATCCTGAACAACATTATTATGGCTCTCTTGTGGTGAATACCATGTCTGTCTCAATCTCACAGTAATAATCCTGGCAGGGTACTTGCAAATGAATTTCTCAGCACCAAGGGCAGGAGAGAGAAAAAAAGTAATCATTTCTCTTTTTTCTGCTTTTTCTTTCTTTCACTGGAAAATCCATGACCTCTGTGACCTTCAACCCAAAACCATAGCCCAAGGATTGGTATAGTTAGAGGCAGAGGGGTGTGGGGAAGGTTGATAATGTCAGAGAAAGACCAGCTAGGATCAGAAACAAAGGCCAGTAAACAGAGTGAAAGAAGCTTAGTAAGGGGGAAAATAGGGAGAGCGGGTGGCTGGAAACAGAATAAGGCACAGAAAAAGGACTTGGAGAAAGATTGAATAAATTGTTTGCTTGTGCTGTTTAGCAAAATCTCTAAACTTGGCTTTCAAAAAGTTTCACACAAAATCATTTTCACTGATTATTTTTTGGCACAAAAAATTTGTAAAATTTGGAAATTCACACAGTGACACAATTTGCTAAAAATGCCATTCAACACAATTCATTGTAAACTACAGAAATGTTATTATAATCCATTAGGAAAATGTAAAAAAATATATATAATAGTGTCCGGAAAACTTGGATCAATGCCACAAGAATCACTGGCAGCAAAAAACAAGCATAAGAACCAAAATGCTCTATCTACTCATAGGCAAGTGTCATGTGTCTTGTACGTTGTTAGCTTCACTTTAGTATCCTACAAAGACTTTTAAGTTATTTTTAGCCTTGCATTTTATTTTTTCCTAGGAGTCAAATCCTGTAGCCTGTATATACATATATAGGCAATTCCATGTAAAATTCGTATGATCCATCTACCAGCAAGGAAACCATGTTTACTACTACAACTGAGTTCTGAAGGCATGAGTTTTGATTCTACTGCCTCATGGTTAAAATTGGTCTGTGCTTTGGTTTTTATGTGCTGTGTGGGGATAATAGCAGCTAATTTCTTAATAAATTCCAGTGTTCCTGATATAATTCTGGAAGGTTTGTGTTTATGATCTGAAAACAACCTTGAATGAACTTCAGACAAACTAGAAAACAACTGCCTCAGAGAAAGGTTCTAGTCTGGACCATCTAAGCAAGGGCCTAGCAGATAGAGGATGTTCAGTAAGATACAAGAAAGAAGGAATGAAGTAGAAAAGAAGAGAGGAAGCAAGAATGGAAAAAGCAAAGGCAAATTTGCTTCAAGTTCTAATACAGAGTAGAGTCAATTTGGACAAATTGCTGACTCTTCAAACCCCATTTCTTTATTTACAAGTGAGAATAATAACTCCACTAGTTTTATTCATGGTCAAGGCCTTGTGGTTTATCAGAGGTTTTCATATACACAGTGCATAGTAGGCAATTCAATAAACACTATGAACTTTTTTGTATAATATGCTTATATTCCTGCTGTGCATACAGGAAGAATTAACCCTGCAAATAGATGCATGAGTTGCTTGCATGGTGTTATATATACTCCAAGAAAAAAAAACAGAGGACCTTAGAAAATATACATCCACACACACGCTAACTATGTGTGTGTGTGTGTGTGTGTGTGTGTGTGTGTATATATATATATATATATACACACACACATACATATACATATATATGTATACACACACACACACACACACACACACATATATACTTTCTCTACTCATCCATAGCTGTTTAGGCAAAATGATATGAAACATTAATGCAATTACCCACATATTTAATATTCATTATGACAATTCTTTTAATTAGACTAAAACTGAGTAAAATATTTGTAATTTATAACACAGGCAAAGAACTGAACTCTCTAATACATAAAGAGACAATAAAATCCAAGGAAAGAAAAAAAACCTTATTAGTAAGTGAGCAATAGTACATAGCAAAGGAAGTATAAATGAGTCATAAATATATGAAAAGATGTTCAAATCACTTCTACATAAAAATGCAAATTAAAATTACATCAAGATACCATATTTCACTATCAGATTGGTAAAAATCCAAAAATTTGACAACCCTTAGGGTTGGCAAGATATAGAGAAAACAGGAACAGTGATTCATTGCTGGTGGGAGTGTAAATAGGTATAATCACTCTGGAAGGCAATTTGGCAATATTTATTGAAATTACAAATGCATGTACTCTTTGACTCAGCACTTCCAATTCTAGTTTATTCTACTGGTAAATTCACACATGGGCAAAATCATGAATGTGCAGGGTTATTTACTGCTACAATTCTTGGAATAGCAAAGAATTGAAGCAATCTAAAATTTCATCACTAAAG
>VMDO01000373.1:96942-319185 GCA_007922755.1 Pedetes capensis | reverse complement strand
GGAACTGTCAATCATAGTCTGGTTACCTGACAAAATCTCTCTCTGGACTTGAAAAATAGTTGGCTGAATTTAATGATTATTACATATATTGTAAGTAAAGGATGGAAAAATAGTCAGTGGATGCACAATATTCTTCATCAAGATTTACTACAACTAAGTCAAATTGAATTATCTTACTAAAATGCAAACTGAATTAAGTCTTGTTAGAACATTTATTTTTACAAAAATAGTCTCTTTACCAAGGATACCCTTCTTCCTAAAATGTGTTTACTTGTTTGTTTTCAAGTATCTTAAATAAAAAACGTAAGTGTATGTAAAGTGTTAATTAAATCAGAGAAGGTATTTCAAATGTTATGAAGGAAAGAGTCAACTTATGGAAATTACTGAGATACTTGAAAATCTATGAGAATACTTGAGAATATATGGAGAATTTTCAAGCATCTATTATTTAACTTCAAATATTTAATTCAATGATAAATACAGTGTTCCAGTTGATAAAATAGTAAAGTATATCTACATGCCTGGAAAATTTTTAAAAGATTGTCCATTCACATATATAGACTAACCTAAATTTAAGTGCTGTAAAGAAAATAATAGTCTAGGATCTGGAATAACTGAAAAGGTATGATTATTTAATTATAGATTTACTTATATTTTTCAGTACATACTGCTCATCCTTGATGGTAAATTTTCCTGCTTTTTACTTTTGTTTTAGTTTTTAATAAACAGGGTATGTACTACATATGTATGTAAAGAGACTGAACATGCATGTAACTATATATTTCATTCAATCTGAAAGGAAGCAATTCTTAATGAATGTGAACACTATGGACAATTAGTAAAGACCAGAGATTTCCCATGGTTTTTCTTTCTCACCAATTTAAATGGCTGGTAGTCCTTCTTGATTTATATTCTCTGTCTTCTAAAATCATGCCAAAATTACATTAAGGGAATTTTTTAGAAGACAGAGAACAGATAAGAAGATAAGAGGGGTTAAGAGCTATTAATACATTTTAGCTGGGCTCCGTGGTACATGCCTATAATCCCAGAGATTTGGGAGGCCAAGATAGAAGGATCACAAGTTTGAGTCCAGAGGCAGTCTGTGCAACTCAGCCAGACCCTTTCTCACAGTAAAAATAATTTGAAAATGAGCTATGGGTACAGCTCAGAGGATAACACTTGCCTAGAATGTGCAAGGTCCTAGGTTCCACATTCCATTACTGAAGAAAAAGAGAGAAATGAAGAGAGAGAGAGAGAGAGAGAGACAGATTAACACATGTCTAAAAAGCAGCAGTCAGGAGGAGGAGTAACTGTCTTAACAAAACAGAAGAATTCACACCTAAATGTTGTCAAAAAGCCACCCTAGGATAGGTAATCTTGTTGATCCAGAGAATCTCTGAGGCTCCACTTTCAATGCTGTCAAAGGTATTGGATACTCTAGAAACTCCAGGTGATATGATAAAAAAAATTCTTTACATGATTAGACATTTGAGAAAAGCTTCCAGCATAAAAGAGAGATATGAAAACAAACAGAAAAATGAGGCCAAGAGGAAACAATGGCAAAGCAGATGGCAGGAGAAAACATCAAGAGCTATTAATATTATTGTCAAAGATAAAAAGAAATCACATCCTTCAATAAAAGACAGGGTGCTATGAAAGAAAGAAGTACATGAGTTTCCAGACTGAATAGGCTCAACAAATGCCCAGCTCCAGGTATGAATATAGATCTGTACGCAGGGACATCATCATGATACTTCAGATTGTCAAGGATGAAATCAAATTCTAAAAGTTACCTAAAAAATAAGGTAGGGTCCATACTACAAATCAGAAATAAGAGTAGCTCAAATCTCTTTAAAAACAGTATGAGAAGCTAGAAAACAGTGGAACAGTGGAGCAGTATTTTCCAAACTGAGGAGAAATGGTTTTAACCTGAAATTCTATTCACTGTCTATTTGGTGTGAGAATGAAATAAATACGCTTTTAGATCTTTAAGGGCTCAACTTTTATCTTCCATTAACCCATTAAAATATATATTTCGTCACAAAGGGGAAATAAACATGATAATAAGGAGAGAACATGGTATCCATAAGAAAGCTATAAGTGGAAATCTTAGGATTTCTATTCTGTTACTCTTGATAACCTTCTGTTTGTCCAAGAGCAAGAGGACAGAAGACTTTAGAAGGGAGAGCATAGAGGTTGGGTAAAGGAACTAATAATTTATGTATTGGGGGTTTTGGAAAAATGCTGGTGTGGATTTGAACTATCTGTGTTGAACTATCTATGTTGTTGTTGTTGTTGTTAGGTGCCGTCGAGTCGGTATCCAACTCATAGCGACCCTCTGTACAACAGGGGAAACACGATTGTCAGTGCTTCTCTGCTGTTCATAGGGTTTTCAATGGCAGATTGATTTTTGGGAGGGGGTTGCCAGGTCCTTCTCCCAAGCCTACAGCTTCTGGTGTTCCCAGGCGGTCTCCCATCCAGGTACTAACCAGGCTTGACCCTGCTTAGCTTCCGAGATCTGACGGGATTGGATGCCACAGGGCTCCGCTGCAGGCTGAACTATCTATAGGAACATTTAAAACGCAATGATAGACATCAAAAAGTAAACAAATAAGTTGTGAGGCAAATATAAACTCCAATTAAAATTTGAGAAATAAAATTTGGTTATAGTGTACTACTTGGCCCAGCAGTGAACAGTATTTACAGTTATAACAATGTGTATATCTTCTGTATTATTTATTTTCCCCGGCACCCTGAAAGCAACGACAAGGACTTTTACTCATTCATTTTATTCCCTTTGTTTTTTCACATGCTATAATCATACAATAAATATTTGTAAATCAATTATTCAAGAATTCTCCACATAATTTGTTACTTCTCAACATCATTGACTCTCTTTGATTGCATATTTTTTAAACAAAAAAATCTTGGGGAAAAATCCTGATTAATATAAAAAATGGGTATTCCCATCCAGGAAGGCACATCCAGCAATTTTTTTATTAGAGCCATGATTCCCTAGTAGTATCCTAGAATGTTCATATACAGTCCCAGTTTCACAAACGAAAAATATTAAAATATTAGAGAAAAATATTAGAGAAAAGATCTCCAAAGGACAAACTATGTTGATGAACCATCTATATCACTGCCACCTTGCCTCTAAATGGAGGAGCCTGCCAGAAGTGAGGTGAGTGAAAGAGAGAGAAAAAGAGAAAGTGCCAGACTTCAATTAATATGACCCAAATAGTTTATTAGTGAGTAAGATGTAGCTTCTTAAGCATAGAAACCTGAGAGTACAACTGTGTCCAGGTAAAGAAAATAATAAATTTGTGGTAAGCTCTGGCTTACTGATCACCACCCTCCATATTTCCCAAAGCCAACATTTGTCAATCAAAGAAGAAAACAATGGAAAGAAAAAAAAAACAGGCATTTTATTTGAGAGCATCATCTGTAGGGGTGTGAAGGTGGGAAGGGGAGTGAGGCTAACAGAACAAGAGTGAAACTCACAGATCATATATCTCAAGGATTTTTTAATCCATGAGAACCAAAGGAGCCTATGATGTTCTAGAAAAAATAAATCACTACAGAATGATGAAGACATAGCCTGATAAAGATATTGATCCTAAGAGACAAAGGAAAAAACATATGGCTTCTAGACATTAAAAACATCATACATATAGAAGGGGAAGAAATCAGATCAGATTTGTGCTTCTTCACAGAAACACTTGGGGTATCTATTTATGAAGCTCTGTAGGTAAAAATCAGTGTGACTCCCAAATTTAATTCTTATCATGTTGTTCCTTAAGCATAAGGGTAACGGACTTTATCAAGCATATGAGAAATTAAGGAAAATATGATGAATCTTTCTTTTAAAAAAGTTCTTTAAAAGATGTCACCTAACTACCCAAGAGATTAATCAAAACAAAGATCTCAGGAATTTAAAAAATCATGGACAAATTTACCGTAAATATTTAACCCATTTGAACATAGAACCAGAGAAAAACTACCATGAGCATTGTGGTTACAAAAGCAGACAGAAACATTGAAACTGGCAATTTAAAAATAATAACATAGCTAACGATATGAGAGGAAGGAGAAATACCTGCCACATTTCTCATCTTTCCTAAGGAGAATCAATATATTTTATCTGAGGTTAAAATCTAGAGTTTTTTAAATGACTCCAAATTATTGAAATTGTCCTTGTTTTCTTAATTTATTTATATTTTCCTTTTTCTTACATAAATTTATATATTTACTTATTTACTTACTTAAGACAAGGGCTCTCTATGTAGCCCAGGCTGACCTGGAACTTGAGATCCCTCTGCCTCAGTTTCCTAAGTGCTGGGATGATAGACTTGTGCCACCATGCCCAGTCTAATTTATGTGGATTTTTAAAAAGAATTATCTCTTCTCATAAAAAAAATTAACTGAAATTCTATGAATCTTTTAGCTGCAGTTCAGTTTCTTTGGCTAAGTACAAATAAAAACAAAATAAATGCTTTTAAAAGGCATGTATAATTATGTATGAGATTTCTGAAATTATTTTCATCTCTTGATTTGTTTATATGCAGAAGGTGCTAGAAAAATGCTGGGCATTGTGGAGAATCATTTTGGGGTTTGTAGGTTATCATAAATAACTGAGTTGCCAAATACATAGTTTTTTGTGTCAATTAAGATTCTTTCGTTGTTAGCAGGGCTTCACACTTGTGAAAAATTGGGCTTAGGTTTGGGTATAGAGTCAGTATGTTAAAATGTAGAGAGTTCAGGGACAGTTCAGGTGTGAACTTAAATCCTATGTGTAGAAAGCATGACTTCAAGCCAACTTCATATCTGAACCTAACCTGAGTGAAAATTTGGGTTTGGGATCAGCTTTTGATGTGTTTTGGTTTGTTTATTTGTTTGTTTTTGTATCATCAGCTATTTAAAAATTGAAAACAATGAAAACTCTGTGTCTATCTATACATAGTATTAAATTTTTAAAGCCTAACCCAAACTGAACTTGAACCCCCTAAATTTTGAACCTACACTTGCCTGAACCCAATTTTTTGCAGATTTGAAGCCCTGGTTGTAAGTAGCAAAAACCAACTTACTTAGAGTAAAAACACCATAAAGAACAAAAACCAAGAAATACACTAGAAAAAGAGGGGTGACTCCAGGAACTTAAAAAAAAAAAACTAAATAAGGTAGTTCTTCTAAAGGACAAAAACATGGGTTCTCCAGGGAGCTAGGACTGATGACAATCCCTTTAGGGAACTTCCTCCAGGATGGGTGGACTCCAGCTTCTCTTCTTAAGTCATTCCAGGCAACATTCAAACATCTGCACCTAAGAATGGTTAGTCAGGTTTGCGGCACATGCCTACTCCCAACCTAGAGAAGGGAGGGAACCTTTGCTGGCAGTTCTCTAAGAAAAGGAAAATTGAGGGTTTGTTACCAGAAGGTGAGATGGATTCCTGGCAGGTAAAAACTACCAATGTCCTTCATCTTCACCTCACTTTAAACTCACAGTAAAGTAACCTTCTCTCCTGCTCTGTAGGCCACTAGAGGAATTAGCTGATTTAGTTTCTTTATCGGATCTCTTCCTTCATTCCTTTCAAAGTAATTACAGGCTGCTTCTTTCCTGTCTCATGACACTGATTATTAGCTGAAGCTAATTCATCAGCTGGATATAGGTGAAACACCTTTAACTATCTTTCAGGAAAAGCTTAGTAAATTATTTGTCATTCTCCAACCCAAGAAATGTTCTCCCTGCAAGTAAAAGTTTATTAGATGCCATGAGAGGTCTTTGGGTTCAGCCATTTTCTGTTCCAGCTATAATTAGAAAGCTAGACAAATTATATCAACTCCTAGGGAAAAAAACCACACACATACTCTTTTTAATAAATCCAATTTACTCTATTTGCTTGGTATTAACAACTGTTAATGTTATGTCCAAATTCCTTTCCTTCTTCATTGAAAAGAACTATATCGCTACAGCCAGTACATACAAATGGATAGTTAATTACTTGGCAGAGAGGGCTACTTGATTCATCACTGCAGGGTAGACATAGATGTTGCCAAATGTCAGCTTTTTCTAAACTATATAATGTTATATGGTTTATGTCCCAATCAATGGTGGCAAAGTTCCAGAAAGAAAATACTACTTAGATGTCAGGGAATCATTAAACTGATCAATCTGGATTCCTTCAGTGATTTCCAAACCTGGCTATATATCAGAATCATTTGGCTATATTAAAAAAGAGAGAGACAATATTCTGAAACCACTGAAACAGAATATTGTAGGCTTGGCCATGGACTGATTAAGGATTTTGCAGAGCCTGCAATATATATGACTTGGGGTATCTCTAGAAAAGGAATACCAAAGTGTCTTGCTTTTACAGATTTTACAAAGCTATATTACAATTTGAACACATTTCTAGGACCCAGGCCCTTTTAATGTAAAGGTCCATGTAAGTGGTAAACACTGAAGCTCAACCTCCATTGCTTTCAAAGAGAATCTGTGGGTGAAGACCTAGGGATAAATGTGTTTGTGTGCCTCTGTGTACATGCACAAACCCATGTCCATGTGTGGATATTTTAAGCTCCCAGGTGAACAGACCCAGAACTCAAGCCCTCCCTTAGCTAGCATCTGTACTTCTCATTCTATGCACCTCATTGATTTTTTTTTCTCTTTCCTTTCTATATTAGTCATACTTTTTGTTTCTGTAACAAAATA
The DNA here is from genome assembly GCA_007922755.1 of Pedetes capensis. NCBI lineage: Eukaryota > Metazoa > Chordata > Mammalia > Rodentia > Pedetidae > Pedetes > Pedetes capensis. Next base: position 312,476 of record VMDO01000373.1, on the reverse strand, counting down.
CCTGACACAAACAACTGAAAATGAGGAAAGGCTTATTTTGGCCCAAGGTTTCAGAAGTTTCAGTCTATGGTCAGTTGATTGTATTATTTCTGGCCGGTGGTGATGCTGAACATCATGGTGACGCACATGTGGCAGAGCAAAGTTGCTCACCTCATGGTGGCTGGGAAGCAGACAGACAGACAGGCCAAGATAAGGGACAGCACCCACACCCAAGGACATGCCCCAGTGACCTACTTCCTCCAGGCAGGGGCCACTTTCTAAAGTTTCCAGAGCCTCCAAAAATAGTGCCACAAGCTGGCACCAAACCTTCAATACAGAAGTCTTTTGGGGGGTTGGGGGGGGTCCACTCCATAGCCAAACCAAAACACCTTCGCATTTTTGTTGCTTTCTCTTTTATTCTTTTTCCGCTTCCTAATTCTATTCCCCTCCCCACACCTATTTTTCAAAATTATGCTCTGGCCTGAATAATGCTGTTCACAAACCTCATTGTTGTATTTTAAGGTTGAAATAATTGCTTGACTTTCTGAAAGACAGATATATTAGAGAGTAAACTGGTGTGAAGCAGGCCATTGATAGGAAGAAAACAGAAAAAACAATTTTTAAAAAAGAGAATATAAAAAATTTAGGGTTCTGAATATTTTAATCCATTTCTCCACCAAATCATAAAATCTCAAATTTAAATGCTTTGGATTTCATGTTTTTATTTCCACTGTCTTTCCATTATTGCATGTATCTAAGGTAAACCACACTTCAGTAAAATAGTTCCTGAGTTACAACTTCTCTGGCTGCAGTTAGGGAGAAATAATTGAGCTACATTTTTGTGTTTAGTTTTAGTTGTAAATAACTATGCTTTTTTTTCCACATGATTTCATGTGATTTGAGATGTCAGATATTGGCACAAATATATACGTACCTTGGGGAATACAAAAGAGAAAACCCACTAAAGGATGTAAAGTTGTTTGTTATACTCTGGCAAAATTATGTGACCTGCTCAGTTAAAACTCTTTAAAACTTGCCTTCTACTTTGTAAAGAAAAAAAGTCTAGTGTCGAAAAATTTGTTTATTACCCATGATTATATTCTCCCCAAAGATACCTACAGTCGTCATAGCAACTGACATATTAAAGCTATTCAGTTAAGTATTTTTAGAATAATAGAATGAGTGTGAACTCTAGGGAACAAAACCCCTTCCTGGGTTTTATTTCCCCCTGAGTGCTTATAATTGTGATATGTAAGAGATACATATTTAAATAAACATATTGAATGAGAACAAATAAAGGCTTTATGCTACACAATGATGATAGAAAGATGAGTAAGGATGATCTCTGCCCTGTCAATGGAACTTATATCCAGTAGAAGAAACCAATGAGGCCCTAGCAATGCAAAGACACTTAAACACACAAAGACACAAAGAGCAACTATGTAAAATCCCATGTAAGAAATTTGCTTTAAATCTGAATTCTAAAAATGATTTTTTTCTTTTGACATTCTTGACAACTTTTTCTCACTCCCCATCCACTCCATCAGCTGTTGGTACTACCTCTAAACTCTATTCAGAATTCAAACTCTTCTCTTCATCTCTACATGCAGCCCTAGGCCAATCCACTCTCAGTTCATGTTTGGATAATGGCAATGCCTCCTTATTGGTCTCACTGTTTCTGTTCTTACTTCCAAGCAATATATTCTCAACCCGGAAGCCAAAGCAGTCCTTTGAAAATTTGGGTTACTCATGTCATTTCTCTGCCCCAAATTTTCTACTGGATTGCTATTTTATTTATAGTCCAAGCTAATACTGTTAAGATGGCTTACAGCATAATTTTCCTCTTTTTTTTTTTCATTAACTCCCTTATCTCATCACAGCTATTCTCCATCATTCTAGAACAAACCAGTAATCTTTCGCACCTCATGGTCTTGGTTTTACATTTGACCTGCATGGAATGCATTTGCCTTAGATAACTGTATGGCTTGCTCACTTGCCCCTTTGGGTTTTTGGTCAAATATCACTTTCTTTGTGAGGGCTTCCCTGGCCACCCTAATTGAAATTATGACATTTCTACAAAATGTTATTACTATCTGACAAATTATATATTCTACTTATTTGTGTGTATCTAGAATATCTTTGGGCTGGGATTTAGCTCAGCTGGTAGAGCACTGCGCTGTAGTCTCCGAGGTCCCAAGTTCAATTCCCAGTGCCGCAAAAATGGGAGAAGGGCCTGGCAATCCACTCCCAAGGCAATCCCGAAACAGTCAGCCATTGAAAACCCTATGAGGGTTGCTATGAGTCAGATACCGACTCGACACCACCTAACAATAACAACAACAACATAATATCTTTAGCTTACTTGGTAGAGTGCCACACTTCACTCTCTGAGGTTCTGGGTTCAATCCCTAACACCACAAAAACCAGAGAAGGACATAGCAATCTACCCAAAGCAATAAGCCATTGAAAACCCTGGCAATCTATTCCTGAAGCAATCCTAAAGAAACCAGCCATTGAAAACCCTATGAAGGTTGCTGTGAGTTGGACATCACTTGACAGCACCTAACAACAACAACAATGTAAGGTCTATGAAGACATGGATTTAACTTCTTTATCCTTAGCTCCTAAAATGTTATTGGTTCCTAGTAGGCACACACTATGTGTAGAATGAAAGAGATAATGTATTTACTCTGCTATTATCCCCACGTCTTCCTCTCTTCCTCTGGTTTCCTTTGCTTCTATAACAAGAAACATTTCCAGTGTTTATTGAGCATGCTGACAACATGTGTATTTATACTAACTTTTGTGTCTCTTAAATGATGGTCATTGGAATCATATCTTACTCTGCTGCTCACAAGGTCAGACAAATGTTTGTCTCTAATACCTGCTTGAAATTGATGCTTTGTCTTTAGGGTAGTCTGGAAATTTCAGTTCAGAAAGGGAGAAAAGGCAAGTATATGACAGAGACACTGATGTACTTTTCCCTATCTATAAATTAACATATTTTAAACCCAGAATTCGCTTTTCATAAAGTGAAGAACTCTAATATGTCAGGATTTTGAAAAGGATACATAATTCTTTGATAAGTAAAACATGTATTTATGCAGGATAGAATAAATAAGGATCATTGAACCAGGGACTTTAGGTTCTCTGCTAATGTTAGAGTGGTAAAACTGTTTTCTTCCTCATCTTGAATTCTAAAATTTAATAAGAGGATCATCAGAGGAACCCAAAATTCCACTCAAAGGTTTGGTTACCACCAAACACAGCACCACTGAAAACCAGAGTAGTAGATCAGATTACTATAAATGTAGGTTAGTTCCAAATATACCTCTTGTTCATTACATCTTTGCAAGTCACTTATATGGAAATAGCTTCTACATACCCAAATTTGTATATTTCTGTTTGTAAAATAAAAAGTAAATGGGAAAGGATAACGGGGAAAATACTTATCCTTGCTCTAATGTATTTAAAGAACTTTTTTTAAAAAGGAAAAAAATTCTTCACTTGAACTCTTTTTTTTTACCACCTTGTTTATCTCAAAGGAAGGGAAACAGATGCAACACATAAATAATGGTTGCATTTTCATTTCAGGGTGTAAAGGTCAAGGGCTACAGTGGGCTTGCTCCCTTTGTGAGGTAGAAAATACTTGCATATTGTTATTCTGAACTCAGTAAGCAGAGTTATGTAAAATGAATGCTCTGTAGCAGCATCTTGAAAATGCTAGTGCAGTTCAAAATTTCAGACTCTAATGTTATCCACCATTGTGGGCAGTTCACTTTTATTATATGTATTTTCCACTTGATTTTCAGAGACTCGGAGTTACTAAAGAAAGCATACCCCACAGTCTTTGAAATTTTCAGAAATAACTGAACATTTGAAAATTTTCTCTACTCTTATACTTGTTCCTATATTTACATTCCTATTTTCAGATTCATGTCTCAAATTTATTTTGCTGGTATTTTCCTTCAAGTTGCATGGAAAAAATATCTGTTGTTTAAAAGATTGTTCTTTCCTATAGTCTAACAATTAAAAAAGAATCTACGTGCCTTGCCTTCTGCATCAATTTAACTTAACTGATATCTACTATGTACTTGCCTGCAGCCATAGCCCTGTGGCATCCAATCCCTTCAGATCTTGGAAGCTAAGCAGGGTTGGGCCTGGTTAGTACTTGGATGGGAGACCACCTGGGAACACCAGATGCCATAACTTAGAAGACGGACTTGGCAACCACTCCTAAAAATCAATCTGCCATTGAAAACCCTATGAACAGCAGAGAAGCACTGATAATAGTGTTTCACCTGTTGTATCCAGGGTTGCTATGAGTGGGATACTGACTGGACAGCACCTAACAACAACAAGTATGTACTTGCAAGGATGGAGAACCCATGCTAGGATTTAAATACAATTGTAAACAATATAACACTATGAAAAGATGCACAATATCATTAATCCTTGTTGTTAGGTGCCATTGAATCAGTTTTTGACTTGTATCGACCCTATGTGCAACAGGCAAAACACTCTTGTCAGTATGTCTCTGCTATCCATAGGATTTTCAATGGCTGGCTGTTTTTTGGGAGTGGGTTGCAGAGTCGTTGTACCACATTAATCCTTAGGGAAATGAAAATTAAGACCTACTACACCTCTAGTAGAATGATTATAGGGTTGGGATTTAGCTCAGTTGGTAGAGCACTGCGCTGCAGTCTCTGAGGTCCTGAGTTCAATTCCCACCATCGCAAAAATGGGAGAAGGACCTGGCAATCCACTCCCAAGGCAATCCTGAGACAGCCAGCCATTGAAAACCCTATGAGGGTTGCTATGAGTCAGATACCAACTCCACGGCACCTAACAACAATAACAACAGAGTGATTATAATCAGACACATATATTACTAAGTATTGTCAACAATGTGGAGAAAGTAGAACCTTCATACATACTTTGGGGGATGTACAATGGCATGGCAAGTTTGGAAAGCATTCTGGAAGTTACATACTTATCATATAACCTAGAGATTCTACTCCTATGTTTTTACCAAAATGAAATGAAAACATATGTCCACATAAAGATATGTACAATAATGTTCACAGCAGCATTATCCTTAATAGCCTCAAAGTAGAAATAACCCAAATTTCCATCAGTATGGAATATGATATAGTTGTGCGGAGGTATCTCCCAAACATAAAAAAAAGCTAAAAACTCAAAAGATCATTTGGTGTATGAGTCTTTTTATATAAATTCCAAAAACAGGAATGTTAGTCTGTGTGATTGGAAGTCAAGATGATGGTTGTCTTTATTGAAGGGATAATAATGCCTGACCCCCATGTGTCTGTCAGCTTGCGCTGTGGGAGCTTGCTTGTGGGTATGATACTGAAAGCTGTGCCACTGGTATTTCAGGTACCAGCAGAGCTATCCATGGTGGACAGGATTCAGCTGAGCTTCCAAACTAAGACAGACTGAGAAGGACTGGCAGCCTACTCCCAAAATAATTGTGGTTGTTAGTTGCTACAGAGTTAGGTCCAACTAATAGCAACCCTAGACTGGGATTTAGCTCAGTTGGTAGAGCACTGCTCTGCAGTCTCTGTGGTCCCAAGCTCAATTCCCAGCACTGCATAAGTGGGAGAAGGACGTGGCAATCCTCTCCCAAGGCAATGCCAAAACAATCAGCCATTGGAAACCCTCTGAGGGTCTCTATGAGTCAGACACGACTGGTCGGCACCCAATAACAACAACAACAATAGCAACCCTATATAGCACAAAAGAACAAAACACTCCCCAACGCTGTGCCATGCCCAGCACTTTGTCAGTGCTTCCCTACTATTCATAGGGTTTGGGGGATTGTTTGGGGAGTAGATTGTCAAGTCCTTCTCCCATCTTTGTGATGCTAGGGATCAAACGCAGGACCTCAGAGAGTGCAGAGCAGCACTGTCAAATGAACTAAACCCCAGCCCTCTAAAATAATTAGCCATTGAAAACCCTATGAATAGCAGAGAAGCATTGTCAAATATAGTGCTGGAAAATGAGCCTCCTGCCCCCAGACTGGAAGACATTTAAGAAACAACTGGGGAAGAATTGCCCCCCTGAGGTAGAATCGACCTTAATGACAGGTCCCTGGGACCTCCTTTTGCAGATGTGGCACTACTCAAAATGAGAAGACCCATAGTGGTTACAACAATGGGCTCAAACATAAAAAGATCATCTGCATGGCACAGTGTCGGGTATGTTTCATTCTGCTGTACATAGGGCTGCTATGAGTCAGATCCAACTCAAGGGCACCTAATAATCACAACAACAGTAATGACTGAAGTGGGGAGTCAGGAAGGCTGATCATGCTCTTTATCTCTCAGTGTGCTTACTGTTACATAGCTGGGTAAACCTCATTAAAATTCATCAGGTCGCACTGCACCTAGAACAATGCAACTTTCTACACTTCCAAAACTTTAATTAAAACTGAAAAATGGATGACATTTGATGTTCAGAAATTCAGAGGTCCTAGCTAAAGCACAGTCCATGCTTGCTGCTCCATAGCCTTTACAATTCAGTGAGGAAAACAGATATGTTCTTAAGCAGTTATAAGATAAAACAAACCCCAAAAGAGCTACATTCAAAAATAAATGCAATGAAATATAAGAAAATGTTTACCCAAAAGAACAATCAGTAAAAAATATTCAGTAGTATGTCTGCTTGATTACATATAATAGGGAAAATATAATAATTTATCAAATGAAAGGAAGGGACTTGAATTAGAAGAGGTGTTTTTTTTTTTTTTGTAGTGTTGGATTTTATACAAGTAGCTACTATTTGAGAGGTCAAGTTGTTTTAAAGTAACAGAACACATATACTACTTATAGTCTTAAAAGTGAGCCCTTTTGTTGTTACTTGCCTGACTTTGCCTAAGTTGTAGGTTATTCTGTTCCACTGGTTCTCAGCCCTCAGCTGCACATCAGGATCCTAGGAGCTTTTGTAGCTTCTTCTCAGTCAGTCTCCAGGGGTGGGCCTGGGGCGTCTACCTTGGCTGTGATTCTCCAGAACAACCAGGGCGAACTATAGTCTCTGCAGGTGGAGGGAGGCTTCGCAGGGACCATCAACACAACAACAAATGTCTCTGAAAGTGGCATTTCTTTGTTTTTGGAGCTTGTGTGACTTCTACAAAGAAGAGCACTTTTCATATTTATCTCTTTGTAACTGTGCCAAGAAATTTCTTTGCAGATGGCTTTTATCCAAGTGTTACATGAAAGATGTTAATCCTACTGTTAAATTTTAACCCTAATTCTTTTAAGCACTAGGGCATTTCTTCTGATTTTATTACAGTTACCTAGATCCATAGTGGAAGAGAGAACTAGAAAGGACAAAATAGCACCTGCAGGTCACTTGTTAATGCACTTGTATGACTAATCTTCCTCCTATGGGGGAAAATTATATTTTTACTCCTAACATTTATATATCAGATCTTTCATTGTGAAAATAATACCTGTTTTCACTTGGAAAATTTTAGTTCTCTGCTTAGTTTGTTCACTGGTTATCTATTATTAGTTTATCCATGCTTTCTTTATGTCATTGTTTTCAAATAATTTTAGAACTATAAGAAAGTTTTCAAAAATAGTAGAATTCATGCACACTCTTCACTCAATTACCCCTAATGCTTACAACTTATATAATTATAATATAATTAGCAAGAACAGGGAATTAACATTGAAACAATAAAATTAAGCTACAAATATTATCTAAATTTCACGAATTTCTCTCTAAGTTTTTATCCACTTCAAGAACCTATGTTGTGTTTTGTTGTCATGTTGATTTAATCTCTTCCTATTTGTGATTGGTTGTTCATTGGGGTTTTTGTTTGTTTGTTTTTAGTTTCACTACCTTGACCCTTTTGATAAATACTAGAGTATTAATTGGTAGAATGTTTCTCTTTTTGGGTTTGTGTGATGTTTTCTTGTGAGTAGATTAAGGTTATTCACTTTGGAAGGAATACTGCAGAAATGATCAGAGGATACATGATATTTGTGTTCATTATTTCTCAGTGATGTTAACCTTGATCCTTTTGGTTAAGGTGGTGTCTGCCAGATCTATGCACTATAAAATTACTGTTTTTCCCTTTGTATTTAATAAATGCTTTTGGCATTGTTCCAGTATTCTGTTCTTCCTCCAACTTTCACCAACTGCTTTTATCATCCATTGGTGGATCTTGCCTGCAAGAATTATTACTGCAGTCTTTGCATGATGATGTTTTTGTATTCCTTCACTCCTTCTACATTTGTTAATTGACATTCTTTTGTAAGGAAGGGCTGTTCCTCCTTGCTTATTTATGTATTTGTTTCTTTACATCAGATGGACTTGGAGATACTTATTTTATAAACTATGATCCAATACTGTCATTTACTTTCATCCTCAAATTGTTCTGGCTTTGGCCATTGGCAACTCCTTCTGATTGGATACTGTATCCTTTTGATGTGTCCTCATTCTTTTTCACAATTTTTTTTCTGACATCATAAGATATTACACATTAGTCTTGTGTTTTCCTTAACCCAGTTCTAAAATAAACCCTTTCTCTAAGAAAACACTGATTCATTATATGGGAGAATGGTATTTAGAAACTAAAGTTCTAAGTGCTGTTAGGATTGCTTCTAATCCCTCTTAGCAGAAAGAGGAAAGAAACATATGTTTGTATAATAAACCAGCATGCCCATGTGCCATATTTAGTATTTTTATTGGAATTTTTTAATGTATAATTTAATAGGTTTCATTATGACATGTGTTTCATTGTGACATTTCGATAAATGCATTTCATTGTATATTGCTCACATAACCTCCCCCTTACCCTCTCATGACCTTCCTCCTCTATTCCCCCACAACAATCTCCTTTCTACTTGCCTGTCATTTTGTGAGAATATTTACCTATATACGCGCATCTCAATTTTGATTTAAGTCCAGACTTTTTTCTACAGTAATCTACCTTTTTATGTTCTTAGCAGTAATTAGATAAGTGATCTAGTCCATTTACATTATTGATAGCCTTTGGTATTATTGCTATTATTATTATTATTATTATTATTTTTATTTTTATTTTAGCTATTCTTGTAGGTTTTTTTCTAGCTTCCCCTTTTTTCTCACCATGCTAATAAAGTTGTGTTGTTTACCTTGAGGTTGACCTCTTCCCCCTTCATCCCTCCTCATTGACATATTTAGTATTTATGTCTGTATATTGTATGTATATATGTGTACACACACATATACTGAAAACCATGAGTTCATTCTAGTACCTCTGACTCCAATTCAATACCCAGATTCATTATAACCTTCTTTTCTTATTTGTAACTTCTTTCTCTACCAGTGAAAAGACTGGCTGTCATTATTTTTAGTTCCAGATTACATGGAAAGTTACTGAATTACAAACTCATACTCTGTGAGAAGTTGATTTAGTGTCCAGAATGCAGTAGTGCAATACTTACTAACTGTTCTTTTGGTTTTCATCTCACAATATCCTGTCAAAAACAATGTTTTCAAAGTGAGTTAAATTAATTTTTAATTCCTATCCCCTTCAGTGTGGTTGTATTATTTATCTGAGTTGTGCTGTTCATTTTCAATACAATTGGATTCATTTGTTACTATTTGTTTTCCTCTTTGGTCTCCCTGCATTTTTTTTTATTTTGGGAAGTATGTAAAGCATTACTATATAAAAGAGATATTCTAAGACATGCCTTTCCCTCCTCAAAACCCCACCCCCACACCAACACTGATAGTGAAACAATCTTCTGTAGTTTCTGGCTTATCCTTTCCATGTTACTTTGGCATTAGTGAACAGATACATATGTGTTTTATTATATTCCCTTTTGTCCTATATGAAGGATGACAGAACATTGTATATATTCTTTTTCATTTTACTTTTTCACTTAATGATTTGGAAATCACTCCACATTGTGTTGTTGTTGTTGTTGTTGTTGTTGTTGTTATTGTTGTTAGATGCCTTGGAGTCAGATCCAACTCATAGCAACCCTATCTACAACAGATAAAACACTGCCCAACACTGTGCCATGACTGGCACTATTGTCAGTACTTTTCTGCTATTCATAGCGTTTTAGATGGCTAATTGTTTACAGGAATGGGCTGCTGAGTCCTCCCAAGGCTACAGAATACAGTATTCCCTGGTGGTCTCCCATCTAAGTAATAACCAGGCTCAACTCTGCTTAGCCCTCTGCTTAGAGATCTGACAAAATCAGATGCCAGGGTAGTACAGCTGTAGACTCATCACACGTTAGTTCTTGTGTAGCTATAGTATAGTTTATTCAACCACTTTCCTTTGTATAGGCTGTTTCTATTATTTTGCAATTACAATCAATGGTCCGACAAACTCATATTTATGTAATTGTGTATTATGAGAACTATATTTTCAAGGTAGATTGCTAGAAGTGAAATTCCTTGGTCAAAATTAAGTTCATTTATGCTTGAATATTTTAGTTACCCTGTCACTTGTGGCTATTAGGTTAATAATATATCCATGATCAGCACACAAGTTACTGAATTATGATTTTTAATTTGAGTATTTTTTTTAAATTTTGACTTTCTTCATTAGTTACATATAGCACATAAAATCTATGTTGAAATTACATTGAAATTAGGAATTAATATAGCATAATTTATCCTTTTTAAGGCCCAGTAAATAACACTGTAATGTGTCAAGGGCCCTGACTGAAGGTTGTAATCCTACATTACATTTACAGGCCTATTGGCCCAGATCCAGTCCACAAGTTCATGTTCACTAATGAAGAATAGGCAGCTTGTGAACTCTAGAAGTGACGTAACAATTAAGTATCTATATAATGCTCTCATTTCCCAGAGATTGTTTTATTTTTCAATACTCCTTAAAGTCTTTATTGTGTATCAACTGCTCTAGTAGGATGGTTTGGGGAAATATGGAATAAATCCTGATATTTATATGGTAAAAAAAAAGTCCTTTACAAAATGAATTACCTCATTTGAACCTCAAAGTAACCCTATGAATTAGACAGAACATAGCATCAGTGTCCCCATTGTCATGGAGAGGAAGATGAGACTCAGAAAAATTGTCATCTTGAGGTTGGACATCTAAGTAGTGTAGCTAGAGCTGAACTAGAAGCTATATTATACTATAGGTTTCATGCTAGTTCATGAACAGCACTGGAAAAATTTCCAAAGGCACTATGTATTCCAAGAGAAGTAAATTACTTGGTATATACTTTGAAATCAAAAGATTCCATTGGGATAATATTATAGTTACAAGATAAATACTTGACTACCTATATTGTTGTTGTTAAGTGCCATGAAGACATGTCAGCCTCATAGCGACCCTCATAGGGTTTTCAGTGGTTGATTGTTTCAGGATTGCTTCAGTAAGTGGATTTCTATGTCCTTCTCCCATTTTTGTGGTGTTGGAAGTTGAATCTGAGTCCTCAGAGAGTGCAGAGCATCATTCTACCAACTGAGCTAAATCTGAGCCCTTGTGGTGGTGGTGGTGGTTATTGTTGTTGCTGTTGTTGTTGTTGTTGTTGTTAGGTCCCTCTAGTGGGGTCCAACTCATGACGACCCTACGTACAACAGAACAAAACACTCCCTGATTCTGTGCCAGCCACAGGATCTTATTTATATTTAAGCCCATTGTTATGAACAGTATGTCAATCCATCTACTAAAGGTTTTTCCTTTTTTTTTTTTCTCGTTTACTTGCTGCTCTCCCAAGCATGATGTCCTTCTCCAGGAATTGGTCCCTCCTGAATACATGTCCAAAATACGAAAGACACAGTCTAACCATCCTTGCTGCCAAGGAGCACTCTGGTTGCACTTCTAGGACAGATCTGTTGGTTCTTTGGCAGTCCATGGTGTATTCAATATTCATCTCCAGCACCATGATTCAAAAGCATCAATTCTTCTCCTGCCTCCCTTGTTCAATGTCCAGCTTTCACAACCATATAATGTGACTGAAAATACCATGGCATGAGTCAGGCACACCTTCATCTTCATGTGACATCTTTCCTTTTCAATACTTTAGAGAGATCTTTTGCCACAGCTTTTCCCAAAGCAATGCATCATTTGATTTCTTGACTGCTGCTTCCACAAGTTTTGATTGTAGAATCAAGTAAAACAAAATCATGAACACCTCAATCTTTTTTCCATTTATCATAAAGTTGCTTACTGACCGAGTGGTAAGGATCTTTGTTTTGTTGATGTTCAGTTGAAATACATACTGAAGGCTATGTTCTTGGATCTTCATAAGTAAATGTTTCAAATCTTCTTCACTTCCAGCAAGCAGAGTGGTGTCATCTGCATAACACAGGTTATTAATGAGTCTTCCTCCAATCCTGATGCCATGTTATTCTTCACAAAGCCCAGGTTCTTGGATTATTTGCTCAGCATAAAAATTGAAGATATATGGCAAAAGTATATCGCCTTGACGCACACCTTTCTCAGCCTATAAGATGTAATATTTAAGTCCTGAATAGCAGTGAAGAGAAATACATTCTGATTATGTGCTTGCTCCATTGCCACCCTGGGTGAAGCCTTGCTACAGAAGGAGCACTAGCTTTGAAGCCAATCTCAGTTTGTACTGTGGTCCTAACACTTTATTAGAGCTGGTCTTTTGTGAATGATTTAGCTTTAATTTTCTCATCTCTAAAATAGATATTATTCTGCAGGACTGTTGGATAGATTCAGAGATATCCTTCCAGATGCTCCTTCTCCACCTACATTTTTTTTCTCTCATATAGTGGTCAGTCCATTTCCTTCTGAGCACTTGTATCTATTTAGAATTATATTTACTTTTATTTGTTTTAATTTGTCTCTAGAATATAAACATGGTGATATTAAGGACTCTGCTGGTTTTGGCTACTCTATATCCCTTGCACCTACTCCAGCATCATTAATCATTGAATAAATATTTCTGGAATGAACTCACCATTTCCTTGAACTTGTTTTTCTACAGCCACACAGAATGACCTGCAGCTCCCCTGCCCTTCCTCATCCTTCTATCTTTATACATGCTATTTCCTTTGCTCAACAAACTTGCCCTTGTTCCTTTGTTTTCTGGGAGAATTTTTGTTCATCCTTTAAGAGCTAACTAAGCTCTTCTGTGAAGACTTCTTTGGTATTCCTCTTCTCGTGAAGAATGAGGGGCAGTTGTCATCAGAGTTTGAACTAAAGGTTTTAAGAGCCTACTCTGTACCAGGCATCTAGCAGGGAAGAGGAGCTGTCACTCTAATGTGAGAGATCGGACATAAAAAAGTAAACAAAGGAATAGTGACATTTGCAATTATAGAAAATGGTAGGTTAATCAGTTCTGAAAGCTGACAGTTGATTTGAGATCTGAAAGGTAAGAAGGAATTAAAAATAGGAAGAGATGGAGGATGAGCATTGGACTATTTACTTGCATGTTCCTCTTTTCCACTCAACCTCACCCACCTCTCACTTCCACTTGACCACTCTCTGAGCTCCATACGTCTCTGTATCCATAGCACAGGCTCAGCATGTCACACCAAAGTTCCACCATTGATATGCAGACTATCAAAATTGCTGGGTTCTTGGCCTCATGATTCTCATTTAGTATAACCATATTACATATACCAAAGTGGATTAACTTGGCTCCCATCTTAAAATCTACTCCTACACTATTATCTTGTGACATTAGGAAAGTTGTTCAGTCTCTCTGTCACTCAGTTTCCTGATGTTCAGAGTAGGAATAACAATAAGACTTTATAGTGGTACCATGAGCATTAAATCAGAAAATGCACTGGAAATTCTTAGATTAGAACCTGGCACATGGACAGTCGTCAATAAATTGTTGGAAGAAATGCTTTAGTGTTCATGAGATATTTGTTGAATAAATGAATGAGGTAAGGAACAATAAAGTTTAATTCTAACTTTAGTAAATACAAATAGATCAAAACAAAACTTAATATCCTGAGTCATCTTCTTTATTGTGTATTTCAATTTGAATGAGAAGGAAAAAGCAAAGACAAACTTCAAATACCAATAATTTTAGCACCCAGAGACTACAACTATTGACTTTCCATTGGCTTACAAAGCATCCTGTGAAAGGGTCGCATATCATTTGATTTACCTTTTACTGAATAGTTCAGGGCTTTCATATTCTAGCCTTAAACATCAATAAAACAACTGTACCCAATCTATTGACCTTGTGCCATCCTGTAACATATACTTTGTCATCATTTAAAAATCACAATTTAAGCATTTTGTACTGAAAAGGATTTCTTTTTTGCATTTCCTACTTCATTTATCATACGTGATCTTCAGAATATCATAACCAGTAAAAGTTATGCCAATACCAGAGAAAACAATTTTCTTAGGTCAGAGACACCAATGGGATCAACCTGGAATATCATTCCTACTACAGCAAAATACCCTCCAGACCATTTCAGCAAAACTTTAGCAAATTCTGTCACTTCCCTTCCCCCTGGAAAATATTAAATGCTAAAACAGCATATACAAAGGTAAAAGCATTAGCAAACTGGTGGCATGACAAAATTTTTTTTTAATTCTTCATAGTATTTTTGTTAAAAAACACTAGGATCATTGTTGTTTTTATAAACATTAGATATCTGGCTACTTGCGAGTACTTTGATACTAGAATGTGTGGGTTTTCTAGGAAAAAAAAACCTGATATAATTAGTAAAGAGATTTTGCCAAGTGATCTATTCCATGAGTTATATTTATTTGCATGGGTAATTTACTCTGCTCTTATCAATCTAGTTAACACCCTTTAGAAAACATCATTTACCTTTAATGCTACAGGAGTCGATTCATGCCATCTTTAATAAGGAAACAATTAGCAAACAATTTCTCCCTTTTCAAATATATGTGGCATTGTTTCCAGGGTTTTCATTCACAAATCAATCCACTATAAATTTACTCTAGCTGGCAGTATCGAAATCTGTTTTTATACTTCATAAATGTGTAGACTTTTGCACACCTATCAAATCAGAAGTTCCTAGAAAAGAGCTACATTCGTTGCTCCAACAGGGTGATGGGTTGTGGAGCTTTGCTGGGATAAGTAGTGCACATCAAAGATTATGAGATAAGCACCTGAATTTTAGTAGTGGTACAATACTCAAAAGTCAAAAACACTAGAGATACTGTCATAGTTTTCAGATGTCAGGCTCCATTTTATATGTTAGTAGAAGGAAGATTTCTGACATGGTGAGGAAATTTACCATAACAAATACATTCCCTTTACTGCACTCTGGCATGGCACCAATTAAACTGAACTATATGTATAATGTTCTCTTAATTCCCAATAGTCCTTCAAAAAGGGCTAATGTGAAAAATATTATATACTCTTACATTTTACAGGTTATGAACAGATGCAAAAAATTACACTGATTCGTTAAGAAAATCACTTGCAGTGTGACACCCCTCCAAATGGTGTTTATGTGCATTTTTCCTTTTAAAAATCATTAAAGTTATCTTGGATAAAATTCATTTCATAGTTGGGGTTTTTGTAATGCTATGTCTGTAATTCATTTTAATTTTCTTATTCTGAAAATATCAGCATTTGAAAGTATAGGTAACATTGCAATTGGTAAATTGAAAAAAGGTTGTGTCCAATGAAAGAAAAATTATGGAATTATTATTCACTTTACAAGAGTTTGTCATAGGGCAAGCTTTCCTAAAGCATTTCAAATTTAATTTAGTTTATAAAACATTCATTTATACACAATATTCTGAGAACAGACTTTGTGAGAAAATGAGAGTAGTAGTCATAATAAGACATAGATCCTGCACACTGCTAATATTAATGTTTTCTTTCTCTCTGTCCCTCCTTGCAGCACTGATAGCCATTGGACGATACAGCATGACAATAGAGACTGTTGATGTTGGATGGTGTAAAGAAATTACAGACCAAGGAGCCACCCTCATTGCACAGAGCAGCAAGTCTCTGAGATATTTGGGGCTGATGAGATGTGATAAAGTAAGAGTTTCTATCAAGTTGTTTCCTACATAGCTGTATAGTGAATAGCTTGATAGCATATTCTCTTTCCTTCCCTGCCCTATATTTGTGTGTACATATATATATATATATATATATATATGTATATATATATATATATATATACACACATATATATATATACTATGTGTAATAATATACACATATGCACACTGTTTTAGCTATGCATTGTTGGCCTGGTTTTCTAAACTAACCTAAGATTATTTTTGCATTTCTCTGTTTAAGAATGAATTTTGTGCTTAGGAAGAATGACAAAACAATCCTACATAGAATTATCTTAGATTTTGGCATCTTATTCATAAGTCTTATGGACCAAAATTTAAAAGGTTGAATGGCAAACTGCAATTCTCAGGGTCTAACAGTAAAATTCTATTCTGGGTTCCAAATTTCTTGCAACAGTAAGGTGGAAAGAAAAGTGTAAAATTGGCTTTTCATAAGTGCTTAATTTCAGTGCTAAATATCTATGTATTCTGGCCATTCTGGGGGAAAGAAAAGGCCCATGATGGTTATGTGAGGATTTCTGTCTCCCTGCCCATCAGATCCCTCATCTGTCACATAATGAGAAATGATCCCAGAGGCCCAGCCAAAGCCCTGTGGAGCTGGCCAGGGATATGAGCATGAGTTCAGGAAATGATCCCATAGTTAACCTGGGACCTTTTGAAGACTGAGAAGAAAGAATATAAAAATCTATGTAGAACACTAGACACTAAGACAGGTGTATTTCTCTTTGTGACTTCCATGTTTTTCCTATAACAAATCCAAGAAATGTTTATTTTAACTGTGAAGATGAAAAAGGGAACTTCAGAGATACTGGCCAAAGGCTATTCAGCAAAGTTCCTCATAGTCCACATGCAGTGTTTCTGGCACAACATTGTATACAGTGTTTAGCCATGAGGATCTTGCTTCGAAAAGGTCTACTTCAGAAACTTGCTAAGAAAGTGCTGGCATCTTATACCAATTTACATATGTGTGCTACTTTTGCAATGGTGATTAGGGACAAATCTAGCAAAAGAATGTGAAACTAAATGCACATGTCTCTCAAGTGGCATGCATTTTCTAAATGTAGCAAATTTGGTGGCAAAAAGAATGGCTAAATCTCTTGTATGTTTTGTCATTTTTGTTAATTGATCTTTTTTCCTAACATTTTAAAATACCATCTTATTCTAGACCTTCGCCTGTAAGATATGCTTTAGAGATTTTGTGATGTATTCTCAACCCAGCCTAGAAATTTACTTACTTTGTAACTTAGCAACAGCACTGAGACCCAAGGTTTACAAGTCTCCCTAAAAATCTCACTGCTAGCTAAACTAACATGGTTACTAACCCCATAATTTTAAAATGACTCATGTTAAAATAATTAAATGGTCTTCAATAAGCAGAGTGCATTAGAAGCAAAACACAACAATGGCAGTGCTCCTCAGCTTCCTCCAGAAGGAAATGGTACATGAGTGCTACCTAGCCACAGATACCAAAATGTGTACACTCGGACGTATTTATGTGTCCACAACCATTCTCAGAAGTGACTATATTTCTAGCCCATCGTCTTTAGAGCTAGAATCCCCTTCACCTTGAGAAATGAATTGTCCAGGTTCTATGTTCTTGTTAATAAAGATTATTACCAACATTAATTGCTGACCAGCATTTTGCTGGTTTTAAGTTAAAGAATTTGAATTCTTTTTTTACCCCAGTGCAAATGAGTCCAAAATGAGATAGAGAGGCTGTTCCAGTTAGTGGTGTCTCTAAGGGTTGTAGCCCATTCCTTGGTTGGCTCCTGAAACTTTTCTCCAACCAGAGAGTTGCTCTGAGAGCCTACTGGCTCTAACATGATGCTGTCTGGCCATAGCCTGCTGCAGCACCGTGCAGCCCGAGGAGCCCAGCCTTGCTGTCTGGCTTTCTGAGATTAAGTCAGTTCAGAGCCAAACACGAGAGGTTCCATGAGGACAGACAACATTTCCAAAACCCACACAAAGTGCAAGTAAAGTAGAGCCTTGCACAGAGAGGCCTGTTTATTGGTTAAGTTGGATGGAAACCCAGACTAAAGTAATTATTCAGCTTCCAAATTTTGTATTATGCCATCCATCTCTATATTTTAAATTATCATCGAGATTCAAAGAAAGATTTAAGTAGAGGAAAAAAGAAGTTAGTAATGAGAGCATGTCCTCCGGAGCCACACTTGAGGTTCAGATATGGGCTCTGTACTTATTGGTTGTATAATCTTGGATAAAGCTTGTTTCCTCATTTATAAAATGAAGGTGATGCTGGTACCTATCTTGTAGAATGTGAACATTTAAATGAGTTAACACATATAAAGTAATAACAGAATAATGTCCATTGTACACAAAATGTCCAACATTACTTTTCTTATCATTAATGTCATTACATTGGCCTGTGCTGTGATATTTGAATTTCCAAACGAGAAAAAAATATATTGCCTGTTATCCCATTTTGAAAAGAAATTGAAAATAGAGGAAGAAAATAAAACTCGGATTAGAAGAGATGCCTTTGTAGGTTTTCTTCACCTAAATTTAAAACTGAAATTGTTATTTTCTATCAAAGATACTAGTATTGCACTTTCTGCACACATTATTAAGGCAAACTAATGTCTTCAAGGGATACTATGTATTTGGAATCACGTTACTAACCATCTACCCAGGCACAATGATGAAGAGAGATTTGTAGCATTAGAAATCTGTGCATTGAAAATAAGATTTCACATAGTTAGGCAAAGAGAAAGTAACATGAAAAATAAAAACAAAAATAAGAGTAGAAACAAGAAAGAGGAAAACTAGGATTAGGGTATGGATTGCGGTCATTGTTGTTAAGTTCTACTTAAATATATTTTTGGAGGCTATACTTTTTTTCCTCACTTCAGCTTGTGAGGAATTGCAAGAACAGCAAAATGGCTTTTATTTGTGTGAAAATATCTCTCCTCCTCCTCCCCTGGTAAGCAGAGAACAAATGAGAAGCACTAGACATGTTATTTGCAGCTGAAAACAACACATATCTGCATTATCAAGCAAGCATCTAAGCTAAATTGCAGGAACTTTATGTGGCTGCAACATCACTGATTCCTGGGGAGGAATCCTCCAGCCATTCAAAAACTGCAGCGTTTCCAGGGCAGTTGTAAAGTTAGGAAGTGCATTAAAAAGTCCCTGTTTGAGTAGCTTTTCCGATTGCTGGATGGATAAGCATGTTAAAGGGTTTTGAAGCTGACGCCACATAATCTCCTAAAGTTTAGTGCCTTGTAAGAACCAAGAGAAGAAAACGCTGTGTGAGATGGCTTTGATGAATTGGGGTGAGCTTATATTCTTAAAGACTATTCAAAGGCTTATTTGACCTTGGGAATTAGAGTTGACCCAAAATCACCTATCAATTTAACTCACGCATACTTAGTGATTTAGTTAAAAAATACTTGCCCAATCACTAGGACTTTCTAAAAAGAACAATATTCTTACTCTGGTTTCCACAATTATAGACAGCCTGTAATGGCTTTGGTCATAGAAATCGTTTTCACAACTATAGGCAATTATAGACTCTTATAGATCTGTTTCTTCTAATATGATATTTTCCTCATTTCTCACAAGGCAGTTTAGAAGGAGAACAAAACTGGAAAGAACAAAAAATCATGGGAAAGCTGTAGGGAATATGGAAATGCAATGTTCAAGGTTAATGAAAAATGTTTGGGGTAACAAGGTTGATGAGAAGGGAGGGAGCACAGTGGCATGGCATTGGCTGAGAAACCAGACCTCGCCAGAGGCAGCCTGGCGGGTTTGGGAAACCTCTGCAGTGTGTGTTAATACCGGTTTGGAGACCCAGGGCCTGAATTATGAGCAGTGAATAACATCATAAACGTAGCAACTCTCAAATGCCAAACCCTTGTGAAAAGCAGTTGGATGGAGAAATACTTGAGCTTTTAAAAGCTCCCTTTCACTTTCTATTTTTTTTTAACTTCATGCAGAACTAATTTTATACACTGTTCATTTGATTTGAAAATGCCAGCGTCTGGGGTATCATTAAAGAGCATTATTGAGGGAGCCACTCTTGGCAAAGCTTCTGCTTAAAATGTTTGGTTCTTACGTGTCTGCAGAATTGTAGAGAAGGAGAAAGTGCACCTCAGCTGACCAAAGGCCACTCCTCACCTTGGTCCTAAGCAGGTAGCTGCCCTTCTACTGCAAACCGCTTCTCCTTGGCCAGTAGAGGCACCTTAAGGGGCCGTCAGGACTCTGTTACTTAAGGAATAGACATAAATAGATTGTGAAAAGTCCAACCCAATGTCCTATGACCAAAGCCTCTTGGAATTTCTTTGATTTCTAGTTGACATAAATTAGAATTACACAGGCGTGAAGAGTTAGCCCAGAAAAGATCAGAGAGGCTGCTGGGGTGAGGGGAGAGCCGCCTCTGTGTGATCCTATTGATTATCCAGCTGCCTTCAGGCCAGGGGCCTCTGTGGAGGGGGACTATTATTGATCCACACAATGAAAATAATCAAATTAATTCATTTTTCATCAAATTGCTCTTGCCAAGACCTTCCTCCTCATATCCCCCAATACTTGAAATTCTTAGTTGAGGAGCAGAATAGGTGATTTCTTTTAGTAAGTGTCGTGGGTTGTATTTTCCAGGACATAAGAAATCATGGTTTCACATGGAGTTCCTCATTTAAATGGTAGAGAGGTTTTATTTGATCAAATCAATGGGAAGCTAATATGGAAAACAAGTAAAAGAAACCAGTCGGTTCCTTCAAACCAGGAGTCTGCTTTATAACCATAAGATATCAAGGGCCAAGTTTTGTGTGCCCAATTTAATGTAAAAATATTCAGGAAAATTTGACCACTGCCTTTTTCAGGAAGTAATTATGGTAAGAGAAAGCCTCAACAACCAAAATATTTCTGTGCAGAAAATGGAGTTTTTATCAGCTTGTTTAGGAATTGTGAGCAGGAAAGCCCTATGGGGAAAATAATATAAGATTCTGGA
Organism: Pedetes capensis; assembly: GCA_007922755.1. Taxonomy (NCBI): domain Eukaryota; kingdom Metazoa; phylum Chordata; class Mammalia; order Rodentia; family Pedetidae; genus Pedetes; species Pedetes capensis. The sequence goes on along the minus strand of VMDO01000373.1, from coordinate 291,531 downwards.
ACTAATATACAAAACGAACTGGAAAAATCAGTTTAAGGGAAAAACAATTTGTGGGCACTGTGTCCAGGACTGTTTTGGTAGCAATTCAGCCATGAAACAAAGTGTACCTGCAGGGACTCCCCTCTTCCCTGCAACACAGGCACAGCTGTTTTCAGATTGCCCTTAGCCAAAAATTTAAGATTTAAAATTATACCATATCAAATTTAAAAAAAAACTGAAAAAAAAAAAGCATTCCATCCTACTAAGGCAGGAATGGTGTGGCTAAAGTAGACTGGGCAGTCCTCTGTGAGCAACATAACCACCCACAGCCGCCATGCCCCCTGCTCCACAGTACAGGTGAGGGAAACCTGGTGAGAAGGCGGAGAGCTCTGAAACCTGAGTGTCAGTCCTTCACCAAAGCTCTTTTCGCTGATAAAACAGTTTTTCCAGGTGATTTTCACATAGGAGCACTTTAAAACACATTTTTACAACCCTCTCCTGATTATTCCTGATAATTGAAACAAGGAAAAACGCATCAGCTGAAATTCAGAGGTTACCCCTCAACCTCGATGTTGTCAAGTGTTCCTGTCTCCTTTAATCCCAACCCTATTCACCCGAACTGCTAAGTGTACCTGAAATCCCTCTCCAGTATTTAAATATTAAACCAAAAAATACTGGCATGGAGCTCTATGGAAGGGGTTGGCACTAGTGCCAGACTGCTAGGTTTTCAAATCCTGCTTCTGTCACTTTACTATTAGCAGCACTGCAGACAACTTCATCTCTAAGAGCTTCAGATTCACCTGAGATTCATCTGAAAAATAGGGATATAATACCATCTACCCCAGAGAGTTGTCATAAGACTAAATGAAATATTGCAGTAAAACAGCCTAAAGCCAGGCACACTGTAAGCACCCAATACATGTTAATTTCTGCTGTTGTTATTGTTATTATTTATTTATACGTGCTTTGAAATCATTTGATATATTAATCACCTGCCCCTAGCAGGGTCATAATATTCTAGCCACAAGTAAGATCTTAGGAAAGAAAACCAGCCTGCTGAGACACAAGCAACAATTCTGAAAAATGATAGAATTTTTTTTTAAGCATTAGGACCCATTAAATTGCAGTGAGAGATTTACAGAGAATGAAGAAATCTAGAGACTGGTAGGTCTCAGTCCTTTTTCTTTTTCTTTCTTTCTTTCTTTCTTTCCTTCTTTTTTTTTTTTTTTCTTGAACAGACAGTAAAGATTTTCCAAGTCAAATAGCCAGTGAGTGTCCAGCCACCTGGTTTGTTCTTTAGGAAAATCGACATCTGAGAGAAACTTTTAAGGGAATGTGCTACAAGTAGCTGCTTGTGTTTTACTCACCTCTGATGCAGAATTGATATATTATGAAATTGTTCATTAGTTTTAAAAGGGGGGAAGGAGAGAGCCTGCTGTTCCCCAGTGTAGGGTGAGTAGAATGCCGTGTCAGAGTTCACCTGAAGGCACCCTGGAGCATCATTGCTTTGCAGTAAATAATCTCCTTGGAGCTTTGATTTGGCTTTAGTAATGTTATGAAAGAATTAGGTTATAGGGTCAGTTTTTAAAGAAAAAAAAATTAAGAACAGAAAATGTCATGGCAATTCCTTAACTGTAGAAGGTCATACCTGAAAGCCAATTCAAGATCAAAGCCAGGGTCTTTGTTGAAGAGAAACAAAATTTTGGATGTCCTAGTACTCCTAGGCACTTGGCCAAGTAGAAGCAAGGACAGCCTGCAGTGGCCCAGGAGCCCGAAGGCCTGCTCAGGTTGGGAAGGAGGTGCTCAGCCTGCATCCAAAGGTCAAGCATGGAGCACCCTGCCGAAGGGTCCTTCTTTGACAATGTTGTTCCTGTTTGTAAGTAGTTTTTCAGAGAAAACCTAAAGCTTTCTCCCCTTAATGGTATGATATATTTTATTTATTCAATAAATATCTCTTGAGTTGCTTCCTATGCTTCTGTTACTGTGATAGGTGACAGGTCAGGAAAAACAGTGAACAAGATATAATTCTTGCCCCATGAAGCCTCTGCCTCCTAAGAGAGATAGGCAGGCAAGCAGAATATTGTGAAATTGCTAATTAATTTTTTAAAGGACATCCATAATTGTGTTTCTCTTGAACAAAGACCCTGGCTTTGATCTTGAATTGGCTTTCAGGTATGACCCTCTACAGTCCTTTATTCTGCCTCCCTGCTATTAAATTTCTGAAAAAGATTGTCTAGGAACAGTTCTCCTTACTTCCTCCCTGCTCATTAAAATCTATTTCCATCCACACCAGAGCACTGCTGCTGCTCTTTTCAAGGTCACCAGTGAACTCAGGGTCACCAAGTGGAGTAGCCATCTCTTGTCCCAACTTGCTACATCTCTTGGCAGCTATATCCATGTGGAAACCACTCCCTCCTCCTTGGAAATGCTTTTTTCTTGTCTTCCCTGTCACCACCCTGCTAGCTTTCCTACTATCTCCATTTCTCCTTCCTGCCTGTCTGTGTCTCCCTCCCTTCATCTGTAAAATGGAAATGATAACAGCAACTACCACATAGGTAATTGAAAGGGGTGGGTTAATTTGTGTAAACTTCCTTATATGAAGTAAGCAATGAATATTAGCTCTTATTTGTTATGGTGGTTAATTCTCACTTTCTTAATCCTCATTACTCTCCTCCTTCTCATTAGAAGAGAAATTCTATGATATTTTACCAGGACCTACAAGAGTTTTAGGTGCATACTACTTTCTAGACAAATATGTATTGGATGCTAAGTTTGATGAATGGATACTGTTATCTTCATTCACTTCAATCAAAGAAGCCTCCCTTTTGTTGCCCTGTTTATTTGAATCCACAGTTTTCATTTATGCCAGTATTATACCGCTAAAAGCAAATTTGAAAACCATTAGATCCCACTAGTTTTTAATAATTTGAGAGATTGCAAAAGAGTTCTAAACAGAAGGAAATAAATGAATAAGAAAGGTACCACTTTGGATTTAATACAAGTTTCCTGTAGCTGGGGGATTCTGAGGGCAGCTGGAAGCCAGACAAATGTCAGGGACCTGCTATGTAGTTGTACGTAGTGTCCTTCAGAGCCCAATCCTAAAACACTCTAATTTATGTGCAATTCCTCTTCTGAAAATCAAATAATAATAATAATAATCACTTATTTTTATGCTTTTTAATCTACAGATTTAGTGATCATATTCATGCAGAATAAATTTTTGCTGATAATAAATTCATCTTAGGAAACAGTTCAAATCCATAAATTCTACCCAAAGGAAACTGCAATTTTAGAAAGATTTTTTCATCAGGTGTCCATGTGGTGATTACTACTGCCCTATCCATTATTATAAGAAAATGAAAACTTAAATCAAGAAACCCATTAGACACAAGAGAAAACTTTTTTTTTTGTAGTTTGGAGTTTTCCCCCTCATTTATGTCTTCCAGCTTAACTGAGAGTTTAATTTAGAAACACTCAGATGTGTTCCATAAATATACTGCACATCCCACTCAGTGACTACATTAATTTTATTAGAGCCCAGGTTTTTTCAAATAAAGGATGTTTTACTGGGCCATTTGGAGCACTACAGATGATTCTCTTAGGTGGCTCTCTCCATCCTGGTGCCCTCAAACATGTTTTGATTCTCACCTGTACTGCGTGTACAAATGCATAAGTTTGAGCAGTGGATCAAGTCCATGACCAGTGGTCTGTGCCCCTGAATGACTAATGAAAGACTGTACCTGGGCTTGCACTTAGCTTGAAACATCCTTCTTCATGGAGGATTGCTTGGTGATACAGGGAATGAAAATGTCACTAATTTTTATCTCTGACAGTCTGGCTATTGGACTTCCTGTCACACTAATCTCTAATTAGAGGCTTCAGGTTAGCAAGCCCCAATTCTCACTTAGCACTGCAGGTGGTTCTGTGATCCCCATCCTACCAGGTTCTTTGCTCCTTTCTCACTGTGTTAATTCAAGTGAATAGAAGCAGTGCCAGTGTTAACAGGCAACCTACATTTCATGAAAAAGAGACAGCATGAAGCCAGGCCTGTTGTGATATTGACAGAGCGTAGCACTTCCAATCATTGCAGATTCTAAATGGAATTACTGCATTTGACAGAGTTGGCTGAATTTATGAGCCTGCTTCTCTCAGTTTCCTTGCATTTTCTGTATCTTTCTCTTTCTATGCTCTGGGAATTTTTAGATGAGGGCTTTTTTTTTTTTTTTTTTGGTGTTGTTTTGCCACCCAACAGTAATATTCTTACCTCTGTATGAAAATATCTTAAAGATGTCAGGATACAAGTATGAGGTTCAATTATGAAGCATAGTGTATTATGGTTCTATAATCAGTTGATTCCCATATTTAGCAGGTGACCTTTAGGCTCCACTGAGATAGTTTTTCTTCTCAAAAAAAATGTTAACACCTCATCTTGAGTACCTTTTCCTTCCATGTCATGGGTGGTTTCTTGAGGAAGCACTAAATCCATGTACAAGCTGGGTTTCTGGAAATTTTTCTTTCCTCCCCATTCGCTGTTAGGAAAGTCAGATGGTGGCCTTCCTTAGTTATACCTAGCTAGAGATCCAAGGCTAGGTGGTGAGGAAGAGCAAAGCAGTCTGTTTTTACCATCTGCAAAGAATAAATCTTTTGCTCCAGGCAGTGATTAATATTTGAAAAGGATGGCCTAATAAACTATAGGAGCACTGGGCATGGTGGTTCACACCTGTAACCCCAGCAACTCGAGAGGCAGAGGCAGGAGGATCACAGATTCAAGACCAGAGGCAGTCTGCATAATTTAGTGATATCCTATCTCAAAAAGTAAAAAAGTGGGCTGGGCATGCAGCTCAGTGGTACAGCATTTGCAAAGCACATAGGCACGAGGCCCTGGGTTTGACCCCCAGTACTGCAAAATAAAATAAAATAAACTATAGGGACAAGAGTTTCTTTTCTCCAGAACCCCTGACTCAGAATTTAATGTCAAGGGCATCATAGGAACCGGGTGGGTGCTTGTTACCTTTAAATAATCCTAGTTGAGATTTCACCTTCAGATTCCCAAGGCCAGGAATCACCTGTGACGACTAGGAATATTTTAGTGAGCTTTAGACCAGTAGATGTCAACCTGAGCTGTGCATTTGAGTTTCCTGGGGGCTTTAAAAAATACTGATGCCTATGTCCCTGTTCATAGATTGTAATAGCATTGCATGAGATGTGGCCTAGCCATTAGGTTTTTTGGTTTTTTGTTTTTTATGGTCATTTGGTTTGGTTTGGGTTTTGAACTTTTTTTTCTTTTCTAAATTTTTTATTAGTAATGTTTAGTTTACAACCTAATGAATTTCATTATGACTTTTCTATATATGCATATCATTGTGCATTGTTAATGTTCACCTCCCCCTTACCTCCTCATGACCTCCCTCCCTAGTCGGGCTTTGGGATCTTTAGAAGATCTTCGGGTGATTCTAAGTGAGCAGTTGGGATAACAGCCACTGAATTTTTATTTATGTTCTGGATTGCAGATACATTACTAAACATGTTATGTATGAATCACTGAGAGGTTCCTGGCAGAAGGTTGCAGTTTGACTGAGAAGGGAAGAAAGGAGGAAGGGAATATGACGTTGCTTATAGGAGAAGAGGAGGAGCAGGGTTCTAAGCCAGGAAGAAGCTTCAATTCACTACTTAAGAGAAAGCTGAGAGATGATACAAGTGGGGCCAGATTCCTGGTTTCCTGCTCTACCCAAAGGGGAGCCTCAGCAGGATGTGGCCTGTCATTCAGAGACATGAGAAATCTTACTGCAAAGAGAGGGAAATAGAATCACTTATGCAGGCCCACAGGGAGCTGGCACATGTCTGTCATTGGTTGTAAAGAGTCCTGAAAAACCAATACATCAACTACTCTTATTCTTTTCTGAGGACTGTATAGCTCACTGGTAGAGTGCTTGCCTAGCATGTGGATGCACTAGGTTCAATCCCTAGCATCACAAAAATAATAATTCTTTTCTTCCTGTCCTGTTTGAAGCATTTTAGACTGCACTTTTATGACCTGTCTCATTTACATGCAAATTTGGGCTAGTATGAAACTTCACATCACTCCTATTTTATCCTTATCAATATATGCCCATCTTGGAGCCTGTAGTCCTTAGCTGAAAGAGCAGTAGGATTTATTTGAACATGCATTGTCCACAGACTTTTGCTAGCACCTAGTGAATACTGGATGTATAGTACAATTTCCCAGAGAGACCCAAAACACTTAGAGAGAAGCAGACTCCATTGCACTCTGCCTCTGGGCAGACAGGAGTCAGCCCCTGGGACTGTTAGCATTGAGTGACATTGCCCAAAGAGTCTGTGAAGAGTGACAGACCAGCATGAGGACCAGAGTCTTGAATTAGGAGGCAAGAGCTGAGTGTGCTATTTGTGACACCTTCACAGATACTCTGTAGGCACATTACTTTTCCCACCTGCAGAGAAAGAGATCCATTTTATTTCCCCCACACACACTCAGAGCAGAGCCATTTGAAACATAAACTTACTTCAGTTACACACTGGAGATTTTTGGTTGAAACAAGAGGATTTTATTCTAGCTCATGAGCTGGTTTCCTTTTTGCATAATATGTTTATATCTGATGCACATGATACACAGGCTGACACCTCCTTGTCTTTCCAAAGTCTAATTAAATGTCATTTCTTTTGGAAATCCCTTTCCAACACTCCTGCAGAGCATCAGGTGCCCTTCCACAGCAACTTGCATTTCCCTAGATAGCATTTCTCAGGCTTTGCTGCTTCTGTAATTGTCTGTCTCCCCTGCTGGGTTATAAGCCCCCAGAGGGCAGGGACCATATCCTTGCCCTTGCTCACTGTCCTGCCCCTGAACATGGGAAAACGTTGTGCTGCAAGGGAGATGGGAGAGAAAGCATTGCCAGTTTCTGACATGGTCACAGCTGGTCCTGTTGAAAGGCCCATTTTTAGTCCTCCAATTTTATCATGTTTCCATCATGCTTCAAAGTCTCATGCAACAACAGCTCTACAACAGAATATTCTGCAGGCCAAGTGAGATCCGTTACCACTTACATTACCACAGGGCAGCCATTTTGCAAAGGTTGTCAAGGACTTTGAAATTTATTTATATGCCAATTGATTGTTTGTAATGTCAGTAAATGAATGTCAGTGAGCATTTTATTGGGTGGTGACTAGCAAGGCCCCAGCCTGACACTTTCTGCACCACACTGTTACCCAGGTATTAGGTAAGTATGGCTCAATATGGAGAGCATTGTATGTTGGGACCCTGAGTTCAAACCCTGGCTGCAGGTTACCAGCTGTGTGAAATACCAATTCTGTCTCAGCCACAGTTCTCCTATATTACAAGGTATTACTGCTCAGAAACCTGGAAAATAGTAGATGCTCACTGAATATTACTCACTTCCCATCCTCCCCTATCCTTTCTGGGATGGGGATATACTTTTTACTTTGCTCATTAGGGTGAAAAATTAACAAACAAGATCTTTCAAGTATTTTGCCAAAATAAACCAGGCTGAAGAGAAGAAAAGAGCTTGATTATTTCCTATCAGTATTTCCTAATACTGTTTGTCAGGGAGTTCATTGGGTAATTTGGGTTGGATAATTTTTCCTAGTCTGGGACTGTATTATCAGCTGCATGTTTCCCAGGGCAATATTCTAAACAGCAGTATGGTAGTAGAACTAATCAAAAAAGAGAAAGCCTCTCTGATTTCTACTTATCCCTAGGTGGAGGAGGAAGCTATATTGACTCTTAAAACTCCAGAAATCACAGGATAGAAATCTCATTGCAGTCAGGAGACCCAGCATAGTTCTCCCTCTACCACCAGATAACTTACATGAGAAGGGACCTTAAATATCACAAAATTTTCAAATCTTCCATCAGACCACTTGAGTCTGCCACCCTGAGTAGGCTGCTGATTCTGCCAGCTAATGTATCAAATCCTCTGAACTTCGTGAGTTTTTGCAAAGATTTAGAAACCTACTCATATCAGGAACCATTAGCATTTCTCTCAGTTTGTACACCCAGTGTAGTTACTGGTGTCCAATGAGGAGGGTTGCCATCAATTAACCCACAGTATAGCTTAGTCATTTCATGAGAGCTACCTGACAGCTACATGACCCAGCAAAAATTGCTTTAGCACCATTGTGAGCTGCTTTGTTCCCCCTGTGAAAAATTATTAGAAACAGCAGGAAAAGTGTATCTGGAAAGAGGTACCCAGGATGTGAGATCGAAAAGATAGTAGCCCAAAGAATCACTTTGAGTATGAACTTCAAAGGATTAATGAAGTTTGGGGCTGCCATAATGTTGAGACTTTAGAGACTGCTACCACTGTAGCTGGGATAGATCAGGAACAAGATGAACTTAACCACTACAATTTCTTATGCAGTATTATTTGTTGCCTTTTTAATTACTCAAAACATATTCATTGAACAAGTCCTATATTAATTGAACCAGTAAATATTTATTGATTATGTACTATGTGCTACGCATGCTCTAAGTACTAGGGATTTGGCAGTGAACAAAAAAAACAGAAGTTCCTGCCTCAAGGATTGTATATTCTAATGGGGTGAAAATATACTAGTCAGTGTGTGTACGCCTGAAAACAATGACTAAAATACTCCTCGTTGTTAAGGAACTTACAGTCTGGGAATAATGTAGTGCATTTTATTGTTTGGGGTATTTTAAACCATGTCAGAACTTTCTCCAGTAAAGAACAAGTTTTTTTCTAGTGATTTATTCTTAAGTGTGATCAGATATATTCAGATATCGTATTTCTTCTTTCTTCTCCTAAGAAAAAAATATGTACTGTGTGTTAACATGAGTTACTGAGGAAATGAGAACCACTTAGTGTAAATAGTTTCTTCAGCAAATTTTATCAGAACTTACATTTTTTGAATAGTGGGTATCACTGAGAAGGTGATTCATGACTAGGCTTATACGTACCTGGAACTTCCTGGGGAATGTATTGCTAAAGAGGTAAGGGTCTAATAAATTGGTTAAACTAAATCTCTGAAACTCTGAAGTTACTCTCCTCACCCTTCCATAGCAGCAATATAAAACTGTGGTATGATTTACCTTAATTAGCATAGCAATTTGCCTTACATTTTCAAAAAGTGCTAATAGATGTTAACTCAAAATAGATTAAAATACCAGACAAATTACTACTACCTTAAAAAGAGTTATAATAATTTTGAAAATGTAAATTATGGTTATACAGTCTTTGCAGAGAAGTATAAAATCTATTCTTTCTTGTACATATTTTTAAAACCTGTAGCACATGCTTTTTCCTTTAATCACAGTAATTTCTTCAAATGACACTGTTGCATAGTTCATTAGAAAGATACACTTCGTTTTCCAAACCTCACAAATAATAGAAGAGTTGCCATTGATAGTTTTCAGTAAGAGGAAAAGAAATTAAATACAGGAAACCAGTAAACATGGGGAATCTTTTTAAAAGTTTATCTTTATGTGCTCTTTTCATGTCACATACCTTTTATGAGTTGAAGCAGAGAATGGTTCTTTTCATCTAGTGAGCAAAACTGTACATGACACAGTGTCTGCAAAAACGTATAATCATAAGATTTAAATGATTTGGACCCTCCTGGTATCTTAAACTGAACTCCTCAATAGCACCAAAACCCTTATAGAACCTGTGCAAAGAAGAGCTTATCATAATTTTTACTTTTGAGGAGTAAGTGAACATAACTATAATATAAAATTTGTCATACTGTGTTACCAGGAAATATAAGTAAAAGATAGAAGCTTCCCTATTATGTGCATATGTATTCTCCCTGAATAACTTCTGCCTAACAAAGCTCTAAAATGGAATATTTGCATTTTCCCCTCTGCTTTGTTTTCTAGAATTTACAGAGCAAAGTTAGCAAAAGAATTGCTTAGAAGACATGCATATCCACAGAGGACTACTGGTGCCATTTTTCATACAGCTACACAAAGCCACCTTGTTGTCTTTTCTTACCCATAACCTATGAAAGCCAGAAAATTAACATAGCATCATTTATATTCTTAACTGTATGCACACCTTACTTTGTGCAACCAAAATAGATAAATTGAATTTTGGTAAATCAAAGGATATACAAAATACATTAGGAGAGCTGACAAAATAAGTTAGCTCTACCATGAAAGTCTTTACTAAAATGGAAAATTATCACCTAATTTATATACTTCATAAATCTATATCCTCACATATCAAGTTTGCATAAGGTGAATTACATGCCTCTTCTTGGAAAACAGTTATCACAGAGAGATATTTTCTATTTTTAAAAATTGGCGCACTAAAACAAATTGCCTGTCAACCCCATGTACAAAACTTTGTTAAAGATGTACCATAGAAAAGAATCTCTATATGGGGTAGGTTTAAATGTTTTCTCTTTTCTATTCTTTTCTCATTTATTTTTAGTTGGCAGTTCCTTGAATGCTAAGTGGCTTGGACTTTATATATTACTTTTGAAATGGGATGCAGATTTTCCCATTCTCTCTGATCAAATGATATCAGCTCTCTTTTAATGAAGACTGCATCCTTCTCCGTGTGTCTATGGCAGGAGGAAAACTGATAACCTAACTGTAGGGCTGTTGTTGTTAGGTGATGTCCAGTTGGGTCTGACCCATAGTGACCCTATGTACAACAGAAGGAAACACTCCCCAACACTGTCCTATGCCTGGCACTATGTCAGTGTTTCCCTACTATTTACAGGGTTTTCAATGGCTGATTGTTTCAGGATTGTTTGGGGAGTGGGCTGCTCAGACCTTCTCCCATTTTTATGATGCTGGGGATTGAACCCGGGGCTTCAGAGCACACACAGCAGTATTCTACCAACTGAGCTAAACCCCAGCAACTATAGTGTAGAGAACATTGGTTAAAAGAAAAGGACAATTTCCTGACTGGATATATTAAACTTGGGCTATGTTATTAAGGAAAGTTCTGGCATCTCTTCTAGAAAATATTAGGATAGAATAGATTTGTCTTGTATATAAAATATGTCCTAAGGATTACTTCTTACTCTGAAATTACTTTATTTTAATATTACAACCAATGTTATCAAGGTTTATTTCTGAGATATCTCAGAAGTAGAACAATATTGATTAGCCCTATAGAGAATAGATTGCCCTAACATATCATTAATTAACTCTTGCATTCAATAACTATTTATTGAGTTCCTGGTGCAATAATAAGGGCTACCATTTAGGGAGTTTTTATGTCAGTGCCAGTACTAGGCATATTGTTACATTTAATCCTTATGCCAATCCTCTGATCTAAGTACTTTTATCCTTATTTCACAATCGAAGAAATCCTATCTTAAAGAAGTTAGATGCAAACAGAATTCAAGAAAGCAAATCTTGAATAGAGAAATGTTCTGGGAGGCACCTGTGGTAGCTCAAACCTGTAATCCTTGACTGGAGAAGCTGAGGCAGGAGGATCTCAAGTTCGAATTCAGCCTGGGCTACATAACAAGACCTTGTCTCAAAAGAAAAATGTTCTGACAAAGATTAAGTATCATTAAGTGTCATTAGCACAGTGTTACTGTAATAATTCTCCATATTTAAAAAAATTAATAGTAAACAGATTTCTCCAACTCACTCAGAAGGCACCTTGTTATTTCAGAAAAGTGCAGACGACTAAACATGATGATCATCATACTTCTAAGTAGGCTTTCAAAGCAAACAGCAAGAGTTTGATGTTGTTTTATGTTTGTCCTAGTGGTCCTGATTTTTGTCAACAGTAGACATCAAGACGGATGCTCAAAATGTGTATCACAAGTACCTACCTTCAGATTTACTCAGTATAGCTTAGTCTGTGTAAATGAAATATTGATGTATTTGAAAATGCCCACATGTTCAATAAAGATTTTAAATAAAGCTACCTAAAAGTTGTGGTTCTTAGGTTAATCATTTATTTATCTAAAGGATGAAGGAAGCTGTCTCCTTCTGTGATATGAAATGCAATCAGCTTAAAAATAATTGACAAATTAATCCCTTCACAGCACAGCAATTGTAAAGGTGTTAGTTTTAATTAGGCCTGTCTGATTGCCTTGTCTAATCAAGAATCAAGGTGGTATCTTTGATGGTTAAGGTCTATTGGGGCCATCTCTGACCTGCCAGCCATGTATGTTTTAATTATTGATTCCTCACATTTCAGCCCTTTTCACAAAGGGACTTGAAGTTTGCAATGCCTTAACATTTAAAGGGTAGAAAAATAAACATTTTATCTTGTACTTATACTTCTGTCTGGAGTCCTGTGTATCCTTTCCCACATTGTATAGTATTTGTCCTAAAAGGCTGTTGTGTTGATAAAGAAGTCAGATGTGCATTAGAATTCTGTTTTAGTATTTCCTTACTTGCCAAGCACTAAATTTTTGAGGGACATTGTTAAGATGTTGACAAACCACGGTTGCTTATGGTTCTAAAAAACACATATGATTTCTTAACATCATGTCTTTAAAAAACATCCATAAGGGCAACTGTCATACTGGGAAATTGAAGAGATCAGAACAAAAGGAAAACATATCTTCTCGCAAAACCCTTCCTCACATTGCTAAGGAGACACAAGGGGAGGCTCCTCATCCCTCCTGAGCAGCCCCCAGCATGACGGCCAGCACAGGCACTGCATGGTGTTGGTGGGCCCTGTGTGTGACGGTGGTTCTTCTTTGGTTGCAGGTCAATGAAGTGACAGTAGAGCAGCTGGTACAGCAGTACCCCCACATCACCTTCAGCACTGTCCTGCAGGACTGCAAGAGAACCTTGGAGAGAGCCTATCAAATGGGCTGGACCCCCAGCATGTCTGCCACCTCCTCCTAACACTCCTGCCCAGGCCTGGGTCCACTTGGCTCATGCAGCAATGCTGAGAAGGGTAGGCTTGATGGAGACGGTCTCTTGGAAAGGTTTTAACTGTCACTTGTCTGGCTGTGTACCTGAGTGTATATACTTATGTCTTGTTTGCATACTGCATAGCGTTAAGTACACTTGTTATTTGTTCGCAGGTGAGCTGGCTTATTTTCATAAAAATTGAATATTATGAAAACCTCAAATCTTTTAGTTTTTAAGTTCAAAGGCTTATTTCTCTAAAAAAGACTTTAAAAAATAGAGTCAACGAATTGGATATATTACTTAGAGCTTCTAATTTCTGCCACTTTTTAGATTCCCCCAAAAAAGAGGGTTTTCTTTTAGGTGGAATACACTGTGCACCTCTGTTGGTGAGACCAGAACGGGAGTGATGTTACACTAATTAGAAGGCTGGAAAGTCATCCTCCTCAGAATTCCAGGTACACGTACACATACAGTGACCTGCACTCCCCACACTGGCACAAGTGCGTGCACACACTCTTTGTAAGTCATTTCTTGATGGAGGGGCTTCCTCCAGGCCATGGAGAAAGCATGCCATCTACTGTGGCTCCACCTAACTCACTGTGTCCACAGGCGATCAACTTGATATCTGATGGATGACTAAGGGACTAGAGAGAATAAAGCCTTTTGTAAATTTTTTATATGGAACCAACAACCTGAATTCCCCTAGCCAGCTCACAAAAAGTTAATTATTCATTATTCTACAAATGCATTCTGTTGAATACTAAATATTTTATTTGGTTTTATGCTAACATTATATTAGCTTTTATTTCATGGATAGTAACTGGTCAGGATATATTTTAATGATATTTGGAGCTAATCTTAACATTATCCACTTTGAAGCCACCAATGTAATTAATGGTGTGCAGTTATTTTTAAAAAATCTATAAAACATTTCATTATTTTGTTAATTTTGGTAATTATGAAAATATGTTTCTGAGATTGGGGATATTGATAGAAGATAAATGAGTGAGATACCAGTAGACAATCTCTATTGAATTTCTTCTTTTGCTTTGTTTTGAGTTTTAGGACAGGTTTTTTGACTATATGCATGTTACTATTTTTTGAATACTTCTTATGCTATTGCATACATCTGTTGCTAGCTAACCTGAGCTAAGAAAAAAACCAGAAAATCTATTCATTAAAATTCTGTTTACGCTTGCCAGAAATAAGTATTTTTGTTTAATTAAAGATTGTTAGCTTTCAGTTAAAAGAGTACCTATCAGTAAAGGAATATATGTTTTGATTTCACATATCTTTATAATTAATTCATTGTAGGGACTCAGGCTCAAATAACCTTTCCTGTGTCTAGATTTATAATCAAAACAGCAGGGAGCCTTTTTAAGCTAAAGAGTGATTATCTTTCATAGTAGAACTAGAAGCAAAACCCTGGCTTGTGAATTTACTATTTATTCTTCCCTGATGTGGACATAACTGTTATTTGTTCTTTAACAAATATAGTGATGTTTGGACTTATTTTCTATAAATTCCAATATTACTAAAATGATACAAGTTGTAAGAAACAAAAGAAAGCCTTACATTTGGATGCCACTCACGTATTTATAATTTTGTAAACAGCTATTTCCTTTGATTATGTCAACATGTTTCTGATGTGGCATTTTTTATTTTAATCACAATCAGTTAAGAATTTCTCGTCAGGAAGCACCAAGAATATTTTTCCCATAACTAAATTGGTTACTAACTCAATTTGAAGGGTGTAAAACTCGTACAAGAAAAAGCCGTTTACCATTAATAAACTACATTTCTCTTTACATATTGAACTGTATTGTTTTCATATCCATTTCTTCACCACTGAAAAATCTTACTTCACAATATTTTAACTGACTTTTAACCCAAAACTAATTTATAAGACAGTCTGTATAGTAATAGTAGCTTGAGTGAATAAACAAAAGTTTAATTTTTATATATGTCACACTATATTTTAAATAGTTAAAAAGAAGACAAAAGAAGGGAGAGCCATCTATGCTATAGGTGGTATAATTTCAGTTCGAAGTGTAATAACTTTTGGAATGTTACAGTTTGGTTTTCAAATGGTTTCAGAGTGTATAATTGATTTTTGTTTAAATGTTGCATTGTTTGAAACTAAAGTACAGCACTCTAACATGCTTTGCTTTGCGGGTGGGAGGGTAGGGACTGCACTTATTCTCTAAAATGTCGACTAATCCAGAAAGCTTGATGCACCATAGCCTGGAAAACTGCTTTGGTACATTTATAGAAATCTGTAGAAATATCATATCCTGCCTCAAAGCATTAATCTCAAAACACAACCCGGAAAAAGCATCACTTCCAGTGATCCTGTGATGGTTGTTGAATGTGTTCTCATTAGATGCTTTGAAATGAGGCTTAAAATAATTTTTCTGGGCAATATAGTTCCCTTTTTTTTTTTTTTTTTTTTGCTTAGAATGTTATAAATACATGTGAACATGTTTAATGCGGGGCTTTTTATCCTTTCCAAAATGTTAACAGTATTTTCAGAATAAAGCCTATGAAATACATTGCTATAGTCGAAAATTCTGGTCCTCTGTCTTTAATGTCTCTTTGAGTGGATAAAGAAAACTCATCCAGTTTGTAGTTTCTATATTTCTGTGAATCTTTTGACCTTGCAATGGGTGGCAATAAAAGAGAAACAGAGCGCCGTGTCTTTTGTTTTATTTTAGAGACAATAAATGACCTCCCTGTTGCTGATTGGTTATGATACATGCAGTAGCCTGTGTCCTTGTGTGTTTTTCTACAGACTTATGTAGGTTAGCTAACCAGAATAATAAACACTATCGGATTTAGGAGGTTCTAATTTGGTCAGTGATTAGTGAAATAAGATTGAAACCTCATGGGTTTACACAAGTAAATTGTTTAAAACACCATTCTGTAAATAGCTACTCATTTACTTAATCATGTATTCATTTTTTCAAAGCAAATAAATAATCATGGTATTTACTGAATAACAAACATGTGCCAGGGACTGAGAGTTTAAAAATAAATAAAACTTATTTTCAATCTCAAGTTGCTCATGGTCAAATATAAGGAGAAACTCCAGGAAACTAGCAATGGTAGGGTATATGTAATACTGGGCACAGTTATGAAGGGAAATACCAGAAGTTCAGTTTTGGATCAGTTAAGTTTGAGATGTCCATTAGATATCCAGTGGAGTATGTGCTTGGACATAAGAGTTAAATTCAAAGGAGAGGAACATAGATACATAGTATATAAGTGACTTATGAAGCCATGAGCCTGTCTGAGCCTTGATCCTCGTCCATTATTTGGATAGAAAGGGAAGAGGTATAAGTATTGTGCCTTTGGGAATTCCAAAATTAGGAAGTTATGGAGCAAAAAAAAAGAGCACTCATCAAAAGAAGCAAAAAAAAAAAAAAAAAAGATTAACTTTTAGGTAAGAGGAAAATCAGGAGTGTGTGCTGTCCTAGAATCAAGTGAAGAAAATCTTCTGAGGAGCAGAGTAATAAAAGCATGCTATATGCTACTGTTAAGTAAGATGAGGGTTATGATTTGACCATTGAGTTTACCAATATGGAAACAAATGGCATCTTTGATAATAGCAATCTTAATTGTATGTTAAGGGCAAAACCCTTAAGGGAGTAAGTCCAAATTCTGTGAGGCAAGGCTAACTTTAATATCAAAACTACACAATAATAGTATAAGTGAAATGTATAAGCCAGTCTCACTCATGGAGATAATGCAAAAGTCTTAAACAAACTATTAGCAAAGAAAATGGCCACATTGGGTTTAACACATTGTCTTAATCATCCCTGCTGCTCCAGCAAAACATCACAGATTGGGTAATAAAGAAACAATAGAAATTTATTTCTCGTGGTTCTGGAATTTAGAAGTCCAAAATCAAGTCACTGGTAGATTTGGTGTCTGGGAAGGGCCCAGTTTTTGCTTCCAACTTGGTACCTTGACCAGTGTGACTTCACATGGCAGACAGTCCTCACCAATTCTTTTATAAAACACTAATCCCATCCATGAGGGAAGATCCTTCATATCTGAATCACCTCTTAAAGGCTCTACTCTTAATACTCTTTTGGAGGGGATTAACTTTCTACATGACATTTGGAAGGGGCACAAGCATTCAAACTATAGGATACATTAACAGATTAAAGTGAAAAGATATGAATTTCTCAATAAAGACAATGAAAACTATTCATTCCTGATAAAGAACCTTAACAGACTAAGACTAGAAAGGAACATTCTTAACCTGGAATGGTTGTATTCACCAAAATCCTAGAACAAACATCACTCTACATTGAAACATAAATATTTTCTCTTCACCCCAGAGAAGAGTGTTTACTATTATTAGTACTTCTTTGTTTTTCCATTTTTCATACAAGTATGTTTTGTATTTACTCTTATTTGTCCCCTCTTTACTCATCCTTGTTCCTCCTTCCATCCTCCTCCTTTTCCCCTCCCCCCTCCCTGTGCTGCTGTTTTTAGGTACCATCAAGCTGGGTCCAACTTGTAGTGACCCTATGTACAACAGACAAAACACTACCCAATGCTGTGCCATGTCCGGCACTATGTCAGTGCTTCTCTGCTGTTCATAGGATTTTCAAAAGCTGATTGTTTCAGGATTGGGCTGCCCAGGTCCTTCTCCCAAACCTACAGCACCCAGTATTCCCAGATGGTCTCTTATCCAAGGATTAAGCAGCTTCTGAGATCAGACAGGATCTGATGCCAGGGTGGTATAGCTGAAAGCCTTCTCCATATAGTCCCCCTTTTATTTTCAAGTATCATGCATATGTTTTGTTTTGTTTTCCAATCTGGATTCTGCATATGGAAGAGGAAACAGTATTTCTCTTTATCAGTCTGGCTTGCTTTGCTTAATATGAGGGTCTCCAGCTCAAACCATTTAGCTGCGAATGATATAATTTTGTACATTTTAATGGCTAAATAAAATTCCACAATGTATATATACCACATTTTCTCTATCCATCCATCTGTTAGTGGACATCTAGGCTGATTCCACATCCTGACTATTGTGAGCTGTGCTGCAATGAACATGGAAGCGTAGGTTTCTCTATGGCATGCTGATTTAGATTCCTTTGCGTATATACTCAGGAGTGGTACATAGCTGGATAATAGGGTAGTTCTATTTTTAGCTTTCTGAGATGCTTCCATACTTATTTCCATACTGGCTGTACTAATTTACATTCTCACCAGCAGTGCATAAAGGTTCCTTTTTCTCCACATCCTCGCCAGCATTGGTGTTGTTTGTTTTGTTGATGCTCACCATTCCAACTGGGGTAAGATGGAATTTTAATGTAGTTTTGATTTGCATTTCCCTGATGGCCAACGATGTTGAACATTTTTCATATATTTATTGGTCATTTGAGCTTACTCTTTTGAGAACTCTCTGTTTAATTCATTTGCCCATTATTAATTGGATTATTTGTAAGGGTTTTTTGGTTTTAAGTTTTTTAAGTTCTTTTTATATTCTAGATATTAATCCCCTGTCAGCTGTATAGTTGGCAAAGATTTTCTTGCATTCTGTGGTCTCTCTATTCATTCTATTAATTGTTTCATTTGCTGTGCAGAAGATTTTTAGTTTCATGCAACCACATTTGCCAATTCTTGCTACACTTTCCTGGTCTACTAGAATCCTTTTTAGAAAGTTTTTGCCTATGCCTATATCTTGTTGAAGTGTTTTCCCTATGTTTTCCTCTAGTGTTGTCAATGTTTCCAGTCTTATATTAAAGTCTTTCATTCATTTCAAATTGATTTCTGTACAAGATGAGAAATACAGATATAGTTTCATTCTTCTACATGTTTATGTTTAGTTTTGTTCTACATGTTTATGGATGTTATGTTGTACATGTTATGGATTCTATATGTTATGTTCTACATGTTATGGATTCTAAACAATCTTAAGATTGTTTAGTTCTACATGTTTATGGATGTTTAATTTTCCCAACACCACTTGTTGAATAGGATGTCTTTTCTCCAATGCATGTTTTTAGAACTTTTGTTGAAAATCAGGTGGCTATAGCTGAATGGCCACGTGAATACCTGGGGAGTAAACCCATGGTTTGGTCCCTTTTCCAGCCCCCTCCTGCCCTCTCCTCTGCCTGATAGAAGAGGAAGAGGGAGGTGGACAGAGATCCTGGAATTCTAACTTGCTGCTATTCCAGAACCCAGGCTTCTGGGTTCCGCCAGCCCTCATTGCTCCCCCTAGCTCCTCTTTTGCCAGGGATCCAGGCTTCTTGGTCACAGTTCCTTCCCTTTGTTCTCACTGCCAAACTGCCTATCCTGGGATCCGGTTATCTTGGCCCCCTGGACCCTCAAGTTGAGTCTTAAATACTTAAATTGGGTTTTCACCAGTCCCAGCTTTCACTGCCAGGGTTCCAGTCAGATTCCAGGCCATCTTGCCCCAGCTATGCTTGTTAATCCTGGTTTAGCGTCCTTCTACTTATGCATTAGCCTGCAGCCATAGCCCTGTGGCATCGGATCCCGTCAGATCTCGGAAGCTAAGCAGGGTCGGGCCTGGTTAGTACCTGGATGGGAGACCGCCTGGGAACACCAGATGCTGTAGGCTTGGGAGAAGGACCTGGCAACCCCCTCCCAAAGATCAATCTGCCATTGAAAACCCTATGAACAGCAGAGAAGCACTGACAATAGTGTTTCCCCTGTTGTACAGAGGGTCGCTATGAGTCGGATACCAACTCGACGGCACCTAACAACAACAACAATAGCTGAATGGGTTTATTTCTGGGCCCTCTATTCTATTCTATTGGTCTTCAAGTCTATGTTTGTGTTAGTACCATGCTATTTCTGTTACTCTGGCTCTATAGTATTATTTGGTGCCAGGTATTGTGATACCTCCTGCATTGCTATTTCAACTGAGAAATTTTTTTTAGTTATTCAGAGTCTTTTGTGCTCCCATATGAATTATAGGATTTTTTTTCTATTTCTGTGAAGAATATCATTGGAATTTTGATGGAAATTGCATTGACTCTATAGATTTCTTTTGCAAGTATGGCCATTTTTATAATATTTTGCTGATCCATGAGCAAAGGAGGTTTTTCCATTTTCTGGTATCTTCCTCGGGCTGGGATTTAGCTCAGTTGGTAGAGCACTGCACTGCAGTCTCTGAGGTCCCGAGTACAATTCCCAGCACCACAAAATGGGAGAAGGTCCTGGCAATCCACTCCCATGGAAATTCCAAAACAGTCAACCATTGAAAACCCTATGAGGGTCACTATGAGTCGGATACCAACTCAATGGCACCTAACAAGAACAACAAGTATCTTCTTCAATTTCTTTCTTCAGTGTTTTGAAGTTTTCATTGTAGAAGTCCCTCACCTCCTTAGTTAAGTTTATTGTTAAGGTGTTTTTGTTTTTGTTTTAGGCTGTTTTAAGTAGGATTCTTTTCTTGACTTCTTTCTTGGTATATCCATTATTGATGTATAGAAATGCTATTGATTTTTAATGTGTATTTTGTATCCTGCTACTTTGCTGAAAGTATTGATCAGTTCTAAGAGTATTCTGGTGGAGCCTTTAGGGTCTTTTAGGTATATGGTCATATCATCTGCAAACAGGATAATTTGATTCTTCTTTCCCTATTTGTATCTCTTGTATTTTTTCTTGCCTTATTGCTGTAATTATGACTGTAGTCACTATATCAAATAAGAGTGGAGAGAGTGGACAGCTTTGTCTCATTCCTGATTTTTGAAGAAATGCTTTTATCTTTTCCCCATTTAGTGTAATATTAGCTGTAGTTTTGTCATATATAATCTTCATTATGTTGAAGTGTATTCCTTCTATTCCCAATTTCTTCAGGGCTTCCATCATAAAGGGATATTGAACTTTGTCAAAGGCCATTTCTCCATCTATTAAGATGATTATGTGATTTCTGTCCCTGAGTCTATTTATGTGCTGTATTAAATTTATTGATTTGCACATATTGAAACACCCTTGTATCCCTGTAAGTGAACCAACTTGGTCATGGTTGATGATCTTTTTTAATGTGTTGCTAGTTTCAATTTGCAAGTATTTTATTAAGAATTTTTGCATCTATTTTCATCAGGGAAGTTACTCAATAATTTTCTTTTTCTGTTGTGTCCTTTTCTGGTTTGAGTATCCAGGTGATACTGGCTTCATATAATGAGTTTTTGAGTATTACTTCTCTTTCTATCTTATGGAATAGTTTGAGAAGTAACGGTTTTAATTCTTTTTTAAATGCCTGGCTAGTAGAATTTGGCTGTTAATCCACCAAGTCCTGGGCTTTTCTTTGTTAGGATACTATTACAACTTCAATTTCATTCCTTGGTATAAATCTACTGAAGTTCTTTATATCCTCTTGATTTAGTTTTGATAGGTCATGTGTGTTAAGAAACATCCATTTCTTCTAAATTTTCCATTTTTTCGAATGAAGGTTTTCAAAATATTCCCAATGATACTCTGGATTTCATTGGTACCTGTTGTAATGATCCCTTTTTCATCTCTAATTTTACTAATTTGGATCGCCTCTCTCTTCCTTTTGGTTAATTTTGCTAGAGGATGGTCAATCTAGTTTATCTTTTCAAAGGACCAACTCTTTGTTCCATTGATTCTTTGTATTCTTTTAGTCTCCATTAATTTCTGCCCTAATCTTTATCATTTCTTTCTACTAGTTTTGGGTTTGACATGTTTTTATTTTTCTAATGTCTTAATGCGAGTCATGAAGTTATTTGAGTACTCTCTGACTTTTTACTATAAGCAGTCATAGCTATAAATTTCCCTCTTAGAAGTACTTTTGCTGTGTCCAAGAGGATCTGATAGGTTAAGTTTTCACTTTCATTTGATTCTAGGAATTTTTCAATTTTCTCTATGATTTCTTCCATTACTCACCATTGAAGATTGTGTTGTTCAGTCTCTATATGTTTGTGTATTTTTATTGCTTCTCTTGCTGTTAATTTCTTCTTTTCTATTATGGTCTGATAAAATACAAGGAATGATTACAGATTTTTTTATTTGTTGATAGTTATTTTTTGACCTAAAATTTAGTCTGTTTTAGAGAAAGTTCCAGGGGCTACTGAGCAGAATGTGTATTTCACAGTTGTTGGACAGAATATGCTGTAGATATCTGTTAAGTCCATTTGATCTATGTTGTTGTTAAGTGCCATCAAGATGGATGTAACTTATACTGACCCTCTGTCTATACAACAGAATGAAATACTACCCAACACTGTGCCATGCACACAGCCCTTTTATGTTTGAGCTTATTGATTCAGACACTGTGTTTTGTCTCATTTTGAGTCATGCCATACTGGCAAAAGGAGGTCCTAGGGACTTAACTCCATTCCCATTATTAAAGTTGACTCTACATTGAGAGGTAGCTTTTCCCCAGTGATTTCTTCAATGCCTTCTAGCCTGGGGGGGGGGCTCAATTTCCAGCACTATATTTGATAGTGCTTCTCTGTTATTCATAGTCTACAAAGGCTAATTGTTTTGGGAGTGGGCTGCCAGGTCCTTCTCCTAGTTTATGTTAGTCTGGAAGCTCAATTGAATTCTGTCCACCATAGGTGGCCCTGCTGGTATCTGAAATACTGATGGCATAGCTTTCAGCATCACAGTAACATAGAAGTCCCCACAGCACAACAAGCTGACAGACATGTGGGGGTATATCTACCTAGACAACCACAACCCCAAAATAATCAACAAATTAGAATTAATAAGAAAGTTTAACAGTTAGATACAGTGTCAAAATATAATATTCATTTAATTTTCTGTATACCAATGGTGAAATAGAAAAATATGATTTTTTAAAAAAACTCCTTAAAGCAACAAATGAAAATAATAAATCTAAATAGTAAATAAATAAATAAATGCAACAAATACATAGAGCAACATGACTTTTTATTTCAGTGTTAGAGATTGAAAAACCAGGTCCTTATCAATGCTAGGGAAACACTTTACCACAGAGCCATACTATTATACTCCCAGACCCTGGCATCATGACTCTTACAGAAAAATTATGAAATATTCTGAAAGACAAAAAAGTGTGTAGAGCTAGAATGTTTGAGCATAGGAAGACTCAATGTCCTAAACATACCATGTTAGGACACAATTTTCCACGGACCTCTTGCATTTCTGCACATCTTTCAAGCAGATATGCTCACTGCCTTTTGTCTAGATTATCTTTTCAAGGGGGTTTCCTGGTGAATAACCTTGAAAGAAACAGTATCTTCCTCTAGAGCAAATGTCAGGCATGCTTACTGACCAGTATAAAATATTCATCTTTCCAAAGCTCAATGTTTCTCTCTGGTAACACAGCCCTATGCATAGGTGTCATTTTCCCACTCATTTTCATATTTATGTCTTTGTTGAATTTGGGTCTTCAGCTTACATTCTGGATGTTGCCACTGCTCTGACTAATAAAGTCTTTGGTACCAGACCCAGAAATGTGTTTTCTGTCAGCACCCCTAAAACTGTGTTAAGGCAACCTGTGGATTTGCAAGTAGAGTAAAATCTTACACCTTTCCTAGTCCTTTACCCAATAATTTGTTCCTAATTGATCTATTAGTATCATGTAATTCCAAACAAAATCCTAATAAGATTTTTAAAAATCAAATTTAGCATGCTTATTCTTAAATTCATGTAGAGGAAAGGTTAAGGAAGCTAAGTCAAATCACATTTAAAGGAATAAGGTAGAAGAATTTACTCTGCAGATTTTAAGACAGTATAAAGCTGATTAGTGAATATATACTAATTAGTCATAGTGACTAAGATGATGTGATAATGGTTTTGAGATACATCAATGAGCCAAGAGAGAAAATTAGACAGCCCTGAAAATATCTAAAAAGTATGTTACAGAGTTAACAATTCAGGCAAACAGGAAAAAGTTGATTACTCTGAAAATGGGATTGGTTAATTTGGCTATTCCTAGGGGAAAAAGTTGAATAGAGCTTGGATCTTTACATTTCACTATACAAAATAATAATAATAATAATAATAATAATAATAATAATAATGGAGGGACTACAAAAAAACATAAAAGGCAAAAACCAAGATCCACAAAGGAAAATGTAGGATAATATCTTTATAATATTGTAGAATTAACCTTTGTGGCCTCAAGGTAGGAAATACAAGACAAAAAGTGCTACTTATAAAGGCAAAGTTTGATAAATCTCTCTGCATTAAAAAGATCTCCTGCTCTTCCAAAGTCACCTTGAAACAATGAAAAGGCAAATCACAAGCGAGAAGAAAATACATGTAATACAAAAAAGACAACAAAGGACCAATATCTAGAATATATATACATCTTCAGTGTTCAGAAAAACAACAACCAAAAAAAAAAAAAAAGGAAAGAAAAGAAAAACAACAACCTCCCCTCTAAAGAAATCCGATAGAAAACGGACAAAAGACATGGATGGCTATTTGGCAAAGGAAGAAACACAATAGCCAATAATCACCTGAAAATGCTCATTTATTTGTGTTTAGAAAAATACAAACTTAAAAATATGAAACTCATGTCCAGTAGATTGGCAAAAAGTATAAGTCTTGCATGATCAAGTTTTGGTAAAGATGACGCAGAGTATGTGGATATAACATGTATATGTAACAAATCATTTTGCACCAAATATTAACATTTTAAATGAGAAAAGTTTGTATCTATTTTAATGATGGACAGGATTGCTAAACTCAAATGTAAAGCTGCCCAATCACATGGTAGAGGGAGTCAGCTTTGTGTGAGGCAGAGCTTACACTGTCCCATGTCCAAGCATGTGGCAGGGGTGGGAAACCACAAAAGCTATCTCCTTCTGCTCCTATGCTGGGAACACAATGCCAGCTTCCTGAGACAGCTGTAAGAATTCATGCAGCATAGGTGTTATATCTTTACCACAAAAATCAAAGGGCTACTGCACTGGTTTTATTGTCACTATATTTTTGATTACACAATATATCACAATATATGAGGTATCAAAACTTTTGTGTGTATGTGTGTGTGAGGTTGGTACTGGAGGATTAAATTCAGAGCCTCTCACATGCTAGGCAATCACTCTACCACTAAGCTGCACCTCAGCACATTTTTCACTTTTTATCTTGAGACAGGATCTCACTGGGTTATTCAACCTGCCTCTAGCCTCAAACTTGCGATCCTCCTGCCTCCATCTCCCAAGTCACTGTGATTACAGTCATGTGCCTGTAATTGAAGTAGAAGTTCAGATAGAGTCAAGTCTACACATTTCATCATATGAGTAAACCACAGTTTTTACATATCACCATCAGATTATTTCTTGTTGGGGCATTATGCTTATTAAAATTTATCTTTGTTTCTTGAAACTTAGTAGACACAGATGCACCTAAACAGGCTTCCTCAGTCAGTGAAATGCACCTATCTCCAGGAAATAAACTTTAGAAAACTAAAAGCATCTCTAAGAAATAACTCTTTAAAGCATCCCATTTCCCATGATCTTCCTTAGCTAATAAAGCTATATATGGATGCCAGCAGTGCCCCCCACCCCCCGCCAAAAAAATCTGAAAGACCCAGCATTGTTTGGCTGTTTTATTCACCACAGATGGAAGAGACATTCATGCATTTCTTGAACTTTTCCCACAATTTGGCATCACTTGAAAGATCTGGAGATGAGAGACATCAATGTAAAGTGGCCTGAGGATACTTAGCTAGACCAGCCTGAAATCTTTCAACGAGATGGCTTGGTGTATGTGTGTGTGCACACACACATACCCATATCCACCATCCAGCCATAAATAATGCCTACAAAATGCAGCCTATTCAGCCTTCTGTGATTAACATAATGGAAAATGAAAAAAATAAAAAAAATTAAAAAATAAATAAAGGCTTTAAAAAATAGCCTTACAAATAGATGCCATTTTGATTGGTCTGACAGTGGTGGTGTTTTTTTAAGATAAATAATGCCAGAATGAATGGAGAAAGCCCAGCAAGCTTGATTTTGGTGAGGGGAATGTTTCTACTGTATTTTAAAGCAACATCTTGCAGTAGAGTCACTTAGTAAGTAGGAGGGGTCACCTTGATACTGGGATTCAAATTAAGCTTTTATTAAAATGTTTCTTCAATTCCTAGTCAAATGTTGGGTTACAATACAGGAGTCATGGATGTAGAAAGGTAAATACTGGGAACCATAATTCTAGATAACTTAGATAATTGACTTTAATATGAAAAGGAAGCTACCGACACCCCTCATTAGTGAATAATTCAGATGACTGGATTTACTCTAAAGTAGACCATGAAACAGGAAGAAAACTTATCTTAGAATAAATTTATACTAATGAACATTTAGTCCACTTTTATTCTCTTTCTTTATGACTGATTTTGAGTGTTACTATCTCTATTTATCCCTTGTGCTACGTCACTCTTAAAATTAACCTATTTGAAGAAAATTAGTGATTAGAATTCTTATGCCTCCTACAATCAGTGATGCATTTGAACTTGATACAAAACATAAGCTTGGAAAGGGAGAGATGGTTGTGGCTGTTGTTGTTGCTGTTAAGTGTTCTCAGTTGGGTCTGATTCATAGCAACCCTATGTACAACAGAACAAAACACTCCCTGATTCCATGCCAGGCATACAATTGTTTTTATGTTTAACCCCATTGTTGAAGACAATGTCTCAATTCATTTGGTTCAGGGTCTTCCTTTTTTTCATTGATCTGCCACTCTCCCAAATATGATGTCCTTCTCATGGAATTGGTCCCTCCTGACTACATGTCCAAAATATGGAAGTAGTGTGAACATTCCTGCTGCCAAGGAACACTCTGGTTGCATTTATTCTAGGACAGATCTGTTGGTTCTTTGGGTAGTCCATGGTATACTCAATGTTCACCTCCAGCCTCATAATTCAAAAGCATCAATTCTTCTTCTGTCTCCCTTATTCAATATCCAGCTTTTACAAGCATATGATGTGAATGAAAATACCATGGCATAAGAAGCACCTTCATCTTCAATGTGGCATCTTTATTGTCAACACTTTAAAGAGGTCTTTTGCAACAGATTTTCCCAATACAATGTGTCTTTTGATTTCTTGACTGCTATTTCCATAGGTGTTGGCTGTAGAACAAGGTGAAGCAAAATATTGGACAACCTCAATTTTTTTCACTGTTCATCATGAAGTTGCATACTGGTTCAGTTATAAGGATTCTTGTTTTGTTGATATTAAGGCACAATCCATACTGAAGGTTTTTTTATTTTTTATTTTTTGTTGTTGTTGTTTTGTTTTGTTTTGCTTTGATGTTCATCAGTAAATGTTTCAAATCCTCCTCACATTCAGCAGAGTTTTTTCATCTACATAATGCAGGCTGTTTATGAGTATTCCACCAACTCAGATGTCACATTCTTCTTCATGAAGTATAGGTTCTTGGAATATTTGCTTAGCATAGAGACTGAAGAGGTAGTGAAAGGATATAACCCTGATGCACACCTTTCTCCACTTTTAACCAGGCAGTGTTTCCTTGTTTTGTGTGAATAGCTCCCTTGTGGTCCATGTACAGATTCCTCATGTGTACCATCAAGTGCTCTGGTATGCCCATTCTTCACAGTGTTATCCATAATTTGTTGTGATCAACACAGTCAAATGCTTTTGTGTAATCAAGAAAACAGAGGTAGACATTTTTCTAATATTCTTTGCTTTTGGCTAATACCCATCCGACATCAGCAACTATATCCCTAGTTGCATGCCCCCTTCTGAATCTGGCTTTATTTGCTGGTAGTGCCATATCTGTTTGTTGAAACATCTCCATTGGTATTCTCTCAATTCCTGGAGCCATATGTTTCACCAGTTCCTTTAAGGCAGCTTCTGCTTCTTCCTTCAGTATCATTTGTTCCCGATCATATGCAACCTCTTGAAATGGTTGGTCATCTACCAATTCTTTTTGGTATAATGTCTCTGGGTATTCTTTCCATTTTCTTTTAATGTTTCCTGTGTTGTTTAATATTTTCCCTGTATAATCCTTCACTATTACCACTTGTAACTTGAATCTTTTCTTCAGTTCCTTAAGCTTGAGAAAAAAAGAGAGTGTTCTTCTGTTTTGGTTTTGTATCTTTAGCTCTTTGCACATGTCATTCAAATATTTGATTTTGTCTTCTCAAGCTGCCCTTTGAGATGTTATGTTTAGTCCAACTTCATTACGTCTTCCTTTTACTTTAGCTACTCCATGTTCAAGGGCAAGTTTCAGTTTCTTTTGACATGTAATTTGGTCTTTTCCTTTTTTTCTGTTTTTTTTATATATATAACCTTTTGCTTCCTCATAAATGGTGTATTTGATGTCATGCCACAATCATCGGGTCATGCCACAATCATTGGGTCTTCAATCATTAGCACCTAACACATTAAATCTGTTCTTCAGGTGGTCTCCAAACTCAGGTGGGATGTACTCAAGGTCATACCTTGGTTCTCATACACTTCTAATTTTCTTCAGTTTCAGTTTGAACAAGCATATGAGCAGTTGATGTTCTAATCTGTTATCAGCACTTGGTCTTGTTCTGACATTTGATTTTGAGCTTTTCCATCATCTCTTTCCACAAATGTAGTGAATTTAGTTCCTGTGTGCTCAATCTGGTGAATTCCATGTGTATAGTTGCTTTTCATGTTGGCGGAAAAATGTATTTGCAATGAAAAAGTCATTGGTCTGACAAAATTCTGTGATCTCCAGCATTGTTTCTGTCACCAAGACCATATTTTCTGACAACTGAGCCTTCTTCTTTGTTTCCAACTTTTGCATTCCAGTCACCAATTATTATCAGTGCATTCTGATTGTGTGTTCAATCTATTCCAGATTGCAGAAGCTGGTAAAAATGTTCCCTTTCTTCATTTGTGGCCTTAGTGGTGGGTGTGCAAATTTGAATAATAGTCATATTAATTGGCCTTACTTGTAGGTGTATAGATATTGTTCTATCACTGACAGTATTGTATTTCAGTACAGATCTTGAGATATCTTTTGATGATGAATGCAACACCATTTCTCTCTAATTTGCCATTCTCAGTGTAATAATTCAAATGATTTTTTGATTCAAAATGGCCCATGCCAGTCCATTTTAGCTCACTGATGCCAGGAATGCCTGTCTTTATGTGCTCCATTTCCCTTTTGATGATTCCTGATTTTCCTAGATTCATACTACATATATTCTTCATTCCAATTATTAATGGATGTTTACAGTTATTCCTTCTCATTTTGAGTCCCACCACTTCAGCAAATGGAGGTCCTGGGGGCTTTATTCCATTTCCATCATTAAGATAGACTCTACTTTGAGGAGATAACTCTTCCCCACTCATCTTTTGAGTGCTTTCCAACCTGGGGGCTCATTTTCCAGCTCTATATCTGACTGTGTTTCTCTGCTATTCATAGTTTTCGATAGCTAATTGTTTCAGGGGGCTAGGGTTTAGCTCAGTTGACAGAGTGCCACTCTGCAATCTCTGAGGCCCTGGATTCAATCCCCAGCACCACAGAAAAATGGGAGAAGGATGTGGTAATTCACTCTTAAAGCAATCCTCAAAGAATCAGCCAATAAAAACCCTGTGAGGGTAACTATGAGTTGGACACAACTCAACAGCATCTAACAACTAACAACAATAATTGTTTCATGAATGGATTAACCATGTCTTTCTCCCTAACCTGTCTTTGTCTGGAAGCTCAGCTGAAACATGTCCACCACAGGTGACCTGCTGGTATCTGCAATATTGGTAACATAGCTTTCAGCATCACAGCAACATGCAAATCCCCACAGTATGGCAAACTGACAGACAAATGGAGGATAATGGTGTCAGGGAGAATTAAATGAATAATGTAAAATAGTGATGTTTTGAAACATTTTGTTGTGAAATATAACATAGAGAAAAACTTATAAAATGTATATGTACTGTTATAATATGGTTGTGAAGCAAATACAATGCCAGTACCACTCAGGTTAAGAAGTGGAACATCACCAGCACCCTGAAAGTTTCACTTCATATTGTGCCACCTTCCAGATCCAGGCACCTCTGCCTCTAAATGTAAACTCTTTCCTGGCATCTATGAAAACAATGCCCTCTTTTCATTTCTATTCTACCACCTAGTATACCTCCTTAAAAATGTAGTCCAGTTTTGCCTGTTCTTGATCTTTACATGAAAGAATCATTCTGTATATATAATTTTGTGGTTTTCTTTCTTCACTTGACAGAGTTAATAGGATCCATCCGTTTTATGGTGTGTCACTCTAGTTTATTTACACAATTTCATTGCTATATAATTGTTTTAATCCATTCAGGCTCCTATGAAAAATTCTTAGCAATGTCTCAATGCAAGAGTGTATGGTTACTCTGATGATGCAATTTAATTAAATTTTATGTAACCCAATGAAATAAAAATGGGAAAAAGAAACTTGTCATTCCTCTGCTATGAAAACAAAGGAATGCTTTGAAAATCTAGATGAAAGGTGAGCCACAAAAATGTCTGTCAATTAGTTGTAGGGCACACAAGATATAGAATGTGGAAAGAAGTATAAAATCTCAGAATAATTTTGCATTTAGATTACTTCAAAAATGTGTTCAATTTCTTACTCCTTTTTAAGGAAATTGGGAGTGGAAATAATAGATAATACATTATAGAGATAGTTTATACAAGAATGACAGTGTGGAATGCAAATCAAAGAAAAAAGTCTGTGGCCATGCATCAAAAGAGGAGTAATGAACACATATGTGCACACATGGTCTTAGATGAAAAATAGAATATTGAATATGTATCTGAATATATATCTTTTCAATGATTTTAATCAACTTTTCCAGTTAAATAACCAAATAGCTGTACTGACTGTGCTGACAAGGCTTTCTACTGAATCTACTGAATAGACCAGTACAGATACCCCACTGGTAGAATATCATTTGGACATCTGTTTTAAAAAGTAATTCTCTTTTCAAATGAGGTATAATATACCTAATATGAAATACACACATATTAAGGATTATGATGAGTGTATGAACTTGTGTAACATACTCCCTGAAAGCTATAATATGCATACCAAAGTGCACTGCATATGTGTGTATATGTAAAACACCTCAGAAATTTCCCTAATCCCCATACTCCAACAGACAGTCACTGTTCTAAATTCCATCACATTTCTTTTGCCTATTATTGAATATCTTATAAATGGAAGCATACCATACATATTCCTTGTGTAAAATTTCTTTTCCTCACATGACTGTTGTTGAGATTCATCCATGTGGTTATATATATCAATTGTTGCTGACAAATATGACATTGTATGAATATGCCACAATTTATTTTCCCTTTCAATTAATAGACATATGAGTTATAGCCAGAATTGACTTTATAATTAAAGCCATTATTAATAATTCCATACAACTCTTTTTGTAGGCTATACATTTGCATGTCTCTTGAGTAAATATCTAGGAGTAGAATTCCTGAGTCATAGAATATGTGTATAAATACTGACCTTTGTAAGAAACTGGAAAACTCTTTCCTAACTTGGTTGTACCATTTTTCACTACTACCAGTACCAATGGGTGAAAGCTCCAAATACTCCACATTCTCACTGACATTTGATGTTGTCAGTCCTGTAAATTTAGCTATTTAAAAAGGAATGTGTGGTTGTACCTTTTGATTTTAATTGCCTTTCCCTGGTGACTAATGATGTTAAGCTTCTTTTCATGTACCTATAACCCATGCCTATGTCTCCTTTTCTGAAATGTATGCTTATGGTTTACCTTAAAGTAATGTTTGTGTCTAGCATCATGTTTCTTCATTGAATTGTATTGGCATTTTATTGTAAATTGACAATATATGTATGAACATATTTCTGGACTTTCTATTGTGTTCCAGTCATCTATTTGCCTATCTTATGAAAAATATTATTTTCTATTTTTTTTCATTTATTTAACTATGACAATACTCTAAGACAGGAATGACAGACTGAAGAGAAATATTCATTATCAAAAAAGACATCTCAAGATCTGTACTGAAGTACAATGCTGTCAGTGATAGAATAATATCCATATACCTACTAGGAAGGCTAGTTAATATAACTATTATTCAAATTTACACACCCGCTACTAAGACCACAAATGAAGAAAGGGAAGACTTTTACCAGTTTCTACAATCTGAAATAAATCAAACATGCAATCAGGATGCAACTGGGTCAGTACACAACTTCATGATAAATGGAGAAAAGATGAATTTGTTCATGATAATGCTGTACTTGATTCTACAATCCACTTCCACAGAAGCAGCAGTCAAGAAATGAAAAGATACTTTACATTGGACAATGTGGTTGCAAAAGACATCTTTAAAATGTTGAAAAGGAAAGATGTCAACTTGAATATGAAGGTTTGCCTGACTTATGCCATGGTATTTTTCAGGTGCATCATGTGGTTGTGAAAGCTGGACATTGAATAAGGGATAGGGGAGAAGAATTGAAGCTTTTGAATAACAGTGCTGGAGATGAATATTGAATAAACCATGAACTGCCAACAGAACCAACAGATCTGTCCTAGAAGAAGTGCAACCAGAGTTCTCCTTGGAACCAAGGATGGCTATACTCTGCTTTATGTTTTTTGGAAATGTAGTCAGGGGGAACAATTTCAGAAGGACATCTTGATTGGGAGAGCAGAAGATTGATGAAAAAAAGGAAGACCCTCAACCAGATATATTGACACAATGGCTATAACAGTGGGTTTAAACAAAAAAAGACTGTGTGCCTGGCACAGAGTTGGGGAGTGTTGCCTTTTGTTGTACATAGTCACTATGAGTTTGACCAGACTTGATGACACCTAACAACAACATATCAGTCTTGATTACTATAGTTCTCTGGTAAGCCTTGAAATAAGTAGCATAAGTCTTCAGTTTTGTTCTCTTTCAATAATTTTTTTACTAATCTAGATCCTCTGAATGTTTACACCACTTTTACAATGAAATTGTCAACTTCTAGGAAAGCTCATTAGAACTTTGATTGGGATGTGTTTCAATGTCTAGGTTAATTCAGAGATAAGTTACATGATAAAAATGTTGAATGTTCTAGTCCATGAACAAGATATATTTGCCTATTTATTAAAGTCTTTACTCTCAGTAATATTTCATAGCTTTCAGAGTGAAAGTCTTGAACTGTTTTTTAAAAATTCTTCCTATATATTTTGTGCTTTTTGATGCTACCCATGAAAGGAATTCTAAAATGTTCATTTTGAAGTTGTTTGCTAGCATATAGAAGTGCAATTTATATTTTAGATAGTTATTTGGATCCAGTGACCTTGTAAATTCAGTTGCAGGTTATATGTAGTTGTTTTAAAGATTCCAAGAAGCTTTTATTCTAAGAAATCTTGTCATATACAAATGAAGAAAGTGCCTATTTCTTTCTAATATTTATTCCTTTTATATCTTTTACTTGCTTTATTGTACTGTCTATAACATCCAGTACAATATTGGATAGATATGGTGTTAGACCTCCTTTTTCTTGATTTTAGGGGCAAAGCATGTGATAGTTCACACATAATTATAATCCTGGCTGTAGGATGTATACATGCCCTTCATAAAATTGAAAATTTTTACTTTTATTTTTAATTTGTTGAGAATTGTTTTTACAAACAATGTTGAATTTTGCCAAATGTTTTCTTAATCATTTCATATCTACCTTCATATTTACCAGTTCTGATATTCATTACTTTATATTTATATACATTTCTTCTGACATATTTTTTTTCTTTTTTGTTAATGGTACTTGGGGGAATGAACCCATGGCCTTACACATACTTTGTGAATGTTCTACCACTGGGCTGCATTGCCAGCCCATTTTAATATATGTATATTTTTTTATCTTGACACAGGGTCTCACTAAGTTTCACAGGCTGCCTCTGGTCTGGAACCTGTGATCCTCCTAGCTCTGCTTATCAAGTAACTGGGATTATACTCAAGCACCACCAAGCCCAGATGCTGATATTTTTCTTTTGAGTATTTCTGGAAGATGGATTAATGTGGTCATAGAAATTCAGCCATTTATTTTCTTTTGTTATAGTGTGGCCTCATAAGATTCTTCTGAAAGATTTATGTAAAATTAGAATTATTTATTCCTTAAACATTGGAAAGAATTCCCAGTGAAGTCAGATGAGCCTGGAGTTTCTCTGGGGGGAAGGTTTTCCATTTTCTGTATTTGAGGGAGTCAGGTTTTCTTTGTTTCTTAGTTGTAGAAGTTGTCAGCATAAAGTTTTTTATTATCCTTTGTTATCTTTGTAATGTTTGTAGTACCTACTTTGATATACTTTTACTATCCTCTTATTGGTCATTTGAATTTCTTGTCTAATGAAATATAAAATCAACCCTACACAAGTGGAACTTTATCAGCCAATAATGACTGTGAAAAAAAGGCATCAGTCTACAGAGATATGTAATAGAGACCAGAATCTCTAAAAAATGTGTCAGGTCTGTGTATGATAGAAAAACCACTAAATATATGAAGAAAAAGGAAAATCTGTCCCATTTTCAAGAAAAATATTGGTAAATTGAAATAGTTCTGGTGTGATCTAGATGTTGGTATTACAAAAACTTTCAAGAAACTGATAAATATGAGTACTTTGAGAAAAAATGATCATAATGAGTGAACAGACGGGGAATCTCAGAAGAGAAATGGAAACTATACTAAAAATAGAAATTCTAGAACTCAAAAGTATAATATCTGAAATAGAAAATTCATTGAATATAGGCTTAAGAGCAAATTCAAGTTGGCAGAAGAAATTGACAGAGGAGGTGAATATATAGCAGTAGAAATTATCCAATCTGAAGAATGGAGAGGAAAGAAGCTGGAGAAAAAAGAACAAAGTTTCACTAGCCTGTGGTGCCATGTCAAGTAGTCTAATATATATGCCATTGGAATCCCAAGGAGGAGGAAAAGAATAGGGGAGAAAAATATTTAAACCAAAACAACCAAGCCCCTGTAACTTGGAGAGACTTATATCCCCTACTCTTTCTGCCAGTGTCACTAGACTGAAATATTTTTTTAATTGTTCAGTCTTCCACTTCATGCTTTTTCTGGTCTCTTTGTCTCTTTCCAATGCATGAACAGATCAGCAAGGGATTTGCACAGTTTATATATAGATTCTGATGGACCTCTTCCTTCCAGGATTTCCCCTACTCGATTTCTAGCCTCTTGAATACCTTTGAACTCCATTTTATTACCCTTCAAGTCTGTAAGGTGCAGCTTTCTGAAAAGTATTGAAAAGCAGTACTTTCTGAAAAGTATTGAAAAGCAGCTTTCTGAAAAGTATTGAAAAGTAAAAATGTTACATTGAAGACTAAGGTACGTCTGACTCATGCCATGGTATTTTCAATTGCATCATACGGTTGTGAAAGCTGGACATTGAACAAGGGAGACAGGAGAAGAATTGATGCTTTTGAATTATGGTGCTGAAAATTAATATTGAATATACCATGGACTTCCGAAAGAACCAACAGATCTGTCTGTGAAGAAGTGCACCAGAGTGCTCTTTGGAAGTAAGGATGCTAGACTGTGTCTTACTTACTTTGGACATGTAGTCAGGAGGAGCCAATCCCTGGAGAAGGACATCATGTTTGGGACAGTGGCAAGTCAATGAAAAAAAGGAAAACCCTCCACTAGATGTATTGACACAGTATCTGCAACAGTGGGCTTAAACACAAATAAGATTGTGTGCCTGGCACAGAATTGGGAGTGTTTTGTTCTACAGTACATAATGTTGCTATGAGTTGGACCTGGCACCTAACAACAGCAACAACATGGGAGTGTTAGTTTAATACAAGCTGCTTTACCACTACCGGACCATCTTCCTAATGTATTGTTTTAAAGATGCCAAATTTAGAAACCTCAGTGTTTTCAGTATTACATATACATTATGAGCACTGTCAGAGGAAGTACCTCATTGCCTCCAAGTACCCATATTCTCTTTCCTCTTCAATAACAGAACATTTGCCTAGTGAGTTATAAGCTGAAATCCTTTCCAGAAAGTTTGTGGCAATATCCTTAAAAGAGGACTGTACAACACAAGAAAGATCCTTTGTTCTCTTTCTTTTCATCTCTCAACATATTGTTGTCAGGTGCCCTCAAGTCGGTATTCGACTCGTTGTTGGTAGGTGCCATCGAGTTGGTATCCGACTCATAGCGACCCTCATAAGGTTTTCAATGGCTGACTGTTTTTTGGGATTGCCTTGGGAGTGGATTGCCAGCCCCTTCTCCCATATTCGACTCATAGCGACCCTATATACAACAGGCAAAACACTGTTGTCAGTGCTTCTCTGCTATTCATAGGGTTTTCAATGGTGGACTGATTTTTGGGAGTGGGTTGCCAGGTTCTTCTCCCAAGCCTATGGTATCTGGTGTTCCCAGGTGGTCCCCCATCCAAGTATTAACCAGGCTTGACTCTGCTTAGCTTCAGAGATCTGACAGGATCAGAAGCCACAGTATTACTGCTGCAGGCTTTCAACATGTAGTAAGTACATAATGTTTGCAATTTCAGCATGCTTCTTGGATCACAAATTGACCATATAAATATGGATCAGAAAGTAAAAAGGTGAGCGGGCCCCTAATTATTGCATCAAGTGTGTTTGTCACTGGGCTTCTTTCAAATGAATGGCATATATTCTTATCCTTTTATAGCCACTCTTAGTCCTATAAGAAGTATAGCTAGTATGCTCCTTGGAGGCAAGGATGGCTAGACTGCATCTTACATATTTTGGACATGTTGTCAGGAGGGACCAATCCCTGGAGAAGAACATCATGTTTGGGAGAGCAGTGGGTCAAGAAAAAAAAAGGAAGACCCTCAACTAGATGGATTGTCACAGTGGTTGCAACAATGGGCTTAACATAAAAAAGATCACATGCCTGGCACAATGTCAGGGAGTGTTTTGTTCTGTTGTATATAGTGTTGGTATGAGTTGAACCAAACTCCACAGCACCCAACAACAGCAACAATACTGGTTGATGTTAATCTTAACTGATATAAATGTAATAAGACCCTCCTATAAGTAAAGCATTAACAAATGCAAGTGTATCCCCTGTACAGAATTTTTACCAAGGAAGAAAGTAGGTCACATGGAAACATTAGCTTGCAAACTAGGAGACCGGAATTCCAGACTTGTCTCTTCCAACTTTCCTGATATATTTCTGAGCAATCCTTCTCTCTCTGGGGGTGCAGTTTCTTTACCTGTGAAAAAGTCAAATTAGATCAAATGATCCATAATTTCCTCCCTCCTACTACAATCAACCTCTCTATGATATAGACAACATTTTGATATTTTAATGAGTTATTCAGCCTTTATACATACATGTGAATTTTTCAAAAGAAAGTTCCAAAGTCTTTATTTACAAACTTGTTGTTATTAGGTGCTATTGAGTGTCGTATCCAACTCATAGTACCCTCATAGGGCTGACTCTTTCCAGAGTGGGCTGCCATGTTCTTCCTCCACTTTTACAGTGCTTGGGATCAAGGCCAGGGCCTTAAAGAGTGCAGAGCCTCACTCTACCAACTGAGCTAAATGCCCCATTCACAAACCAAGTTCCCTTTAGTATCTATCATTGTCCAGGAACATTTTATTACCAAAATCAAAGAGCCTATATTCCCATAGATTGCATAGATCTTAGTCTGTCAGCCTTCTGTTTTGAATGGGAAGAATAAATTTTAGGGTACCACTTTGCTTACAAATATCTCCCTAATTTTTTAAGAGGCTAGACCCAATCCAGTCAACGACGTGAATACAACACATTTTCACCTATGCTGAGGCTCAGGACTGTGGTTGAGACTGGGAAATGGTCTTATTTTCTAAATGACTATTTTTCAAACTAGAAATGTTTTGCATCTGTGATGTGTTAAGGTCAAGTCAAGAAAAGAGACAATATGTCCCATGTCACGGAGACCAGGATAATGAGAGTGTTCTCTGGGAGCTGGCTCAGAGGCTGTTCATTTCACTAGCAAAAGGTTATACCAGACAGATTGTTTCTCATTTGATGCCTTAAATTAAACTGCTGACATGGCCTGCCTCAGAGTAAGAAGCATACATCTTTGCCAAATAAATCCTAAAGAGAATCTCTATTTGAGAGAACTGGTCCTTTGAGCTGCAGCCTTTGAGGCTTTTTCTGTTTTTAAGTCTTGCTTAAGAATTAAACCAGTTTTTGACTATGGAGTAGCTCCTAATGTGCTCATGAGGGAGGACTTCTGGGTCTGAGGTTGACGATTTTCCCAAGTATTGTGGGATAGAAGCTAGATAAATGCCTGCTTCCTAAGTAGGCTTTAGAAATATAGCACACACAAGATGCACAT
The DNA here is from genome assembly GCA_007922755.1 of Pedetes capensis. Classification (NCBI taxonomy): domain Eukaryota; kingdom Metazoa; phylum Chordata; class Mammalia; order Rodentia; family Pedetidae; genus Pedetes; species Pedetes capensis. The sequence goes on along the minus strand of VMDO01000373.1, from coordinate 253,432 downwards.
GTGAACCAAGTGGAATTACTGAGGATAGAAAGAATTGACCTGTGAGAGATTTCTTTTAGCCATTCCCCTCCATTCTGGCCAGGCTTGCTCTCCTCTATAGTCATCTTCACCCATTGCCAGAACAAAAAGATGATCAATCATAGTGGTAGATGGTCAGTAGACTGGCAACATCAGCACATTGGCACTGCAGGTACTATCCCAGGCACTGGAGTCTGCATCCCAACAGATCCCTAGATGATTCAGAAGGACTGGTCTACACATTTCAAATAACTGTGATGGCAATGTGCCAAGCACTGTTCTAGGCTTGGGGGATATAGCAGTAAATATCACAGACAAATCCTGCACACAGGGCACTTCCATTGTAATGGGGAGGGGAGAAAGATCAATAAACAAGCAGAACAGTTGTTAGCATTTCTGGTGGTGATAAGTGTGAAGACAGGGAAAGGAGGAAAGAGCATGGAATTGGGTGAGAGTTACTACTATAAATATTGATCAAGGAAACCTTCACCAAGAGAGTGAAATTTGAACAGAGATATAAACAAAATAGTGGAGCAAACCAGTGGGTGCATAGTCAAAAGACCTGAATGCCAGCCCTGGGTTCCTGCTCTCTATGTAGTGCAACATTTTGCAAGCTACCAGTTTCTTGACTCCTGGTCTCCTCATTGGTCAACTAGGAATGAAAATACTCATGACAAACTCACAGGTGATTTATGAGAATCAGATGTGACACATACATGTACCAGTGCCAGGCTCTAGTCCCCTTGGCCCTTTGCCTCTGATTCACAGGGGGACCAAACTGGTGTGATTTAGAGTTGCAAAGGGAGGTATAAAGAGCTGAGCTTTGACTCACAGTATCACATACCTATAATCCCAACAGCTTGGTAGGCTGAGGCAGTAGGCTCATGAGTTTGAGTCCAGAGGCTGCCTGTACAACTTCTGAAGACATTGACTCAAAATGAACAAAAGTAAAAAATGGGCTGGGGGTGCAGCCCAATAGTAGAGCACTTACAAAGTATGTGCGAGGCCCTGGGTTGAACCCCCAAGTACTGCAAAAGAGAGAGAGAAAGAGAGAGAGAGAGAGAGAGAGAGAGAGAAAGGAATTCAGCTTCATGTACTTACTCTAAGTCCTCTCTGAGCACCAGACACAACTTGTGGCCTCAGTTCCCAGGACAGATCCCGTTCTCCCTACACGGGTCTTCCTAGACTGATACCTTATCTGGATACCTTCTCTCATAACTCCCTCTCACACTCTCATTTGCATAACCCAGGCATTTAATAGTCACTGTTCTCTGATATCTCCGCATCCTCTTTGCCCCAGACTGTGGTCCTTCCCCAGGGTGACAACCACCTCCAGTTTCCTCTTACAGACCGTGCCCTCTCAACTCACTCCCTCTTGCCTTATTTCACCAGGAGATTACTGTCCTCCCTGCTCCCAGGCATTTTGGGCCATGTAATCTGTACAGCATGGTCTCCTTTTCGACATTTGAGGCTGCAGTCTGAGGCCTCTTCTGTAGACAGAGACCGGGGCTGCTCAGTCTCCCAGACCTAGGTGTTCCATCAGCAGGTACAGGGATGCAGCTCCATCCACCTGGGAGGTGCCCCTGCCCCATGAGATATAGCAGGAAAGAGACCTCCACAGGGGCTGTGCTGAAATTTAGGTCATGGAGTTTATTTCTCACTAACAACAAATTTTTTCTGGTTAATTTGAGAGAATGTCTGTATTTGGTGCTTCTGTAATTTTACTTTGTGTTTCAGTTGAGTAAGTGTTGCTGAATATCTGTAAAATGTGTGATAATTTTTGTAAAAAAACTCAATAAGAGAAACATTAGCATAGGAAAATATTTTATGTTGTGTAAAACACTTGGCTGAGGAAATGTTTTAATGTATTATATCAAAATGCTACAGACTCTCAGCAGTTAGAATACAGGAAATAGCTCCACTTGGCACCTAGGCAGACCCAAGTAAACATTGCCAGGCTGGAAGAAGGGCACTGGGGGAGCCTGGATCAGAAAAAGGATGGGTAAAAGAGTCTTCTCTCCAAGAGAACCAGCACTTATTCAGTGTTTTCAGTGCAAATCATTGTTCTAAGTTCCTTAGGCAACACAGTGATGGAAGTGCAGCAAACCCACCCTCCTGTAGCTTCCAAGCTAGAGATGGGCTGGGAGTGAACATTAGCTTATTCGGGCCCACCTTATGGAGGTTACTATGAGCAAGGCACCATGGGGGATGTCAAGAAATAAAGATAAAACCAACGTGGGCTCTGCCCTCTGACCTAGTAGGGTTGAGAGAGCAAGTTTAGGAATTGTAAAATCAATGTCAAATGCAATGAGTGATGGATTTTGACATTAATGATTTTACACCATATTTTCAGCCCAGCAACCCACAGCACTTCACATCCCTGTTTGGTGGGCTTCTGTTGGTAATGTGTTAAGAGTTGCAAAGGTCATGCTTCCCCTCTGTTGCTCATGTTGCCAATTCTACTGACATGCCCTTCTCAGCCCTCGTACCTCTTTCTTCAGCCAACCTCACAGGTGCCTCCCATAGTAAATGTTCAATAAATTTGCACACAATGAGCTGGACCTGCTGTGAGCTGGCTGAATTTTATGCTCATATGCCTCTCCATTTAGATGTGTGATCTCCTGACTTTAGTCACAGCTTGAGCTGCCTCTAATCCTCCCTATAGAAAGAACTTTAATATTAGTATTACCTCCACCTAGGACAGATTGCTCTATATTCACCTCTATTTCAAACCTTCAAGCCTTCTCTTGAAGAGTTGCAGAGGCCACCAACTGGCAGGATCCAGACCATAGACGTCAGAAATGTTTTGTTCCTTTGAAAACATATGGTTTTGCAAGGTGGAGGTTCTTACCACTAGCTCCACTTCTAATATTCTCCTCCAGAACCTCCCTTCTGTTTCATTACCTGACTGGAAACTAAAGATCTCTGAGCTGTCATACTCTGAGAGCCCGGAATCTTCCTGCTCAACCTGTATGGATGCAGGGCTGAATTTCCAGTGGCATGTAGACCATGGCTGCTCCCCAGTCACATCTTTCCTGTAACATGAAATTTAGTATCGCAATAACTTCTGCTCTCAGCTCATTGATAAAGAAGCTGAGCAGCTTAGTCCAGTTCTGAAGGGTTGCTGATCCCTTGGTCTATACAAATGCAATCTTCACTGAAAAACGTTGAGAGAGATACGTGAGAGGCCTTTGATCTTGGAATCTTAAAATGCTGCAATTGAGGCTTTAAGAAAAAAGTCCTGTGACTTAAAAACATCAGTTTTTATTCATCTTGCTTAAAAATAACCTAACACTGGAGTAAAAGAAACAGGAAGTATATCAATTTTTAATAAATACAAGCCACAAAATAAATTTAATAAATTATAAATGATAAAATTATTGAAAAATTAAATATTAAACATTACCTACAATATGTAGAACATTTATTAATTAGGGAACATTTTTCAAAGTAATACTTGCACTTTACAGGCTCTTAACTTTTTAAACATACAGTACAGTAGACCTATAGAAATTGGTCTTACTCTATTTGAGTTCCTGGTCACACCAAAGGGAAGATGCAGTTCGTCAGTTCCCTGCAGATTTGTCAGTATGGGTTGGGCCCGGCATGGCTGCCAGCAGAGGAAAGAAAACGGGAGCAGGGCTGTGATGCTCAGGATTGGCATTTATGCATCAAGGTTCTGTTTTCCTGTTTGAATGTCCAAATACAGGGAAGAGAAACCATCATTTGATCAATCATTTCTGGCAGAAATCTAGAAGAAGGATCTATGCAGCATGTCTACTTCTCTTCCAGGAAGCTTCAGGGAAATTTCTAGCCCAGAAGTTCTTTCCAGACTTGTTTTGAAAAACATGGGGAAGGAAAAACAATGACCGAGAATATGTGGAGGGGCTCAACTTTTCCTCCTCCTTAGATTGTTGTGGTGCTTTTTAACCTCCTAATTCACATGACCATTCTTTGAGTCCTCCCAGCCATCTTTCCTTTCACCCCACCATGGGAAAATAAAGGGCTTACTTTGTAGAACTCATACGCCAGGAATCACAGTGTGATTTAGTTTGTATGTCACTTGAGGCCCTATGTGATGCCATTGCCCAGTTTCATGAGGTCCACTGAGTTTTCTGAGTAGAACTTGGAGGCAAATGTAGACATGTACTGTACAAATCCCCCATGTGGGAGGGTCTTCTGGGCTGGCAGCAAGGAATGAGTACAGTTAGCAGCCAACCTCTGGCTGAACTTTCCAGCATTAGCCTCAGCTGTGGAAATCACTCCACCTGCCTTCACCTTCTTCCAGAGCAGCCTAACAAGACACTGAGAGGCAAAGTAGGGCATAGCTTGGCTGGGCCCGCCTTGCAGAGAGAGCAGAAAGTTAAGGGTCATACCTAAGACTTCAAGTCAGAGTGGCTGGTGCCAACAAGATAGATCTGTCAACCCAAGGTCAGAGCCCTTGGTGGGAATCCTGGGCCCCTAAAACATGGAATAAGAATATGAATACGTAGGTGGATGACTCCAAAAGGTTTATGGAAGTCACCATTGGGTAAATGGCAGGCTCCTAGATTCTGCAGCAAACCATGTCATCTTTGGAGGAGAATTATGCCCCCTCTGATATGTCACTCCTGCACACCAGCTGGGCCCTGCTAAAGACAGAATGTCTGACCACGTGTATGGTGGCCAGACATGTGCACTTCACGCAAGACCTTCCTTGCCTTTCCAGTTTCAGTACTGAAGGTCCTGTGTGACTGGAAACCTTCACACCAGGAGAGTAAGTCACTCTAAGTATGGGATACCAAGCTACCTTGCAACCTGAACTTCCCATCATGGTTTGGGTCCTATAGACCGACCACCTCATAAGGTCAAGCAGGACGAGCAACAGTACATCAGAAGACAGAATTGAAACATCTGAGGTCAAGTAAATAGGACCAAATGCACACGCAAACTGCATGGGCAGGTGGCTCCTACATCATGGCACATGCACTTGCTTCATCCTTTACTTATGAGGGTGCTGGGCACTGTGAATGACCAGTGGAAAACTGGAGAGAAAAATGCATGTTGGCATATAGATGAGTCAGCTCAGTATGTGAGTATAAGCCAAAAATGATGGCTTCAATATAGCTTCATCAGTTTGTTGTTGTTAGGTGCCATCGAGTCTGTATCTGACTCATGGCGACCTTATGTACAACAGATGAAACACTATTGTCAGTGCTTCTCTGCTGTTCATAAGGTTTTCAATGGCTGATCGATTTTTGGGAGTGGGTTGCCGGGTCTGTCTCCCACGCCTACAGCACTGGTGTTCCCAGGTGGTCTCCCATCCAAGTACTAACCAGCCCGACCCTGCTTAGCTTCCAAGATCTGAGGAAATCAGATGCCACGGGGCTAGGGCTGCAGGCAGCTTCATCAGTAGCTTCATCAGTAGGGGCCTTGAAAGCCAGTGTATAGGGGAAATACCCACAACAGGCAGGTTGGAGTGGAATGCATGGTCATCAAATTGTGTGAAAAAAAATGACTCAGGGTTAGAATATATATGGAATTGTGGGCTTTGATGAATGTCCTGGCTTACCAGTCAGGCATTTTAAGATCCTTATATACAGGGGAAAAGGAGGCAGGGAGGAATATGTCAGGAGCCCAATTGGGTCCCTCTTTTGCTCCTTTGCCCCAGTCATAATTATGAATGAACAACGTTAGCAATTCTGGTCAGAGAGGACATGGTGACCAGAGACTCAGGCTCAACCAAGGTTTACTGAGGGGGCACCTAGAGGTGAGTAGAGTCTGGCCTCAGTATAGTCAGTGGAAGAGGGAGAAAAATGCCCTCTCTCTCTCTCTCTCTCTCTCTCTCTCCCTCTCTCTATCTATCTATCTCTTTCTCTCAACCTCCCTCCCTCTCTCCCTCCCTCCCTTCCAGATGCCATAAGGTGATCAGCCTCCCCTGCCTCATGCTCCTGCTGCCATGATGTTCTGCATTGCTCCAGCCCCAAAGGCAATGGAGCCAGTTGACCATGGATTGAAACCTCTGAAATCATGAGCCAAAATTAACCTTTCCTCTGTCAAACTGTTTCTCTCAGGCATTTCATCCTAGCAGTGTAAAATCACCAACACAGTGGCATAAAAATGAGAGGTTTGTTGTCTTGCATAAAATGTCTTGTGAGACTCTTCCAGGTTCAATTCTGTGGTCCAATATGTTGTCAAAGGCCCTGCTTCCTTGTGTTCTTACATGTTGGTATTCTCCTCTGCCACAAGCTCATCCACAGTCTATTACCTCATGGTTACAAGATAGCAGTAAGAGCCCCATGTAGTATCCAGGGCAGGAAAGGAGGCCACTTCCTTTTGCAAAAAAAAGGAAAGAGATTTTCCCTTATGTCTACTTTTAAAAGCAAGAAAAGCTATTATTAGTCACAATAGAATAGTTTATACTGTAGCAACAACCTCCAAACCTTAGTGGCTTAAAACAATAAAAGTGCATTGCTCGTTCAGCTCCATGTCTTGCACAGATTTGCAGTCTGGCCAGAATGGATCCAGGCCAATGAGGCTCTCATCTTAAACAGAACTTCAGATTTTATGGTAGCAAGGGTAAAGAAGGCTGAGAGGGGCCAACTCCTGCTGTTAAATCCTTTGGCCTAAAGTGGTATGTGTAACTTCCTCCTAGATTTCATTGGCCTGAACTTTCTAACTTCAAGGGAGTGGACAGTCACAATTCACCACAGACCTGGAAATAGATGAGAACAAGATATCAGTGAACATTAGCAAAGTCTTCCAAAGAATGCCTTTTCTAGAAGTCCCAAGCCTCTCATATCTTTTTGCCCAAAATTGAGCCACATTATCAAAACTAAACAAAATCCTTATCTATGTGAACCAATATCAACCCTCTGGGCCAAAGGGATATTTGAGCCACCAAGTCGGCATCATGGATAGTCTTGGCAGGCAGCCAACAGAATTCACTATCTGCTGTGAAAGGACTTATTTGTCACACTTGTGTGCCCATTACACACCCTTTATCAGAGGATTTCCTTTAGATGTAGACAACGATGGCTTCCTTAGGCTAATACCTTATCATTGAGGGCTTCATCATCACCGAGGTAGGATCAGGTCTAACCCATCCTGCAGTAGGTACAGTTTAAGGATTTTACCTTCATGAGGAATGAGCGATAAACTGTGGAAAATAAGGAAAGCTCTGGCTTGTTAGTTGACTGAATAACAGTCTTTGAAAGAATTCTATCAGTTTTCTCATTCAGAGTTAATGAGGGACAGTTGGATTCAGAAGGATCTTTCAGTTGCTTTCTTTGCCCCTTTCTTTCCACCCATCCATCTTCATAAAACATTGGTTGTCAGGTGTTTGTGATTTGCGGGCAGCATGGGGGCACTTTAGGTGAATGGTTGGGAGGGGAGGGGAGAATTGCAGCAGATGGTTGAAATTCCAGAAAAGTGTCCTGGCTAAGCCAGCCTTAACACCCTAGTAAGATGAAAATTGCTCTATTTCTGGGTGGGTACAAACCTGGAAACGTTTTACCTACAGCCCTCTTGAAATAAAAAAGCAGGGGTTGCAAGAGGGGTGCAAAGCCTGTGTTAAAGCAGGGGTTGGATGGAAGAGGGGTGCAAAGTCAGTATTAGCAGCTCTGTCCCAGCCCCCAAACAGGCGCGAGGGGGTGAGTGAGTGTGTGTGTGTGTGTGTGTGTGTGTGTGTGTGTGTGTGTGTGTGACATATGGCAATTTGAAACAGTTAAACGTATGAAGAATGTTTTTCATTCACAGATGGCAAAAAGAAAAAGCATTTATTTTTTTTCATATAACACATTCCCTAGGTTTTGAGCCAACAGCCTCAAGGGAGGATTGCAAATCCGCTCAGTGCCCTCCACGACTTGGGTTTGTGTTTGAAGGTCTGCTTCAGCTGAAGGATGAGTAAAAACGTGCTTAAGTCAGACAGCTCCCTGTTGGATATGGGGTCTGGGGGCACCGGTTATTTCAGCCATACAAAAAGTCCAATTCTTAACATTTGCTTCAGATGGATCCACCTGCTTGAGGCAGTCAACGGAATGAAATTTATCCATTGGGCTAAATCCTTCCGGTGGAGCTTAGCCAGTGCCTGGTGCCACTGCTCTTCCCATGGCAAATACCTTGTTCCTTTCTCCAGTGAAGAAAACATTCCAAGGTTGCTCTCCAAGTTTTCTCTTGCTCCTACAAGAGCAAATTGGGGTGTAGAATATCCAAGGCACCGATGCTCTGCATGCATGACTGGCAAAGACAATTATTCCATTGGGCCCCTCTGGTAGTGGAAAAGGAGAGTTAATTAAATCTCATTGTAAAATTAAGTAGCAAAATTATATAGTTTAGGATCATTATAATTATACCTTGAAGTGCAACTGTGATGTGTTATTATTACAAATTTTCATAGAATTCTAGACTAGAACTAAAGTCATTTTACAGATCACATAATGGAGCAACATCATTTCAAAAAGATGAGAACAAGCCCAGAGAGATAATGTGACAGACTAAAGCCTACAATGGGTCACCTGACTCAAAATCTAGTCTATTTGATTTGTATTTTGCACAAAGGTGAAGTCTATGCCAGGTGAAAATAGCAGATGGTTGAAATAGCTCTGAAAGCCTCCGGAATGTCACCATATAAGAGATGAGCACATCTGTCACTAAGTCCAGTGCAGCCAGGGCCACATTGTGGAGCCACACAATGTGGAGCCTGTTGTGCAGAAAATGGGTCTTTAAACTCAAGAATCGCAGTCTGTAAAGGTGCTTCTACTGTAAGAGACATCGGGAGCTGAGACTACCTTGCATATTGAGAGAGTCCGTAAGTGAAAACTCGGGAATACTCTGTGATTCCCAAAGCACTTAGCTTGTTGGTACTCTGCCCTGTGAATTCTAGCCTCCCTAGCCTCTCTGAATTTTTATTTCAGTACTGAGTTGTTGAACCCAAAGCCTCATGAGTGCTAGCCAAGTGCTCCACCACTGAGCTGCAACTTTAGCCCCTTTTCATTTATTTATTTATTTATTTGAGATAGTCTCACTAAGTTATGCAGGCTCCCTGTGGTCTCAAACTCGTGACCTTCCTGCCTCAGCCTCCCAAGTCACTGGGATTACAGGAGTGTGTCACAGTGCACAGCTAGCCTCTCTGAATTTCAAAGTAGTGTTCTCAATTTTTAGGGCTGCTCTACTGCATGGAACCCCCTCCTTGGGCGATAGCATGGAAACTCTGTAGACTTACCATTTTTCTGACCTTTCAGCATTCATGGTTGCACTAATCAGGGTTCTCCAGAAGAAAAAAGAACCAATAGGATATATGTTGTTAGGTGCCATTGAGTTGGATCCAACTCATAGCAATCCTAAGTACAGCAGAACAAAGCACTACCCAACACTGTGCCATGCACATGGACTTTTTATGTTTGACCTCCAATGTTGCAGTCACTACGTTTCTTCTCATTTTCAGTCATGCCACATCAGCAAATGGAGGTCCCAGGGGCTTTGCTCCACTCCTGACATTAAGGTTGACTCTACTTTGAGGACGCAACTCTTCCCTGGTGGTTTCTTGAATGCCTTCCAGCTTGGAGGGCTCATTTTCTGGTACTATATTTGACAGTGCTTCTCTGCTATTCATAGGGTTTTCAATGACTAATTGTTTTGGGAGTGGGCTTCCAGGTCCTTCTCTCTACTGTGTCTTAGTCTGGAAGCTTAGCTGAAACCTGTCTACCATGGGTGGCCCTGCTGGTACCTAAAATACCAGTGGCATAGCTTTCAGCATCACAGCAACGTGCAAACCCCCACAGCACCATAAGCTGACAGACACATGGTGGAAACAGGATGTATCCATATACAGAAATAAATTTCAGATTGGCTCACACAATTACAGAAGCAGATTAGCTTGAAGATCTTCAGGGACAAGCTGGAGACTCGGGAGAACTAGTGATGTGGTTTCAGTCTAAAGGTTAATAGGATGGAGATCCTCTTAGAGTTAACTTTCAATTCAAGCCCAAATGCAAGAAAAAAGTGAAGAAAAAGTGAAGACACTCAGCAGAGAAAGAGAAAATTCTCCCTTAGCCTTTTTGTTCTATTCAGATCTTCAACTGATTGGATGAAGCCTACTCTCAGTGGGGAGGGCAATCTGCTATACTCAGTCTACCAATAAAAAGGTGAATCTCATTCAGAAACATCCTGACAGACACATCCTCAGAGAGAAACATCAAGAATAATGCTTGACTAAATATCTGTAGGCCTGCAGCAGTACCACTGTGGTATCTGATCCCATCAGATCTCAGAAGCTAAGCAGGGTCCAGCCTGGTTAGTACTGGGTGGGAGATCGCCTGGGACCACCAGGTGCTGTAGGCTTGGGAGAAGGACCCAGCAACCCACTCCCCAAAATCAGTCAGCCATAGAAAACCCTATGAATAGCAGAAAAGCACTGACAATAGTGCTTCGTCTGTTGTACGTAGGGTCGCTGTGAGTTGAACACTGACTTGACCACACCTAACAACAACAACAGCAATAACAAATAGTTGTATACTCAGCGGCTCTGTCAAGTTGACACATAAAATTAATCATCTGTGCTGGATATTGTCCAAAGTCTGAAGACCTTTGTTTTAAATATGTTGTCCTTTTATTGTTGTTGTCATTTAGGGTGAGAGAGTAAATTCAGTTTCTCTTACTGCATTATGGCTGAAAGTGGAAGGCTGGCAATGTGTTGCTATTTTGAAAGTTCCTGTCAGGTCATCTATCAAAGGAGTTAATGCACAAGCAGTGAATGGGAGACCTCTCTCCCTGCCTCACCAATGGATTTTTTGTGCAACATTTGGATTTTGTCAGTCTCTTAAGGAGAAATGGCCTCTCCGTATGGTTTTAATTTGCTTTTCTCTCATAATGAGTGACATTGATAATCCTGATATATGTTTGGCATTCATGTTGCTTTTTCTACAAAGCATTTGCCTGTGTCATTTGTTCATTTTTATATTTAGGTTGTTAGTCTTTTTCTCTATTCTAGAAGTTCTTTATATAGAGAAATGAACACTTTGCAAGTATATGAGCTGCAATTATTTTTTCTCTTTTGACTTTCTTTTTGCCACTTTTACATGGAGCAGGGTGTGCATTTTTTGAATGTAGTCAAATTTATCAATCTCTTCCTTTATGGATTTTGAGATTTTAATCACAGATAGAAAGGCCTTCGTAAGCCATGTGCTTTCTTTGTATTCATTTTCACATTTACAACACTGATCTTGTTGTAGAGTGATAAGTATGGACCCAATTTAATCCTTTACCATATGATACTCAGTTGTCTCAATGCCTTGTACAAAAAGTTCATTTTTATCCTATGTTAAGTTCCACGTAAATTGTATTATTCTTCCATGATTTCTGTTCCAATGATCTATTCACGTGGCAGCACCACATGGTTTAAATGTGGAGAGTAAAGACTTTTTATTGTGTTCTAATATCTTCTTGGGAGAAGGACCCAGCAACCCACTCCCCAAAATCAATCTGCCATTGAAAACCCTATGAATAGCAGAGAAGCCCTGACAATAGTGTTTCACCTGTTGTACATATGGTTGCTATGAGTCAGACACCAACTCGACGGCACCTAACAACAACAATATCTTCTAGGAATAATCTCTGACACTTTGCCCTTGCCAATTATTCTTCAGAAATTTCCACCTTTTTTTTGCTTGTTTATTTTTCCATATGAACTTTAAAATCAGCTTATGTAGGTCCAGACTAGGACTTTTGGTACTTTTCCTGGGCTTGTGTTAAATCTATAACTTAGTTTAGAGACAACTGACATGATGAAAAGACATCATCACTAAGAACATTTAGGGGCCTTTGCTTTGTCAAAGTCTATGATGACTGGTAGTTTCTGACCTCTGCCATCCAGGCTCAGCAGTGAGTTCTGCTGGACAGATATTAGGGCTGGGTTTTACTTGAAGGCTCAATAGCCCAGAGTGACAGAGCTGGAAGCAATTGAAGTGTTTTTAGATGCTTTGTTGGGGGGTTGCTGACTTCATGGTTAATAATATGGAACATATAAAAACTCTCCACCAGTAGGTTATTCTGAAGGACACCTCCACGTAGCTCCGCAAAGCCATTTCATTACCTTTGGATAAGACTGGCCTTACGCAAAAATGATGAAGGGACCAATTTTGGCAACTTCATTCTTCCCATTTTTCATCCTTTCTCCCAGTGTTCCATCCCCTGTTGTTGTTAGGTGCCGTCGAATCAGGTCCAATTCACAGCGACCCTCATAGGGTTTTCAATGGCTGATTGTTTCAGTGGTGAGTTGCCAGGTTCTTCTTCCATTTTTGCGATGCTGGGAATCAAAGCTAGGGTCTCAGACAGCACAGAGCAGCACTCTACCAACCAAGGCAAACCCTGGCCTTCCTAAAATGCTGCTTTAGATATCGATGTTGTTGTTGTAGTTGTTGTTAGGGGCCGTTGAGTCGGTATGCGACTCATAGTGACCCTCTGTACAACAGGTGAAACACTATTGTCAGTGTTTCTCTGATGTTCATAGGGTTTTCAATAGCAGATTGATTTTTGGGAGTGGGTTGCCAGGTCCGGCTCCCAAGCCTACAGTGCCTGGTGTTCCAGGCTGTCTCCCATCCAAGTACTAACCAGGCCTGACCCTGCTTAGCTTCCGAGATCTATCGAGATTGGATGCCACAGGGCTATGGCTGCAGGCTTTCAGCTATCAATATTAACTCCATATTCCCCTCCATGTTCCTTTTATCAAAACTATCTCTGGGAAATACCCTGACATCAGTCATTTACATCTTAGTATGAGATTCTTTTTGGCTGATAGTGGGAAGAAGAGTGTATTTATTTAAAAAGAGCTTTGAGCACCTGGAAACAATTGGAGGAGGCAGGCAAAGGAGGCTTCCAGGTGTCCCTGAAACATCACCAGGTAGATCTGTACACTCTGAACTTCTAATTTCAGGCTTAAGAGGACACTGTAGACCCCAGGAGATGCTCTTGTCCCTTTCTTCCCACATGCACAGAGGAATCTCTAGAAAAGACAAGGGATTTTGTTGTGACCACAAATGAATGGGAGGCTGTCACATGGGAATATATTTCCCTTATTTGCCAAGGCATGGCAGTGAGCATTCAGGATCAGAGTGCTTCCCCTGTATGCCAGAAATGGTACCATTAGAAGCAAAAATATGAAGAGCATTACATGCAACTCTCTCATACCACATGTAAAGCCATCCATCTTAACCTCTGGCAGCCACGCCAGGGAGCCTGTCTCTCTCTTTTTATTTATTAACTTGCCCTTGGCCAGCCCTTAGCGTGTTTGTTTTTGTCATCACAAGGTTTTTGCTTAAATCCAGCCAGTTCTATTTCCTTCCTGGGATATAGGCGGCTCATCTGTCAGCCTCTTGGTATTAGTGACCAACACCCATGCTGGATTATAAAATAAAGCCCGCATTATTCTGATTTAGTGACATGGACTCTTTTCTGCTCAGCTGTTCAATATTTTAAAGAGCAGAGAGTCTCCCCTTTGGAGTCAGGTTCTTTTCGGCTCCACTTGGACAGTGGAGTCCCCAGCTCTTCTAAGGCCACCTTCTGTGGAACCTGACATTGCTCGAGACCTGGCAAGGAAACCTTGATGTGCCCCAGGCTCCATTCTCCACTGTTCCTGCTTTGGAATGGAAACTTTGTGCCCATCTCCAAATACTGCATTGAACACTTGAAAAACCCAGAGCTTTACCCTCAGGTATAAGAGAAGTCTTTGGAACAAATGTGAAAGGAATTTGTTACTGAAGTTTCTGAATGTGAGGTGCTGAGAGTTAAGAACTGCACTTCATTTTTAAACACTGCAGCAGAGTTCCTCTGCTTCAAGAACTAACTGCAGTGCACAGTATTAAAGGCCCTAATTCCCTCTGACTTTGCTTCTTTTCTCTCTGCTTCAAAACTTAAACAGACCTGTAAATGAGACTTGGCATGAGAGGAGGGGACGCAGTTCCGACCACAGGAGATGTTCTTACCCCATCCTTGTTAGTCTTTCTCAGGCAGGTGATCTAGTTTCATCTCTGGGCTTTTGATTAGGCTTAAATAAGAATGCACTTCACAAATCAGGTATGAAATAGTTGTAATGATACATTTTTATTTAACTCTGGTTAATTTTATCCTAAACCCAGTCTCTGATGTGGTAGAGGAGATACAGTCTCCCTCTTTCTGTGATTCTACCTCAATTTTCTTCCCGGAGTGGCATCTGCAGAGCAGGGACTTTGAGAGGTCACAGAGGGACAATGAGGCAAGAAGAAGTGCCTTTGGTCCCTGAGTATCTGCCACTCAGGTTTCTTCCCTGTAGTCTGCCAGCCCTTCTACCTCCATCTTGATCCTATTTACTGGACACTCTCACATCTGAAATCTCTCTCAGCTTCTCAGTGCCATGCGTGAGCACAGAGATGTCATTTTGCTCCTTTGGTTCCATGTCCCATGAAAACCTCTTCAAGGCCATCCTGGGTCCTTCCTTGTCCACCAAGCTTCACCCTACAGCATTTCATCCTTTGGAGAAAGGGCAGAGATGCTCTGTGGCTTCAGATTTTAGAAAGCATCTTGGGTTTTCTAGCTTCCACAGGACTCAGTCCAGGAATCAAAGATAAATCCTGCTACCTACCAGACTCCTCGGACCATCAATGTTCCCACAAATTGTTCCCTGTCTCTCCCTCATCTTCCCCCAGCCCAGGAAAGCTTTTTTAGTTCAATGGGTTATGGATAGAGAGGAATAATTGTACACATTTTCCCCACTCAAATTCCCAGCTCTTATTGAGGAGACTCAAAGTCCCAGGCTTTTGGGTTCTTGCTGTTTATAATTTTAATTATATATGTTTATGTTAGATACATGTAAACAAAGTTTAATGATCAAATTATTATAGTAACAGTTTCATCTCCTTACACATTAAAATTTTTTTATCAGTATGTAATAAATATACATACCGATAAGGTACCATGTGATATTTCAATGCATGTGCACAATATGTACTGACCAAATCTGGCAATTCGCATTTCCAACTCTTTATCATTATTTTGTGTTTGTAGCCATTGGTTCCCTTTCCTAGTGATTCATAAAATATATAATAGGTTATTTTGAGCTATGGTCCACCTATCATGCTGTAGGACACCAGAATTTATTCCTTCTATGTAACTTTTAATACCTATTATCCAACCCCTCCCTCTATCTACCTTTCCTCTCATCTTTCTCAGCCTGTAGCCTCTTTGTTCTGCCTTTGGATCAAAATTTTTAAGTTTCCACATATGGGAGGTAAATATATGTGGTACTTGTCTCCTGTGTCTCATTTATTTCACTTCACATGATGTCCTTCAGCCTCACCCATTTTATTTCAGATGATAGGATTTCAGTCTTATTTATGGCTGAATAATATTCCATTCCACACCACGTTTTCCATATTTGTTCACCTGTTGCTGAGGGTCCAGGCTTTTGGAAGACAATAGGTAGGAGCACAATATTGCTTTTTATGCTGTGTAGTAACTTTCCAATGAAGAACCATTTAAAGTGCCTGAGCTACTTGAATGGCTATAAAATGCATTGATTAATATTTCAAAAATAAGTATTATTCTACCATAAGGATAAAATAATAAGGAAAAGTGTCTCCTTGAAGCGTTCCTCTGGCATGGCTCCTGGTTCCTGTTTACTAAAAGGTGAGGCACAGCAGTATATTAGCCAAACACTCTGAATTTTTGTGCTAGTTTTTCAAATATGGTTGTTTTTCTCTGAAAGGATTGCGTTATACTATCCTAACTTTAGCAGAAGACTGCAAACATTCTGTAAGGCCACCTTACCAACACAGTAATGAATTTTAGGACCCTTTCTACCATGGTCTTTCTTATTCTTTAATGCCTTTATCCTTCTTGGTATATCCTGAGACAAAATTAACATGAAAATGGAGTGTGGCCCTCAGTAAGACTTTGCTATCATTCTTTTCTCTAATACATCTTTTTAGTTTTTCCCATTTTGAATTCAATATTTCCTTTAATAAGTGAGTGAATTTGTAAACACACTATTATTGTATGTTTAACTTTTCACCATATTTTAACACTCATGTTGTTGTTAGGTGCTGTGGAGTTGGTGTCTGACTCATAGTGATCCTATGTACAACAGGTGAAACAGTAGTGTTTGTGCTTCTCTGCTATTCATAGGGTTTTCAATGGCTGATTGGCTTTTGGGAGTTTGTTATGCCAGGTCCTTCTCCAGAGCCTCCAGCACCTGGTATTCCCAGGTGGTCTCCCATCCAAGTACTAACCAGACCCAACCCTGCTTAGTTTCCAAGATCTGACAAGATTGGATGCCACAATGGTATGGCTGCAGACCATCACTCATGTTGTTGTTGTTGTTAGGTGCTGTTGAGTCGGTATCCAACTCATAGTGACCCTCATAGGGTTTTCAATGGCAGACTGTTTCAGGATTGCCTTGGGAGTGGATTGCCAGGTCCTTCTCCCATTTTTGCCATGCTGGGAATTGAACTTGGGACCTCAGAGACTGCAGTGCAGCACTCTACCAACTGAGCTAAATCTCAGCCGCTTTCTTTTTTAGTTACAAGTCCCTTTTTTGTATTTTGGGGTCAAAAATTTCTGCTGTAAAAGGAATGTTTTTTATTGATGTTACCAGTTAGAAATAAAAATATCTATTAAAAGGTCCAAAATGACCTGTGTTAAACAGTATAAAAAAGGATGTTATTTCAAAATTCTTAAAAGTAATCACAGCAAAAATCAGCATTGAGCTCAATATTCCGTAATACATACATGAAGACCAAAACCATACATACTTACAAACACCTAGATGTGTGCAGATACATTCAAGAATAGAATAATACAGAGATGAGAAGTGAATAGATTATTTGGCAGAAAAGAGAATGTTGAGTAGAGAGAAGAAAAGAAAGTAAATTAACATATAGAGGGTACCTGCTGAGTGCCTGGCACTTCTTAAGCCTGTGATGCAAACATTATTGTCTCTATTTGCTTAGAAGGTAACAAAAGCTGGGGAGGATTAAATAGCTGTTCAAGGCTATGTGTCTATTTAGGAGCAGAGCTTGACCTTGAATTTAGATCATAGGTCTCTAAAACATCCTCTGTTCATAACAACAATGAATTGTGGTCAATTCAGTGCCCACAAAATGCCAATATATGTATTTTGGTAAATTTACCACTGCCAAAGGATTAGCTAGAAGAAATGCAAAGGAAGAAGATATTATACACTGAAACATATTACATCCATTTCACACATTGAAATAAGATTGGCTACAACCAATATTGATTTGATCAGTGCAATCTTTCAAGACACAATCCGGGTCTTTAGCAAGAGCTACGCTGTTTCTGCAATGCGTTGAGTGGTGACAGGAGTCCACTTCACACCATCACAAATTTCCCATGAGAGCTAACAAAAGCTTGCAGCTTGGTAACATGTGGGAAAGTGCAATATTCTATTCACAAAGAAAAAGTAATATGTCACCATTGCATAGTAGAGTAATAAACTATGTGTGCAGTATAAGTGACATGGAGTTAGGCAGAGGGAGCACGGGAAAGTCTTCATACAGAGGATGTATTGTGAACCTAGAATTAACTGAAGGTACTGCACTTATGCAGCCAGACACAATGGATACAAATGCCTTTGTTTCTTTATCTTCAGCATGGGATTTGAATACAGACATTTTAATTTTAAAATCAGTTGTTCCAACTGCCACTCATTGGTAACACTTTTGGTTTCCAGAGACTCATTTGCTACCTTGGGAAAGAAATAAAATCTATTTCATCCTAATTTTCTTGAAGATCTAACTTTTTCATAAAATGCTTGGCAAAATAGGTAAGGCTTACATAGCTAATGTCTTTAAAGTGGCCTGAAATCTTTTTGCTCCCCATGTAAACAAAAATCCAGCCAAACAAACCCCCCTCAGATGACCCATGTTCAAACTAAACAGGACCATTCTTTATAAACTTTTCTTTGTATTATAGCAACAGCTATTTTCTCTTTTTTAAATGAATCAGTGTGTTGATATCTAAACCTACTAATTGAAGGGAATTCTTTTTTAATATTTATTAGTTAGAAATGGAGCTAAGAACTAGTCAATCTAGTATTATGTGGTTAACCAGCCACTCACCCACTGCCAGAAAAACTACTTCAGGATAAATTCATCGTCTTCTAAGATCCATTTACTCTTCAAAGTCACAAGAAAGAAATGAAATATCCTAGGAACATGGGAAAGGTCTAGGTGAACATTTTATTTCTAATTTTAAATAAAATTCTGTGTTTTAGTGCCACAGCCTGTATTACCCCAGAGATATTTTGAGACAGTCTCAGGCAGAAAGAACAGGGGTCTTGTCTCAAGTCCTGGGACAACTGCTTCCTAACCTGTATGTCCTTGGGGAGTTGCTTGGTCTCACCAAGCCTGGTTTCCTAACTTATAAAACTTATAAAAACCAAGGCAATAAGCCTCTGATCTCATGGGGCAAAACAAGGTAATATTTCGAAGTGTTTTTTTATTGTCTGAAAGTTAGTACAGGTTTTTTCTTTAAAAATATGAGAATACATGAAATGATACATATTTACAACAATATAGTCTCCTTTGATTGCACTTTTCTTTGCCATTATAAGGAATTTCAACATTAGGAGTAAGATAGGCTTTCGTTGGATCGGCGTTGTTAACCACCACCACCATGGTGAACATTTTTTTTTCCAATAGGAAAAAAATAAATTGATTTCCAATAAAGCAGGTAGGCGTCCACCTTTTTTCTTTCTCAAATAAAGCCTACTTGGGGATGCACCTATTCAACAAATAATCTGCTTATTGCTCCCTGGAATACACGGCTCTGTTATGAAGGAGTGTTAGGGACTCACTATTCCACCAGCTTTTTAAGAGTAGTGGTGATCTTTGCATCTCTAGCACCAAACAGTGAAAGTTCAGTAAGTTTTTTTGAACTCAGTTCTTGAACTGAGGTGAACTGAAATAAATGCAATATAATAAGAAAATGAGGACAGGGCTGACAGCATTGAGCCAAAACTATAGTTTGGAGAGAGGCTGCTCTGAGCCCTTCACCTGTGGAAGGCAAGTCCAGTGGGTGAGGCACATTTCACGCGTAAAGGCAGAGTGCAACTCTGCTTCCTCTGTGAGGCTGTGTATACGCTTTCATTTGTGTAAATGTGTTGGTAGATGATAGTAAATGAAAAGATGTGGGTCAGAACATAGATGGCTAGCTATGTATGCTACATATACGTGACATTTTGACTAAAGTCTAAAAACATTCTAAAAATTCTTTTAAAAACAAGAAGAAATTCTTTGTGTAGTTTGTTTTCATTCTGAAGTCCCAAATCAAAACCTAATTTTACTTATCTTCTTACCAAAGCCCTAAAATTCTTAAAAAAGAGAAGTTATAGATGAAAAACCCTCTGAGTATTTGTAAATATATTAGTGTGTGTCACTTCACTCAGATGCCTCTCTGGTCGGAGTTGGGCTCCAGTGGGGCTAACCACTGAGCTGAGCATTGGTTTCATGGGGAAAAGCCTAGTAGTCAATTTTAATTACTGTTGCCATCTCCTTGAACAATGCACCAAGCGTAGAAATGTTTAAAATATCTTTCCTTCTGTCTGATTTCACTTTAGTCAACCTGAATTTAGCATCACTGCTTTCTGAAATATTTTTGATTGTAGAGCAGTTGGTGATTTTAATAATTTAGTATAGAGGAGAGAATGAAGAGAAAAAAATTGGAATTTAAAACACAATGGCAAAAAAAGTTAAAGTGATGTTCCACTTTTAAAAAAAAGTTTCCCTTTGCTATGATGTCCTGTAATTGAACGGATTAAAAGAACTGATGGGAACATCGCTGGGTGTTTCGGTGGAGGTCTCTGGGGTCAGCCCTTGGCCCTAGTGCTTCATGTTAAACAAGTTTGTCAATTTTTCAGCAGATTGATTTTTCTCACAGGTCTGAAGACCTCGTCTTATTTGGCCTTATTTCCACAGAGGTTCTTAGCATTGCAAACATCCATTTACTTTTGTTTTAAATTGTGAAGTATGATTTTGATCTCTGAGAGGTAATCAAAGAAGAAACCTCTGGAATTGGAAGGCTTTGTTTTAAATGTACACTCTGTTGGTCTTCTACTGTTTTCTTTCATTATTTTTCTCTATTGGAATGAAGTACCTTTTAAGGATGTTCGTGTTTGTCTAGAAGTATCTTTTACATTTGACATTTTTCAAATATCAAGTGAGAACACCGTTTTCTAAAGAAGTGAGATTGGATGGGTTGCCCCTTCCAGGACAAGTTGTTAAATATAATCATGAATCAATTCCAAAAAGATTTCTGGGAAATACAGATACTAACTAATGTTTAGGAGTTGATCTACCTGGCTTGATGACACCTGCAAGGCCTCAAGCTCTAAGTAAAGAAACTGGCTTCTGGCTTGTAATGCTTAGTTTCTTCATGTTAAATATTGGATCACTTAGGGCTTTTTTTTTTTTCTTTCTTTCTTTTTTAATGTGTTTTGTTAGTTCCAAAAGAGAAAAATCATTTTTACTCCAAAAAAAAAAAAAAAAAAAGAGAGAGAGAGAGAGAGAGTTCCTTAAAATGACTTTTAGTCTTATGACTTCCTTTTTTTGGGGAAAGCTTATAAGAAAAACACCACATTTACATAAGCAGAATCAATTATATCTTCCATTGCTGTCCTTACACATGCTGGGCTATTTCTTATTTCAATAGGAAGACACAAAAATATACACATGATGCATTTCTGTTTTCTTCAACTTTCAAATATTGTCTTCACATACATGGTCACAGTTGCTCCTTCCCACAGTGTTTTGAATCAGAGAGAATGAGTATTACCATGCCCTGTAAACGGGTGGCATGAGGGTGTTCTGCCCGAAGACACACACTACTAAGTATAGAGTTGGATCTACACTACAGATCATTGGATTCATCAGTCTATGTCCCTTTCACTGCCTCCTGCTGTTTGAAAAAATTTGTCAAAGACTATGAACCCCTCACATGGACTCCTTGGCAATTTTTCCTCCAAAAAAAATGGAAATAGTTTCTTCACCCTCAAGACTACAATCACTTCATCACATTAATATTTATCTTCACTTGGAGAAAATCTCCTCATTTCCAGACTCTTGACAAATAGTCCAGTGAATAAATGATCTCTGTTCTCTCACATACCTGCTAATTTATTAGCTATTTTAATATTAATGTCCAGAGCCAACCTTCGGAAGAGGCAAAAACAGGTGAAACTCTACTATTATAATTTTCACTCCTTTACATACCTTTGTCCCCAATGAAAATTCAGATACTTCTCATAAAATCATGAAACAATTGAAATTTAACATCTACTAGTCTTTGTGGTTATAGATACAAATAATAGTTCCAAATTCTTAGTACTACCACACTATACTGAGCAATCTTCACATATTTTTTTCATTTAACTATAACCCTCCCCACACAATAGATAGGTTCTATTATTATTCTTATTAGGAAATGGAGACTTCAGTGGTTAAATAATATATTGAAGGCTTGTAAGTAAGTAAAAGTAGGATCAGGATTTTGATCCCAGTCTGGTTGGCTCTTAACTCTTAGCTTTTAATAATCGTGCTCTAGAAATCACTTTTTCTACCTATGAGAAACCCACAGTGTAGTCAGGGACAGAATGGAGAAAAAAGAGCAGAGCACTATGGGAACAGAGGAGGGAGGGTCCCACTTGCTTGTAGCAGGGAAGGGTTTACAGAGAAGAAGCTGGGGCTAGGGTCTTGAAGGATGGGTATCAGTTCTCTGGGGTGGTGAGGATGAGGTGCGGTGGGTAATCCAGGTAAAGAGAAAGGCAAGACAAATTGGAGGAATATAAGTTATTGTAGTATGCTTGGGAATTGTGGTTAATTTGACGTAGTTGAAGCACAGACATTCTCTCATTTTTGCAGTGTTGGGAATCAAACCTGGGGCCTCAGAGAGTGCAGAGCAGCACTTTACCAGCTGAGCTAAACTCTAGATCTTTGAAGCATTAAGGGACCATAAAATGTGTGTGTGTGTATGTGTGTATTTCCCTTGAAGTAATAAGGGACTATAAAATATATTTTTTATTAAGGTGAGTATGTTTGGATTTGGGTGAATAGAAGTAGAATGTAGAAGCAAAGATACCATTTATCAGATTTTTATAATATTATGGAAAACAGAACTGGGTATTTTAGCTATTTATACTATATAACAAATTACCCCTGAATTTAGCAACTTAAAACAACAAATATTTATTATCTTATAATTTGTGTGGTTCAGGAATCCAAGTACTGCTTAGCTGGGTATCTCTGACTCAGGGTCTCCCACAGGCTACAACCAATGTGTCAGCCAGGGCTGCCATCTGACCAGGAAGGATCCACTCAACAGTTGACCCACAGAGCTTGTGGGAGGCCTCATAAGACTGGCCTCCAAGCTAAAATGTATGGCTATTGTCAGGTCGTAGGTCTTCATTGGTTGTTAAACCAGACATCAATTCCTTGCCACACAGGCCTCCCTGGAGTTGTTCACAACATGGCAGCTGGCTTTCCTCAGAGTGAGGCTCTGAGAAGTGAGGGAGAGAGAAAGAAAGCAAGGGTAAGAGAAAAGTTGAGAGGGCAAGAGTGGGACAGCCAGACATATCAGAGTGTTTGAGAATCTAAGCTCAGAATGACTATCCCATAACTTTTGCCATGCTCTGTCAGAAGTGAATCACTAGATCCTGCTACTCAAGAGGAGACGATTACTAAGGAGCATGGATTCCAGGAGGAGAGATTCTTGGCAGCCATTTTAGCAGCTGCTTACTCCACTGCTCTTTTAGAATGTTTTTAAGCTGCCTGTAGGACCTGAAGGTGCTGATGGCAATTGATGGTTTAAAACATAGGTTCAAAGTGGAAAAGGAAAGTCAGGTCTAACACTAATTGTGTGTGAAGTAATTCTTTTAGAAACTCCACGGCCGCTATGTTTGTGAACAGGGCATGCCCTGGATACCGTCCCATTGATTTAGTAAATATTCAGCATCCTCTGTGCATGAGGCTCCATCCTAGGCCCACAGGTCATATTTTGGTTTTTTTGTTTGTTTGTTTTTGTTTTGTTTTTGTTTTTGTTTCTTAATGGTGCTCAACCTCCTGTGGCCATGTGATAATTAAAAAGCCTTTATAATGCTGTAAAAATGTAAAGTTGCCAACTGTCATATCATCTGTAGTTGTGCCTAACATGGCCCGAAGAAATGCTAGGCACTGAGAGGGAGACCCCTGGCCGGGAAGCAGCTCCATGGAACCGCCCCACAGGGAGCACCAGGCTAGGAAAAGGCAGTGCTCAGACAGGAGTCTCATGATATCACAGGAGGTGTGAACGGATCTGAGCACACTGTCCAGAATGCAAAGTGGGCAAGGGCAAGGAGCCCCACCCACCACTGCCCTCATCTGAGTAAAGTCAGAATCAATTGTTTTATAAGAATTATAGTTGGGCAGTGGCAGAGTTCTTGGTCTGCAAACCCAAATATATTATTGACAAAGCACTTTCTGCTTATCTCTACTCAAGGTAGATTATATGCTTTAAAAGAAAAAGATAAAGTGATCACATCAGGCATGTTTTAGGTAATTTAAGCAGGTTGAATCTGTTTATACTAGACACAATTACAAGGATAACAGCCTGTACAACAGAGATCGAATACTCAAATGATAATTGACTTCTTTCAAACAATATTCAAGACGCAACATAATTAGGACAGCTGTTTAAAGTTTGTTGAAATGAGATTTTACTTATATCCTGATAATTACAATGAGTTAATGATTTTCCTGAAACCTCCAGATAATTGCTTTACTCCCCCTCTGGGTGTGTATGTGAATAACTAGATCCCTGTGCACCCAAGGAGGCGTCCCAGCTGTCTCAGAGAAGGTGTAAGAACCTCACACTTTGGTGCAGAATCAGGTTCATTATGCAAGAAGCAAAGAACATACAGCAGCCGTCAGGTAATTAAATGCCCGGCCTGTCAATGCTGGATGTGATACATTAACACACGAGAAACTACAGTGAATTACAACTTTCGGGAGAGATGTATGACTAAAGCTTTCCACAGCCAAGCTTTGGAGAAAAAATTACCACCAGAGCCAGGAAGTAATATCAATCTTTTGCCCAGATAGGGCTCAAATTCCTCCATGCTGCTAATTTAATTCATATTTTGTTATTTTTTGTTTCCCCACTCAAGACTGTTGTGTTATGCTGTGTGTCATGGAGCTGTGGCCCTACGGGGGAAGTAAATGGAGTGTTGTTTGCCACACTCATTTGACTTCACAGAACCTTCCATATGTCTGGCCTTGGTTCTTTCTCCTATTCCATTCTCATCTTTCTTCACATGCCTCCTCATCCAGCAACGTGCTAACGCTGGAGGGTATTGTTAGGTTCAATCCTCTCAGCCACTTGTTCCTCATAAAATTCTAGCAAGTAGTTGAAGCCGGCACTCCACAAGTCTCTACATATTTGCAGCACTATGTATTAGGAATATTTTAACTGAGAACTCACCATGACTTGATAAACAAGCACCATAATCATACCTTATATTTACATTTCCAAGTCACTAAGTCTTTATAAGCCTGTAGCCATAGCACTCTAGTGTCCAATCCCATCAGATCTCAGAAGCTAAGCAGGGTTGGGCCTGGTTAGTACTTGGATGGGAGACCGCCTGGGAACACCAGGTGCTATAGGCTTGGGAGAAAGACCTGGTAACCCACTCCCAAAAATCAATCAGCCATTGAAAACCCTGTGAATAACAGAGAAGCAAGACTATAGTATTTCACCTCTTGTACATAGGCTCATTATGAGTAGGATATTGACTCGATGGCACCTAACAACAACAAGTCCTTATAAAGTTTATTTCATTGGCACACAAGGCAAGTATTACTAAGTTTATATTTTAAATGAAGAAAGGGATGCAGAAAGTTTAGTTTCTTATTGAAGTTCACAAACATTTGGTGACAGGGCTAAGATGATATATTATCTTCTCCAAGGAATCTTTATCGTTCGTTAGGTGCTATCGAGTCCTGTCTGACTCATAGCGACTGTCATAGGGTTTTCAATGACTGATTGTTTCAGGATTGCCTTGGGAGTGGATTGCCACATCCTTCTCCCATTTTTGCAGTGCTGGGAATCGAAAAAGACCTCAGAGACTGCAAAGCAGCACTCTACCCCAACTGAGCTAAATCTCAGCCCTTCAAGGAAACTGGTGAAAATGAATTCTCAATCCCTCTCCTCTCTGTTTTCATCGGTTAGTACAGCAGGACACGCCCCTTAGTGCACAGACTCCAAAGAAACTCAAACCTTCATATCCTTCTTAACTGCTCCATTCCCCCAGTGAGGCTGTTTCCTTCCTTGCTCCTGACCCAGCTTCCTGATCTTTACTCAACCAAGCTTCCACCTTGCTACCTAGAGTTGCCATATTCCAGCAAACTAGGTGGGTTTTTCTGTTGTTGGTGGTGGTGGTTTTTGTTTTATTTTTTGTAGTATTTGGGATCTGAACCTTGCACATACTTTGTGTGTGCTCTTCCACAAAGCTGTACCCCCAGACCATTTCTTATTCTGAGATAGGGTCTCACTAAATCACACAGGCTGCCTCAGGCCTCAAACTCACAATTTTCCAGCCTCACCCTCCCGAGTCACTTGGTGTGCTCCAAGGCACCTGGCTCAAACTAGGTTTATACTCCTTCCTTAGCTCTTCCTCTGATTAGCTCTTTCCTTTAGTCGACACCTGGTCCTTCCCCAGTGATTTTACATTCCCTCTTGCCCTTTTAAGTCCCTTTACTTTTTCTCATCCAATATGCCTCATGAGTGGTAGCAGAGGTGAGAACCCTTTTTGCTTCCTCCTGCTATTCCTTGACTGTAAGAATGCACCTTCCCTCTTTACAAGTCAGTTCTATTGTGAATGAAACCTTTCAGCTATATAACCTGTCCCATTTCCAACTCTCTCATCTATTGGCCTATGGGATCTTCCATATTATCTTACTTCATTTGTTTTCTTAAACAATGTAGACTCCTTGATATATCTTTCAAAAATATATTCTTTCAATTATGTTCAATTCTCTAATAACTGCATGTTTTCCTTTATGACCTTTCCTGACCATCTGAGCCCATATACACCGTTTGGCATTGAACTTCCATATCAGCTACTGTTTTGATCACCATCAATACTACTTGTATGACTACATCCACTATTATTATTATAATTACTACTTCTACCACCATCTGTCATTAACTGGGTGCTTATTCTGTGCCAGTCATGTGCTTAAGCACTTCACATAAATTGTCTTTTCTAATCAGAAAATTTAAAAACCCATCAATTACCGTGGTCTGCTTTATCAAGTGACAACCTTATGAGTAGGAACTGTGTCTTTTTGCCTCCTGATCCTAGAGCCAGGCCCACATATCATTGTTTAGTTATCATCATTGAGGGTGATTTCAATGATTTTTAAGACTTTTCTTTGAAGATTAACTATATACCAGGATTATACCAACCACAGGAGATATAATGATAAATAAAACAAATAAGTGTCCCCTCAAAATTTATGGCAGCATATTAAAGAAAGATAGTTACACATGCAATTGCGGCTAGGGATGCTTATGTTTGGGGGGCTAGGACAAGAGTACAAATAGAGACCCACATACCATATGCCTAAATGTTCAAAGCTAATAAACTGTCAAACAAAATATGTTCTGTTTCCCTTCCTCAACAATTCTATTTCATAGGCACAAATTAAAAGTATGAGTAAAATTATGGCCTTTCTATGACTTAAAGTTGGCAAAATGTCAAAAATGACTGAATTAATTGTTAGTGCATATGTCTGGGTGTTCTGCCGATGAGCTGGAGATGTTTGAATGAGTAATAAAATAAAGGCATACATAATTCATAAACTTCATAGATTCCATAATATTATTTCCTCATTGCAACACTATTTGAGATGTCATATTCACCATTTTTCATATAATGTATGTTCTACTAAGACTGTCTCAAGAGTTAAAATATTAAGATGCGTTGTTGTTGGGTGCCATTGAGCAGGTGTCCCACTCATAGCGACCCTATGTATAACAGATGAAACACTATTGTCGTGCTACTCTGCTATTCATAGGGTTTTCAGTGGCTGATTGTTTTGGGGGACTGGGTTGCCACGTCCTTCTCCCAAGCCTACAGCACCTGGTATTCCCAGGTGGTCTCCCACCCAAGTACTAACCAGGTCCGACTCTGCTTAGCTTCCAAGATCTAACAAGATTGGATGCCACAGTAGTACCACTGCAGGCATTAAGATATAGTTATAGTCAAATATCTGCAAGATTTGAATTTATTTTCATAAAATGTAAATTAAAGCTTAAAGATTTTTAAATTATCTTATAATTTCAAATACAAATTTCTCTTAGCAGAAAGTAGACTGTCAGCAGTTTGGGGGAGGGATATTGGTTAATGTTGATGTCATATAGAATTTCAGTTTTTGCAAGATTAAAAAATTCTAGAGATCTGTTTCACAGCTAGATCCATTTAGTTAATATTAATGCATTACATTTATAAATTAAGATGGTACTTTTTTTGCTATTTTACACAATAGAACCATTTTATCTTTAAAATATTTAAGATTCTATCTTAAAATTTAAAAGGCAAATATACATTATAATTTAAAAATGTAAAACTTTTACACAAAAATATTTAAATACAGGTTAGATATTAGTCTACTTTTCACAACATAAATGTAACATAATTTTTTATTAAAAAACCACAGATCTGACGCTAAATTTCTACTTACCTATCTGTAAAGAATAGTATTATGAGCCAGGCACAGTGGCACACACCTATAATCTCAGAGATTCAGGAGGCGGAGGCAGGAGGATCACAAGTTTGAGACCAGAGGGCACATGCAGAGCATGCAAGCACAAGGCCCTGGGTTCAACCCTCAGTACCACAAAAAAAAAAAAAAAAAAAAAAAAAAAAAAAAAAAAAAAAAGAATAGTATTATGTTTCACTCATGTTACCTATCTACCTACATACTAATTTCAAATACTCATTAACAGCCATGTGTAATTGCTGTGAATGTTGTGCTAATATGTGAGCACTTTTGGAATCCTCAAATGGAGAAAGAAAAGAAATAAGTAAATGGACATTTGGCACCACTGGGAAATGGTGCTTTGACATGCTTTGATATCCATTGCATTCTTGCTTTGTCAAAGGAAGAATTTGACAAGTTAATTTGTCTTTCTCTTTCCTAAATGCTCTGCTGATGAAATTTTCCCTGTATTTTAAGGTAGAAGCTGTTCCCTAGAAGATGACAGTCTATAAACTTTTGTTTTGTTTTGTTTTGTTTTGTTTTGTTTTTGTTTTTGAGGACCCAGGGCAAGCAATGTGTTTCCTTGGGATTTAAAGAGGTTATTCAAGACATGGAAGTTTAGGGTTACAGAGAGCCATGTGCTAGCATTGAGTTCAGGATCTGGAAGGACAGGCCTAAAGAATCACAAGGTAAGTTGCCATTTCATAGCTTTCACCATTACAGTTTATGAAAATCCTTCCTTTCCTTCTGGCCTCACTGGGGATTCCAAGCTTCCCACTGATACCTTACTGAGGCACACTCTCTTATTAAGGCTGTTTTCTTCCTGTCTCTTTACTTTCCCTTCATTCTTTCTCCATAGCAGAATGTCTGCTACTTCTTGTACAAAGTTGGTAATTCAACTGTGAGTTATTCTCTACTAAGTGGTATAATGGGGACTGGGGTTTAGCTCAGTTGATAGAGTGCTTGCTCTGTGTGCTATGATGCCCTGGGTTTGATCCTTAGCACTGCAAAAATGGGAGAAGGACATGGTAGCCCACTCCTGAAACAATCCTGAAACAATTAGCCGTTGATAACCCTATGAATAGCAGAGAAGCACTGACAATAGTGCCAGGCATGGCACAGTATCTGGGAGTGTTTTATTCTGTTGTTCATAGGGTCCCTATGAGTTGGACATGACTCGATGGCACCTAACGAAAACAAGAAGGAGTGGTATAATGAATGAGTACATGATTTGAGTAATTTTCTTCCTAGATTACATTTTTGAGTTTTGTTGGGCCCTTCTGGATTCAACACCTTTTTCCAGAAGACCAATTCCAGTACAGGTACTCAAATGGGGGACATATTTGGCGATAGTCAGGTGATCCTTCACATCGCTGAAACATTCATTGATTATAAAAATTTCACAATTGTGGGTTTTTCCCAACTTGAATTGTTTGTCATTCATTTACTAATTCCATTCACATTAAGCAATTTTCCATTATTTTTGGCATTTTTCTAGTCTGATTTTCAAGGGTCAGAATGATATGTACTTTTAACATGCTGCATGGACTCTCATCTGTTTGGTATTCTTGTTTAACAGTTAATCTTTCAGCAATGCAACGAATGTTAAGAAACTTGTTGGGTCTTTGATAAACCCTGGTATTCTAATTTATGAATTGGATAAATTATACCCTAGACTAGTCCAGACAATCACATGTAAAATGTTCTTTGAAATTGTATTTTGCAAGGAAACTTACCCTATATATCTGAGACCTTACATGACAGCAATAGCAGTATTAGTGACTGTTGAAAATACTATTTAAGGATGGCAAGAAAACTAAAATCCTTATGAAAGGTAATGAAAGTTAATTGCAGTAGACACTTTTCAAAATTAAATAGTTGAGACACCTTACATTTTTCTCATAATTCTAAAAATAATTAGATCACAATGTGGATTAATTTCTTGTCACATTTAATTTTTTCGACAAATGCTGTTGTTCAGTTATGATCATACACACATACCAAAAAAAATCCTCAAGTAAGAGCCTCCAAACAATGTTACTTCCCATTTTTGTCCTTGTATCTTGCTCTAAGAAAATAAAGATTAGGCATCCTAGAAGTAAGACTTCAGACCAAAAGGGGATTTGTATACTCCTTCCTAATTTTCTAAAATAACCATATTATTATACCATCAAGTTACTGATGAGAAAATAGATTCTCATATTAACTGCTTACATTATTTCACGTAATGAGTTTGACTGTTAAAAAATCTTATTCTCAAGAATCCAAACTAGAAAAAGTTATACATACAGTATCTTGGCAGCCACCATGGGCTATTTTCTCAGGATGCTCTGTTAGCTAATTCCATTCCCATTATTCTGTCTTCCATTTGATATTTTTCTAGTCTAATTTTCCAGTCTATTTTTCAATGGGCCAAGATCTTTGACCCTACATTCAGAAAGACCTATTCTCTGATCCCACCTCCACCATCCACTCCCCGGGGAACATGAAGTAAGTGTCCCCACCCTCTGAGCCTTGGTGTTATCATCTGTAAAAGTGAGGTACAAATATCAGCTTCTCATTGGGTCTTGTGAGGATGAAATGAGAGAATGCATGTAGAGCTCACACAGGTCCTGGTTCAGTTCATTCAGGAAACCACACCAAGGAAGCCAGCTTGACTTTCAGGATATTACAGTACGCTGCCCATTTGGCTTTGAGATGGAGAATGAATCAAACTGTCAGGGGAGCCTCTAAATCACAAGATACTTCCAATTTAAACAAGTAATGATAGTTAATGTCATCACTGCTTCAATTTTCTTTTCTTTTTTTGTACATGGAGGTTGAACCAGGGCCTCACATATACTGTGCAAGTGCTCTACCACTGCGCCCATTTATTTTCTACTTTTTTATTTGAGTTAAGGTCTTGCTGAGTTCCACAGGCTGCCTCTGGCCTCAAACTCATGCTCCTCCTTCTTCAGCCTTCTGAGTCACTGGGATTATAGGTTTGTGCCACCAAGCCCAGCATACGATGTGAATTTCTAGGAGCAATGTGAACTTTGACCTCCCAGCCACCGGGCCTGTCTCCTATTGTGGAGAAGCTCCCACAATCGGGGCCTAGGCCAGGGGGACAGCAAGGAAGCTGCAGGGTGGCTCGAGGGACCTGCCACTGAGGACGCCAGAGGAAATGCTCACCAGCTTGAATTCAGCAGGAAACAGCTGTGGAGACAAATCCAAGTGGGTGGCAGCATCTGTGAGGGGTGACCAGCCTCATTCACTAGCTAGAATTCTCCCTGAGCAGCTGCAGTGGAGGCCATCCAGTGATAGAGGAAGAAATCTGCATCCTTCAAGCCTAAATAGGAGAAAGGATCTCCCCACTCCAGCCCCAACATCCACTGCTTTCCCTGGTGCCCCTGCTGGAGGCCACTCAGCTTCCCTCACCACCTACCCACCATGTGGCCTCTTCTACCCCATGCAAGGTGGGAAAGCATGGGCTCCAGACTCAGACCCCTCAAGGTCAAGTCCTTGCTCTGACACTCAGTTGCATTTGGCCAGTCATCCGATCATTTGATTCTCCACTTAATTATCATAAGGTGGGACCAATTATATCATTTATTTTATAATTGGTCATTGAAGAGCAAATTGTGTCTCACAAACTTTTCCATAAGCATAGCTCATATAATCCTTCATGAAACAGGTTTTTACTGAGTGTCTGTGTATGTTGGGCAGGGTGCCAGAGTAGGGGATTTGACAGGGACCAAAGCCTGTCCACTGACTGTCATCCAGGAAGAGGGAGCACATACCAATAACTAATCACACAGCAGCAGAAGTGATGTGAAACAAAGGTACATCATTCTAGGGGAATATATACACAGGGCCAAGGAAGGCTGCCCAGAGAATATCATGATTTGGTTGAGATCCAAAGAAAGCATCATCTGCTTCTGCCCAACCATATCTCCATGGTCCCCTGCTGCCCCACTGCCAAGTCCTCAAAAGACTTAGGCCATCTTTCTCCAGCCTCAGAAGTCAAGCCCTGACCTCTGCCAAAGGAAACCATGACCCATCACTAGTGATGTGTGTCCTCCTGCCCTCTGGCCTTAGCCCTACTATGAAATAATCAGATGATGTTTTGAGGTAGGTGTTAACCCAGGAGAGAGCCCTGGTCCAGTGCAACCAGGCCAGAACTTTGTATCCTTTGTGAAGTATTCCTTGGGGGCAACCACGACTATGCATCTCCCATGAAATACATAGACTAGGAAATGATCATGAGGGTGCCCTGGTTCAAGAATGACTTCAGGATAGGAGATTTAGACTGTGATTGACTTAAACCTGTAGATTAGCCTACATGAGTTGAGCCAGAAAGTAGATGGATTCTTCAGGTGAAAACCAAAGACTATTACTTCAGCATTAACCTGTGGTTACTTGGTCCAATGGCTTCATTTCTCATATTTATAATTCTCTTTTCATGGCAATGTCCCTCATTCTAGCCCATTTGGACCAGTCCCAACCCGTTACTCTGTGACTCAGTGGATCCATTCATTATTTTCTGGATCTACTGGAACCCACACATTTTTCTGCCTAACATTCTGCTATCACAAAGCCTAGATTGTCCTGTGTCTTCTCTATATGCTTCTACAACTCTTTTTCCCAAAAGCAAATTGATCATTCCATCTTCTACAACCTCGACAGGCCCTCTACTTATCTGGCTCTCTTGCCAGCACAGGGGCAAATCAAGGGCAGGAAATAACTCTGCATTCTCTATGGCCTGTACACAGTGGGCACTCAATTAATTTCTCTAAGATCCACTTGACCCTCCAGCCATTCCTGCTGTTGTGTCACCTTGTAAGCAAGAATCTTTTCTTTTTATAAAAGCCAATGATATTTAGGAAGAAAACACTAACTCTGTTTTACCTTATTTTTGAATATTAGCTTCCTCATCTTTAATTCTTTCGTGTATTTTCCTTCTCAAAAATCCTATACTTATTTGAATTCTGAACACATGGATGGAATGTTGTAAAAGTTAATAATAATGCATTTAATCCTACATTTATTTGCCCAAAACCTATTCTTGAATATGTACATATATAGAGAGAAGTGTAGCAGAGCCCCATGGATATTTATAATATTTGCCTCACTCCATAATGATTCCGGTTTTTTTTTTGCTGGGTCAGCCATCTGGCCCCTATGCTGTGGCTGTCTGGCGAATGACTACAGTGTCTCTCAACCTTCTATCCCCTTGCTTAGTTGGGTGACAGCTCGCTTCAGTGGTCAAATCCAACCCGCAATCTCCTGGACCCTTTCTCCTATGGAAGTCAATCCCTGACTGGTTATAGTGGACACTGCTGAGGTGGTGGCCCCATGTCAGAGGTGGAGGGTGGAGAGGGGAGAAAAAGAGAAGAGGGGAGCTCCCAGCTGCGTGACTGTCAGGGGCTTCTGGTGGGGGAATCTGACAGAGTCAGGAGGTGAGAGGAGGACCAGCTGCTTAGCAGCTATTTATAAGACTGTCATATGGGGAAGTGTGTCTGGCCGGCAGAAGCGAAGGGGGGTGGCGGACTGAACTGGCTCTTTATTTAGCTTGATGACACACATGCAGCCAAACTGTGAGAACCCACTCTGTGTGGAGACACCTGGTCAAATCTGCCTCCGCCAGACGGAAAAGAACATTGACATTTCTCAATGGAATGGAAAAATGGCAGTGCAATTGGATTTTTAGCAGTAACAATAACGTTTTTCTACCTTCTTTTCCTTCCTTGCTCAATCTCTTGGGCCTCCCATCAAATGGACTAGCATTACCCAAGTGCCTGCATTCAAGGGTCCAGGCCCCAGCCAGATGGGCGTGTGGCATAGCTAGGAGAGAACAGAAGTGGAGAGGGATCTTCTTTAAGCTGGGCAGGAGCAGTCAAAGCCTGGAGCCTTTTACAAAACCAGCTAAGCAGCAGGAAACAGTATCTGTGGGTCTCCTGGAGTGGAGAGAGGTTAATAGCATGGTACATTTGGGGTACATTTGGGGACCAATAGTATTTAATGTGTTTATTATTGATTTAGAGAAGCGAGTGGATAGTAAGTTAGTGAAGGCTGTGGAGGGCACCAAGTAATTCGCTTAGTAAACACCACAGAGAGTTGTAGAGAATTCAAGAAAGATTTTCCATGCAGTTAAAGAAATTAGAAATGAAAATGTCTTGTCAGATGATATATGTACTCTGTCCCAGTGGGCCAGCATAGAATTGTTGCCAACAATAGAAAATATTTCCTAGAGTTTAATTCAACCTCAATTTTTAAATGCCTTGAGTGTGCTCACCTTCCTGTGGGAATGTGGAAGCTCTGCCTCTTCCCTAATGCCTATTCCAAGTTTTTGTCTATAAATTCTTCCTATTACACCTCACGGTTTTAGCATGGGGATGAGTGCTCTTTGTGGCACTTTCTGTACAACATGACAAAGGCAGACCATTAATATTCCTCCCAGTCAATTCTGCTCCAAAGCAACATTTTCATCTTTTCTTAAACTGCTTACCATTATTTATTCTTCACAGTCCCCAAATCCTGGTGGCTACTCCATTTCCTAAGCCTCCTTGTAGGTTCCGAAAGTAGCCTGGTTCCCAGGCCAGGCAGATTGTCCTGATGGTCCTATCCCCAACTGCAGAGGGAAGATTACGATGGAAATGTTGCCCAAATTTGTGTTCATACAAACAACTACTTGTATATCTGTCCAACACAATGACCTGTGGTTGAAGCTCAACAAGCATATTTCCAAGTGCATACATTGGCAGCTTAATTCCAACTTCCCATCCAGCCTTAATACTAGCATTCCAGAGCTAAGTGTCTACTTAGCTATGCCTATTTGTGTCTCAGCCTACTGTCCTGTAGCAAACTAGTTTGCTGTTCCAATTCCCAGAACAGGGAGTTCTTGGCTGCATGGAACATTTCTTGTTGTTTAAAGTATTCTTGAACAGGCCTAGAGATGGAGCAGCTTGATGAGGGATGATTCTTTAAATAAATGTAAAACAAAAGACATAATTGATATTCCTTGTCCTGAGTATTTGACTCAAACAGGAACATGAATAAACAGGTTTTGAGAATGAAGCTTTATATGTGGTTAGTCAAGACAACAGAGGAGAACCCCAAATGTTTGCCCAGTTTTCAATCATTTTCTTTTCTCTCCATCAGTAATATCTTCCCATTTGTATGTTCCCTGTCCCTGTGTATAACTCCCAACTCGACTCTCTACTCCACAGAGTTTAGATAAGGGGAAGACAGAGATGAGGAAGGGGAAAAAATTCTTCTTCCAACTGTAGTATGTTAGCAGAGTTTTGGAACATTTACATTCTAGCAGAATAGCCTTTAATTTAGAGATCTGCCTGCCTGGTCTCGTCAGATCTCCAAAGCTAAGCAGGTTAATACTTGCTTGAGAGACAACCTGAGAACACCAGGGGCTATAGGCTTGGGAGAAGTACCTGGCAACCCACTCCCAAAAAACAATCAGCCATTGAAAACTCTATGAACAGCACAGAAGCACTGTCATAGTGCTAGGCATGGCACAGTGTCAGGGAGTGTTTCACCTGCTGTACGTAGAGTTGCTATGAGTTGGACCTGACTTGATGTTACTTAACAACAAACAACAACTGCACTGCTTGCTCTTGTCTGGAAGGAAACCTGGTACTCCCAACTCGAGACAACAGGCTTAAGGAATCATAGAACCATAGAATTTTAGAGCCAGAAACCTCTTACAGGTCATTTAAATTAACCCCTTCATTTCTGGGTGCTAGAACAGAGATAAACAGAATTTAATTTATTTCAATGCATGAAACTACTCCATCAACTCATCCTTGAGTAGGAGGGTTGAGGAAAATATTTAATGAATGCAAATAAAAGAACCGCCACTTTTTTAGTAGTTGCAGTACAAGGATAAGTGGAATCTGCTGGCTTATTTAAATGTGTACCAGGAGAGCTAGCTTCATTTATGCTAGCTTCATTTATGCATTTATTTATAAAAAATCAGTTATTCATTCCATGGAAATATACTTTCTTAGCCCAATTGAGGAAGCTTTGTAAAGGACACACAAGAAATTTGGGGGTAAGAATAGAGCTTTGCCCCCACCAGCCAGCTCAGCTCAATCAATGCTGAAAATCATGGGGTGACAGTTGTAGTCAGATCATTGTCACATCAAAAATGAATACAATTCAAAAGCCATTGTCAAGAGCACTTTTATTTATGGGTTACAAGCAGAAAATGAAGGTCTTCTTGTCTTTTGGAGTATTTCCAATCTCCATTTCAATACCTATGTCTGTAGGACACTGTGGTAGGGGTGGACACTATGGCACGACACTGCATCCTCCTTCTTGAGGGAGCTCTCATTCCCCAGCTCCTAGGAGTTGGGGGCTGGTGACTGATAGCTGTCAGCCACTCACTCTTTAGGAACTGGGCTAGGGCTGGACAGAGCTGCTTTCTCTCCAGTCATATCCCCTTCTGGATGTAGCCAATGACTGGTTGATTCTACCCTCAGCAATAGTGTATCCTGACAGCACATCTTAATAAACACCCGACATGGGCCTACATGGGCCTTCTCAAAGTCTGCTTCCTGGGGAATCTGACCTAAGCTAGAAATAGAGAAGAGGTACTATTATCTCCATTAAAAAAGCAGAGGAAAGGAAGCTCAGAGCATTTCCCTTCCTTAGCACTTACCATTTTTCACTGTTTGGTTATAACTCTCTCCCTCTCCTATCAGAAATCATTAGAATAACTGAAACACTTTCCTCAAACTCATATGCCCAGGTCATACCCTAGAGATGCTACCCAGTTCTATTAAGTCCAGCTTGGGGTCCCAGTGGGCTTTGAAAAGTTTCTCTGGTGATTCAGAGGGATGTCTTAGTTTGACAATACCTAGGAACAAGAGTACAGTCTTTCTTGTTAATTATTTAGTCCCCAGCACCAAAATGAATGCCTGGCAGCACTCCATAAATACTGAATTAATGAATGAATTGCCTAAGGTCATAGATGAGTTTATATTTAAAAAAAATCCCTAGAATTCCTATCCCATTGCTTTCACCACTAGAGGTACTAAAATGAAAAAAAAAAAAAAAAAAAAAAAAAAAAGACAGGAAAGGAAGAACAACTTTCTTAGCAATATCTTAATCATCACTCCTTTGGCAATTGTTTGTTTAACTTCTCCTTAAAATTCCTCTCAGCAATGGCAACAAAAATAAAACCACCAAAAAAGCTGCATATTAATGGGTTCTCTTAATAATTTCACCACCAAAGTATATTGCACACTCTCCCTTGCCATCCCCCATTCAGAGTCATCTGTGCTAGAAAGATGATGGATGCGCATATTAGTCTCTGGTTGTAATAATGAACACATCTATTACAAAAGCAATAGTAACTGTAACAGAGATTATGTGCTTGGCGCAAACATCTCCAGTGCCTTGTAAACACCTCAGCCTTCTGGCGGCCCCCCTGTGGGCCTATTTACTGCCTCTACTAAGCAAGGTAGCTACTGTCTAATTATACACAACTGGCTTGGTTAATCCTGTATAATAATAATTAAAAACAATTCATATTTTTTCTTTTACTCTCTTTATTAACTTTAAACTTTTAAAAGCCTCAGAGGTCCCTGTAGAATCAAAAGCTTATTAAAATATCAAGACATGTGAGCCTTTTCAAGTGCATATTATTACATTTGTTTTTGTTAACATGACAAGGCCCAAAAGAAACTCAGCAGACTTTTGTAGATCAAAACAAAGGCATTGTAAGAGAATCTGGAAGGCCTGTGCAATGTCACCCATCGTCATAAAGAAAACAGCAGGCTCCACGGAGCCTGCCTAGGCAGCCGCAGATGGGAAGGGCACGTCAAGGGAGAGAGAATGCAGCTGGGGGAGCAGCTCCACCTTGACTCCTCTGAGCCTGTGGCCCTTTGAGCTTCCTCAGGGAGGCCCTGCTGGGATCCTGGGTGTTTGATTAGCTTGGTTACCTGGGCTGTGGAGTCCTGCTGCCAGATCCAGCCTGTAGACGGGGATTGGAGAGAGAGTGGGGAAGGGAGGAGAAGGCACCCTTCCAGGTCCTGGGCTGCTTGAAGATTCAGACAACCAGGCGGAGGAGATGGCTGCCTGGCTTGTAGGACTTGCTCACGTGTGCATTCTGGGAACATAGATATCCTGTCTCTGGCTCACCCATAGAGCAATGTGCCTGGCCTCCAGGCTGTGTGCTTCTGGCTGCCCTTCTTTAATCCCTGCCTTCTTGTTGAAATTGCCTTTTGCTTTATTTCACCCACTTCTAGGCTTGGGCTGCGGGGATGGGTGCGTAGGGGGGATTGAGACTGAGTTGTGTCTGTGGTCTGACTGGGTCACTGGCATCCCTGCATGGCCTCATGCCCTGAAGGTTCCCAGGTTAGCCCAGGTAAGACCCGTCAAGTTCCAAAGTGGGCCCTTCATATTCCCTAAGAAAGAAATCCACATATTCTATGGTGTATCAGAGCACTAGACTGAAGAAGTTAGATGGTGGGGAAAGAAAAAGATTCCCTTGCTTACCCATTCTGACTAATAAGCACTAAGTAATTTTAATTGGTCTCAAGAAACAGAGGAGAGTGTGAATCCACACAGGCCGCACAGAGGCAATTACTATGCTGAGCAAAGAATTATCTGTTGAGCGCCTGGGGTCAGGCACTGGGCTAGGTGGTTTACAAATATGTAATCTCCTACTTGAGCTAGGGAACTATATGTTACTTCAATTCAAGTACCTAGTACAGTGATTACACTTAGTGCATATTTATTAAATGGATTAACTCATTTATAATCCTCACAATAAGTTCATATGAACATTAATATTCCCGTTTAGCAGATGCAGAAAGTGAACCTTGGCAATCTGCCCAAGTTCTCAGTTCAAACACGTTCTTCCCTCAGCTTTCAGGCCACCACACCCTCTTGGTCTTGGTCTCCATCTGATTCCTCATCATTTTAGAGTGCCCTCGTCTCCACATTTACTCTCCTGTTGATCTCATTGAATCCCATGGCTTTAAATACTGACAACCTTCCCCATTTATATTTCCAGCCCAGACGCCTCTCCCACACTCCAGACCTGTATATCCAACGGCTGCTCAGCAGCTGCCATCTCTCTTTGTGGTCTGTTGGAGATTTCTATCTCAACATGTTGAAAATTAAACTCTTGATTTTTTTTTTTTGACCAAACCTAGTTCACATGCTGCTGTCCCCAGCCCGGTAATGGCAACTCTACCCCTTTTGTTGCTCAGGTCCCAAACTATGGTGTGGCACCCTCCCAGGCTCTTCACTTCCTCTCGAACCCTCTCCATCCTCTCTCTCTGAAATACATCCAACTCTGGAGCTGTTGTCAGCCTCTCCAGTCTTGGACACCTCGTCTAAACCTTCATTATCTTTTGCCTGAATCATTGCAGCGCCTAACTGGTCTCCTTGCTTCTATCCCTGCCTCTCTAACACTACAGCTAGACCATACCAATCTTCTGCTCAAAATGCTACAGGGCCCCCATACCACCCAGAGTAAAAGGTCAAAGTCTTCAACAGTCTGCAGGGCCCAATTTGACCTGTCATGCTCTCTTACTTGTCAGACTCCCTGCCTGTCAGAGACATGCTGGCTCCCACCTTTGTTCTGCTTCCAAGGCCTGAAATACTCTTCCTTCCCATATTCACAAGGCTAAAATGACTTTAACCTTTGTGTAGTTCACACTTTCTTAATGAGGCCTCTCGGACATTATTGCTTAGCCATTGAGATAAACACAGAAATGTAAAGTGTGTAAGAACTTTACAGCAACTTTCCATTGTCCAGACATGCCTGCCTACAATCTCTTGAGCAGGGCATGTGTCAGGCTGGCCTGGTATTGCTGCATTCTGAGGGAAGTCACCTATGCTTTGGGCTTCCACACTAGTTGTGCAGAGCAGAATGATGAACTGGTCCATGATAGACTGGAATTTTTAAAAAACCGGTTCCTTGACAAAGTAGATTTGAGAACTAACTTGCAGAGGGCACATGGGTGTCAAGGAGGTTGTTCAATGTAAAAGTGGGACTTGGAAGTGAAGGAGGAATTCTTTCCATTGTCTCGAGTAGACTGGACACTTTCATTCTCCTACAAGTTCATTTCTCCTTTTCTCTGAATTTTTATCTGGAACCTTTATTCTTTTTCCCCTAGAAAGTTGTATGTGATCCACTTCGTTAACTTGGAGAGTGAAAGGGGAGAGGTAGAGCTATAGAGACAAAGAACACAGCTGCTGATCTTGACAGCTGCTGCTTCTGTTACTGGAGCTGGGAATTAACTAAATTGGAGAGATTGGATAGAATTAGCAAACTGTTGGACGGCTCCTCTGGGAACCGTCTTCTGTGGAGCTGGTAGGGATGAGGATTGGGGGAGGATGGATAGAGAGAGAAGCTCCCTGAAGACCTTATGGGTGAGCACTTGCCCTGGTTCAGCGGGAGCTGTAATCAGTGCTCCCTTGAGCTGAGAGGGCTCGGTTTCCCCAGCTTTGCCCCATCTCAGAATCATTACCTACCTCCCCCCACCACAGATATTTTCTTCCTTTTCTTTCTATCACCTGTGGCAAAGCAGTTATCTTGATCAGGGAAGCATGAAGGGCTTTGACATTTTAATTATCATCTGTCTCCTTGAACAACAAGAATAGGAAAAACAAATCCCCTAAGAGTTACCTGCTGGAGGGTTTTGCCAGGTCTCACTTTACCATACCTCTCATTATGTAGCTAAGCGGGTCTGGGCTGGGAGTTACAGAAAAGAGGGCCTATGGAAATGCACAGCTGTGAGTGGCTGATGGAGAGGAGCTGAGATTGAGCAGGAGGCTGGGCTGCGTGGGGTAGGGAGGATGGCACCATCTTGGCTCTGTTACTTAGCACTTTTATGGATCGCAAGCAAGTTACATAATTTCTCTTTGCTTCTTTTTCCTAATCTGAAAATAGGGATAACGCAAATACCACTAGATTGATGTGAAGATTAAATATATACACAAAATGTACATAACATCCTTAGCATGGCGTCAGATACCTCATAAGCACTCTGACGGGAGGCAGTGGTCACAGATGCTTTGTTGAGTTATGTTGTGAATTTTTCTAGTTTCTGTGTCCCTTTTTCCACTTTTCCCTTTTTGTATCAGTGGTTAGGCAGAAAAATACCTTTCCCCAGACATCCACATACCAATCCCTGAAACCTGAGAATATGTTACATGGCAAAGGAGAATTGAAGTTACAGGTGAAATTAAGATTGCTAATCAGCTGGCTTTATTGTGGGTTATCCAGGAAGGCCCAGTGTAATTCCAGGATCATTAAAAGTGGAAGAGGAAGCAGAAGAGAGGATCAGAGTGCTGCACTGTGGCTGGCTTTAAAGATGGAGAAAAAGGGCCACAAGGGAAGGAATTGGGCAAACGCTGAATGCTGGCAAAGGTAAGTAAGTAGCTTAACCCCAAGGGTCTCCAGAAAGAAGGAAATCCTGCAAGTAACATGGGGTGACCACATTCCTGTTGACTTTCCCCACCTGTGACTCCATCGCTTTTCTTGTTCTTTCTCTCCTCTCAGTGAATGACTGGTGAGGACAGCCCCCTCACCACTTTATAGGGTGAACTTGACTTGCAGATGCCCAGAATCTACTGGGCTACTGGCATTGGGGGCCTTTGTGGTGCTCAATGAAGCCATTGGCTTCTAACCTCAGTTAACTGAATTCTATCTGAGCCTCCAGGGCCTAGAGAAGTTGTCAAGTCTGGTGTTTTCCCCTCATTTGGATAGAAGTAGTGATATCCAGAGTGTCTGCTCTGTGAATGCCTGTAAGCTCTTGGATTTCCAGGAGTTCATCATGCTGCACCTGAGCATGAAGAAGATTGAGGGAGCCTGTCGGTTCCCAGACTGGAAAAAAATCATGGCAAATTTGAAAATGCAGGGATTGAACCAGCTGGTTACTTCATGAGTTGCTATACATAGAAGCTAGAAGAACTCAAAACTAAGGAGCAGTCAGGAACCCAGGCAAGAAAG
This sequence comes from Pedetes capensis, assembly GCA_007922755.1. Lineage (NCBI taxonomy): Eukaryota > Metazoa > Chordata > Mammalia > Rodentia > Pedetidae > Pedetes > Pedetes capensis. The sequence goes on along the minus strand of VMDO01000373.1, from coordinate 211,687 downwards.
CCATCCTCATGTTTATCTCAGCTGTGTTCTATCCACCTGTAATGAAGCAGGCATTCCCTCTTCAGCCAGAGGTAGGTTAGCAGCTTTGCTTTAAAGACATGGTAGAATCCTAAATTTAAGACTAAAAATCCCTCCAAAGGATGAAAGGTCTATAATTTTTTGTCAGTGTTTTTTGACTTGAGAACAAATTATTAAGGAAGCTGTCCTGTCTGCAGATGGAGAGCTGATTTTGCGTCAAGAGGACAGGAGGACTGTATCTACAGGATGATACCGCATGCAGGTCTGCCTCGATGAGTACTAGGTAAAGGAAGCTTCCAAATCCTGGCTGGTCTCACGTATCTATTCAGCTGTCTTGGAACTCAGTGCTGTATGTTTTCTTTCCTTAGGATCTGAATTGGTCTTAGAGATGGCTTCTAGAAATCCTGTTATCTTGTCCAAATGTACTGTGTAAGAAAGAAAGAAATCCTGCCAACACCTTGATTATAGCTCTGTGAAATTTGTTTCAGACTTCTGACCCCTAGAAGTATGAGATAATAAATTTGTGTTGTTTAAGCCACTAAGTTTGCTATCATTTGTTCTAGCAGCAGTAGGAAACTAAAACATACCTCACTCTGTCTGGTGTTTGTAAATCTGTATGAAGGCAAGGTTCTTATTTAATAGTCATACTCACCCAGCTCCTGCTACATACTTATGTTTTTCTAGGGTGTCATGGAGAACGGAAGGAATGCAAGACTGTCTACAAGGAATTACTACCTAATTGCAGAAAATGGAAGTGTACATGTGTAATTTATGATACAAAGTGGTTTAAGAACTATGAAAAAGAAGGTAACATTCACAGTAGAGTGAGTTTGCAGGGTTGGCTAGGACCTGGATAATCACAGACTTGACATTCATGTGAAAGAATTATGTGTGTTTCATGATGTACATGTAAAAGAATGCAGCCAGTTTGACATTCTGCCTTTATGATTTGTAGACAGACAATGGGGCAGAGTGAGGGTGTGTCCTAACTCCATTGCTTCTCGGCTGACAACCCTAGGATACATCACTTTATCTTCTTCATCTATAAAATATGAAAAACAGCCAGAGGATTTTTATAAGCATTAAGTGAGACATGACCTATGAAAGTACTTGGTGAACTATCTAGAATATATAAAAACAAGCTGTTTTCCTCTAATCTTCTTTGTAAAAGTTGGTAGCCTGTACCCAACTGGCATCCTCAATAGTTAAGCCTAAAAGCTAATGCAAACAACCTCTGGCTTAATCCAGAGACTGCCAGATAAAGAACAGGATTGCATTTGGGAAATTGTTAATTATAAGCAAATAGCTCCTCCTGTATAGGCAGGCATTTCTGTAAACACCAGATCAGGACAGCTTCTAGGAAAAAAAAAACTTGTAGGAAGTTAACAACCATTTGCTCAAGATCATAAGATAAGCAAGGCATAGTGTGTTGTGGGAAAAGGCAGAACTTTTCTGATTCTGTCTAGATAGAAAGGACTTATTTCACAAATATTGGGACATTAGGGTGGCATTCAGTATGCATAAAAGCTTTCAGGGGGTACAAGGCTGTGTTAGGGAATTATACACTCAGTGTTGGTCTGGACAATGAAGTACAGACAAGTCCCCAGAGCCTAAAACCTAAGGCAGTGTGTTTGGCATGACATCATTTCCATTTCTTCCCTGGTCTGAGATGGTGAAGCTCTGTGGGACAGTGGTCACTCTTGGACCTTCCCAGTGGTCCCAGCCTAACCCACAAGGCCACCATAGCAGCAGAGCAGTTGGGGCATGCAGAAGTGCTTTGCCCACTAGAAAGTACTGGCTCTGAAAGTGGAATTCTGGACCAGCAACAGCACCTACTAGACATGCAACTTCTCTGTTCCTTCCTCAATCCCACTAAGTCAGGAACTCCGGAGGTGTGGTCCAGCACTCTGGGTTTCAGTAAGCCCTTCAGAGGATTTGGATGCCTGCCACAATTTTAGAGCCACTGCCATTATTATTTCCAGAATAGTGCTTGGCACCTCTTCTTCCCCATCTTGGCAGGTATCTCTGTTTTCTCTGGGCTTGTGGTTAGGTATACAAATAGTCCTGGTTTTACCAGAGAACTTTGTTCCCTGAAACTCATTAGTCCCAGGGAAATCAGGCGATTTCCCACCTTAGAAAAGACATGCTGCTACATGGCCCTACCTCTCTGGCTTCTCTGCTGCTGGCCCTTCCATCCATTCTCAGCACTGCAGTCCCAGGCTAGACCTTAATGAGCCCTCTCTGCCCAAATGAAATGATTTTCCAATGATGGAAGGCAAAGAATGGGCAAGGCAGATTCAGTGCCAGCTTTTTCTACCCTCCATCCATAATTGTCCTCATCTATTTGCTCATCTTTACCTAGCCTAAACCATACAACAAGCAATTACTAGTCAAGATGTTAAGGATCCTGAGACAGAGAACTTGGCAATTTACTTAACCAGTTGTGTGTGAGCTTTTCTCACTGTGATTGAAATGGGAATCCTAGCAATTGCTTCATAGAGCTGTGAGGATAAAATAAAATCATAGATTAAAAAGCACACACTACAGGCTTAGCACACTCAGCAAATGCTCACTCCTTTCTCTCCTTGATTCTTCCTGTTAGGCTACCACAGCCCAGCACTGATCCTGTCAGGCTGTAACACTGAGACCTCCAAACAAGTCCCACTCCTTGGTCCTGAATTGATGGTTCTCTCCTATGCTTCAGACACACCCTATAAACTCACTGATCCCCAATTGCAAACACATGAAGAGATTATTGTGTTGGAACATGGAATGCACAATGATGGAGATGCATACAAGGTCTTGTGGGAATAAGGCCACTAGACCCATCTGCAAAGGAGCAGGAAAGTCTTCTAAGTGATGAAGACATCAAAGGCTGGAAACAGTTTTTCCAGCTGAAGGTCATTGAGGTGCTTTCTGTTATCACACAATTGTTTAAGCTCTTAGGTCAGTTCATGCCCAAATTAGTGGTTTGGGCCATGCATTCTCCAAGGCCGGAGCCAACTCAAATACCTACAGGTGTCAAGAAGGTAAAATAAGTAAGTGAGATGGGCAAGATGTGAGAACAATTAGACAGAAACTTATGCATCACTCACCTCTGAAGGAGGCAGGGCTCCTCCATTCCAGCCTGGCATTTCTAGGTAGGAATGCATGCCCTGTATGATCAGCTTGTTCAATTGTGTGAGAGAAGCCAGAAATTCTAATTTTTAGGTAAATCCTATTGATTTTTAAGTCCTGGCCACTTATTCATCTTTTTATATAATTGTGGGTGGGCTCACCTCACCCCAGGGCCCTGGCTGGAGAGTGATCTCCTAATCTTCTTAAAACTTTCTCCAGACAGTGCTCAGTGACTCCCAGTGGGGATGCCTTGCCCCTGGAACTTGTGCCTCCTTGCTCCAGCACCCACTGCGGTAAGGCTTGTTACTGGGACCAATGGGTTTCTTTCCTGAGCCTCTGGAGCCACATCCTCCTGGCACTCTCCCACAAGAATGTGGGAAAATACAACAGATTGCAGAGCCAAGTGTCTGTGGGTAGACCAATTCTCCTTACCACTTGTGATAATGATATATTTATTTCTTGGTGGTGGCAAAATCATATAATGGTTTTTGTGATCTTGATGTATAAACAATTGTTGTTTAGTTGTTGTTAGGTGCTGTCAAATCGGTGTTTGACTCATGGTGACCCTATGTACAACAGGTGAAACACTATTGTCAGTGCTTCTCTGCTATTCATAGGGTTTTCAATGGTGGATTGATTTTTGGGAGTGGGTTGCCAGGTCCTTCTCCCATATAAACAATAGATGCATTTAATTTAAAAGCATGAATTTTATGAAGAAGGCTGGGTTAGGAGAATTCTTTAGCAAGCAACACTTGTATAAAAAGATGCTACTATTACTAAGGGGCTGGGATTTAGCTCAGTGGGTAGAGCGCAGTGCTGCAGTCTCTGAGGACCCGAGTTCAATTCCCAGCACCACAAAAGTGGGAGAAGGGCCTGGCAACCCACTCCCAAGGCAATCCCGAAACAGTCAGCCACTGAAAACCCTATGAGGGTCACTATGAGTTGGATACCGACTCGACGGCACCTAACAACAACAACTATTACTAAACTTAAAGGTATAGCTCGTTGTTATTGTTAGCTACCATGGAGTTGGGTCCAACTCATATCACCTCTACATATAACAAAATGCAACACTACCTGACATGGTGTCATGCTCTGCACTATGTCAGTGCTTCTATGTTGTTCCTAGGGTTATCAATGACAGATTGTTTTGGGATTATATTAAAGGTGGGCTGCCAGGTCCTTCTCCCATTTATGGGGTGCTGGGGATAGAAACTAGGGCCTTAGCACAGAGCAAGCACTCCATCAACTAAGCTATACCCCAGTCCCAAAGGTATAGCCATTGCTAAGATAAAATTACTCAAATTATCCCCTTTAATTGGGTTTTGCTTTTAAGATGAACATTTTGGGAAAACTGAAATTTGCTCTAAAATGGACCCTTGCTCACTAGGTGCACACATACATGCAAGCTTGCACACCCTCACTTGTACATATAGAGAAGGTGAGATCTGTTTGCCTGAGATTGATTTCTTTTTTAACTCTTACTTTGATTGGCTTTCCTTGAGATCAGAGGGAACAATCATTTATGTACCTTAAGTAAATTATTTAAATTACTTCATAATAAGATTAGTACAATTTTCACACTGATGACTGTGAATATTAATACCATCTGTGAAGAGGAAGGTGAAAATTTTGGTTTGAAAATGTTGCATAAATTCACTTATCCCAATGAAAATTTTAGATGATGTTTATTGAAATTTAGTCAAAAACCATGTAAAGCTTATGGAAATAAAAGTTGCTTTAAATTCTGGGCTGTTTATTTTTCTCAGCTAAATTGCTTCTCAATAGAGAATGCTACTGAAAAAAAGGTGATAATAGGCAAGAAGCACTGTAGAAATTAATAAAAAGCCCAGAATGCTCTACTTAGTGGAAGGTATTCTTAGTGTTTCCAGAATGTTCACAAGCGAATGAACCCAGTGTTCTATAAAATGCTTTCATGCAGTATTTACCTTCTTGAGGATTTCTACACAGCAAATGTGCTCTAATTATTTTAGTGAAATTGTCTACTCATGTAATGGCTTTGAACTAGTTAAATCCTGGATTTAAAAATGCAATTTATTTTGAGGGAAAGGTAAAAAAACCACAGTTCTAAGCCACATGTACTTCTTTCTCATTTTGAAAGATTTTTCAGCTTTTTAAGAAAAGAGAATTAGCATAAAGTATTTCCCAGGCATCTCCTAAGGCTGAAAACTGAATAAAATTGAAATAATAGCCCCTGCTTTTGGTTTCCTTCCCTCATAGCTGAAAACTCTTCCATATGTTTGCTGCCTTGCGCTCCACACACACACACTCCTCAGTGATTGCTGGGTGCCTGATCTTGTCCTGACTCCCTGGAGGCTACTGTTTTGAGAATGCCAAGATAGGCAAAGGAATCCCTTTCAGCAGGAGCAGTCTACCCGTCCTTGTTGGGACATGTGTGCTTGTGTGTCAATGACAAGATCACTCAGAATTTGTGGGCTTCAACAACTACATAATGACAGAGTGCATTTTGTTATCTGCACACTGTGGTCTAAAACCCTTGGTTTTCCAAGGAGTCAAGAGGAAAAGAAAGAAAAAAAAAAACAGTTCTTTCCTTTGGCTGTGGGCAGCAACACAACACATGTGGCTCTGTGCAGAAGCAAGGAGTCAGCCCTAGCCCATTCAGGGCATTACCATTGGCAATAATGCAGTGACTGCTGCTTCTCTGGCCTTAGGAAAAGGGACATGCCCTTCGAGCAACAAGTTGAACTAAGTCGGGACAGTAAGTTGATCATGGCTGAGCACCTGGCTCCGATTGAAGCCTGCTAAAGAGCACATGAGAACCATATGGAATAGAGTTGCCAGATACCAGGAATGATTTGATGCTGAGACCCTGGTAAGCTCCTTATTTCTTTCAGAATCCTGGCATGCATTAGAATTTAATACCCTACCAGCCTCTGTGTCTGGTCTTTCGTGATGGCAAAAGCCATCTCTGAAGTCTCTACATCTTCATCATACTCTAGACTCAGGTTTAATTCATACATCTCAAAGCAAAGTATTGAAATGCTGTACTCCAGCTATTTCTGTTCTTATTACCTAGTAACTTTACTAGCTAGTTAATTTTCTTCCATCAATGGTGTTCATCTGTGCTCTGGTGTTCCCCTTTGGCTATGTTGTGTTTTAGCTCATTTGATAGACACACTTTCAGAGGACCAGGGTCCAATCCCCAGCACTGCAAAAACTGGGAGAAGGATGTGGCACTCCCCTCCCCAAAACAATCCTGAAACAACCAGCCATTGAAAACCCTGTGAGGGTTGCTATGAGTCAGACCCAACTCCACGGGATCTAACAATAAGCTTTTGCTATTTAAAACTATTTAGTGTGTTAAGGTGTTAGTCATTCCTACCTTAGTGAGAATTAGAGAATGTACATAACTTCTCCTAGAGATACTTATTTATCTGTGGTAAGTTAAGCATGCCAAGGCAAACTAATGATAAGAAGTTCTAACATTCTAATAGGTCTGGAATAAACTTAGGTATATCATAAACGTTGTAGTCCTTTCCCTATCCATTCTCAGTTGAGAGCCTGACATCTTCCCTTGGTAGAATGGTATTGAAAGGTTAGCCGTAAGTATGATGGTGTTCCTACCGTATTTGGCTATTGTTGTTAGGTGCTGTCAAATTGGGTCTGACTCATAGTGACCCTATCTACAACAGAATGAAACACTCCCTGACACTGTGCCATGCCAGGCAGTATGTCAGTCTGCTATTCATAGGGTTTTCAGTTGCAGATTGTTTTGAGAGCAAATTGCCAGGTCCTTCTCCAGTATTTGACTAGCTATTTAGAAATTCACTGCTACTTCCTGCACCCCTCCATAGGAATCCTCTCTCCTACAAAGTAGGTAATTTATGCCTTTCAGAAGAACAGAATAAAACAATATTAAGGAGGCCTGAAGATCAAGGAGCTGAGATTCACAAGTCTTTATCTTCTACCTTTATAAAATGAGGTTTACTATGTAATGCAAGGATGGGAATTAGGAAAAGATGAGATATTTCTGTAAAGCTATGATAAAATTTTCCTTTTCTGAGTCTAGCCTGTTCCACCAGGATATTGCTTGATTCTCATCATCTGATGAAAGATAATCGACAAACATACCTGAATACTTTGTCTTACCATCTCTGCCTTCTTTGTGGTATCCTGAGACTTAAAATGACCAGGGCTCCAGAGGCCTCTGTTATTTCCATTTGAAGTCTTATTTCTAATTGTAGAATGGAAGACCATTTGAATTTCAAGATTCATCAAGTGCATGGATAATTTTGATAAAGGTCATAGAAGAGACACCATACTTGAAGTTATGTTATAGGGCAGATGTGTGGACTGTGGGTAGGGGGGTCCAGAGCACGGGTCCAGGAATCTGGCAGCAAAACCTCAGTCCTTATATTTGGCATATAAAAGAATTTATACCAATATAGAAGTTGTGGTGGTTGTTGTTAGGTGCCATCAAGTTGTGTCCAACTCTTAGAGGGTTTTCAATGGCTGATCACTTTGGGATTGCCCTAAGAGTGGATTGCTATGTCTGTCTCCCATTTTTGCTGTGCTGGGAATCGAACTCAGGATCTCAGAGTATAGAGCGGCACTCTACCAACTGAGCTAAATCCCAGGGCTAGAATTTATGGTAGAAAGTATAAAATAGGTTTATTAAAGATAGTACACCTTTAATGAATAATTATTGAGAAAACTGAGGCACCTAGAGAAGTTTAGATAAACCTGGAATGGAAATTGGAAAAACCTGTACTCCCAGAATGAATCAGCATAAAGATATTCCCCAGGGCAAGGTAAAGAAGCCAGAGAACAGGAGAGGGAAGCAGGCTTTTAGAAAGAAAGGTGACTTGGATAGACAGAGAAGGTGGTGAGCCCGAGAGAAGAGAAAGGAGTACATGTGGTTGCTGGAAAGAGAAGAGCAAGGAGTGGAGAGGAAGAGAGAGGAGGAGAGAGGAATGGAAAAATAGGGGGTACATGTGTGTTCCCTCCAGTTTTATTCAAACTAGGGCAAGTCCAGTGTGACTTGGGCCTAGGTCTTTGCTTTGTAAATAACTTGAGGGCTTGAGTAGGGTGCGGGACCCATTTGAAAATATCCTTCCAATGTCCGCAGAGAGGCATGTGGCTTCTTCATCATGGCAGAATGGCAGGAGCCATTTTCAGTCCCCCTTTCCTCCATGTTGCCTGCTAATACCTAAGCTAGCAACCTAACAGTTGTCCTGTACAGCAGGTTAGGTAGACCTTGTTTTTCCATCTTCAGGGTCTGGAGCAAGACAGAAGGGGAGCAGAGTGGGTCTTTCCTTATCTTTTTCTAATGAGTGAAAAAAAACACAATAACCCTTTTGAATTATTTCTCAGGGGCTAAGCACACAAAGTTTCTTATATAGACAGAGATGGCTAGAGCCCTAGTCACTACCTCTCTGTTTACTGGCACACCAGGAAATTCTAAGCAAGTACGCGTGTTTCTTAACTAGAGAAATTAGCTCCAGAATCTTCCATGGAGCCTGTGGCCTTGGAGAACTGGACTGTATCACAAGTCACTTTTGTTCCTCAGGCCCAAAGCCCAGGGGTTAAGTCTGACACTTAGAGCCTCATGCAAATGTTAGCTCTTGAGGTGCTAACAGTGAGAGGCAGGAGATGGCAGAAAATAGTAGACACAAGAGCAAGAGACAATCATCTTCTCCCCAAAGTCTGGAACATGTGGCAGCTACCATTCCATGTGTCTGGATACCTGAACCCAAAGAAAACAGGAGGAAGCCAATGTGCTCACCAGTAGGAGATGTGTCTCCCCTCATCATACCACCTGGGGAGAAGGGACAGAGGGACTGGGAGCAGGAGACAAAGATGCCTATTGAGAAAATCCAAAGAGAATATTTGCATAGACAGATGAGCTTTAAACTTCTTCGTCTGATTATCTCAAGGGCAATTGGAGCCTAATATCCTAGCAATGTCCTGGTGGTCTTGATCAACCTGGCTCTTCCTCCTCCTCTTCCCCCTTCCCCTCTGCTGAACTCCCTGACTCTAGCCAGTTCCACACACCCTAATGCCTGCATGGTTTAGGGATGTAATGCCAGTGTGTGAAGGGGGGCAAGTAGGCACTGTGAGAAATCTGATGGCATAATTAGACGAGCTAGTCAGATCCAGTTCAAGGTTGCCATGAGAAAATACAATGCAAGGTATGCTAGTTTTTCAAAAGAAGCTAGGAATTCAGGTATTTATGTGAATCTCTTGTTCTTAGAACATGAACTCAATTTACCCCAACACACACACACACACACACACACAATGGCCAGCTGCCAATTTTTGCCTTAAAGTCCACACATTAAAACAACATTTTCCAAGGTTGATCTTAATGAGTGTTATGAAAAAGTATGCTTGGGAAACTGAAGATAGAATTGGTAACTAACATACAGTGAAGGCAATGCAGTAGCTTATAATTAGAGAAACTCAACTATTAGGTAAGAGGAGGATGATCGCAAAAGAGCATATCTAGAGTTCAGCTGCTTCTGCCTACTTTCACTGTTAATGCCCTGGTCCAAGCCACCAGCATCCCTTATTTTGACTACTGCAATAACCTCCTGAGTCAGCTCCTTGCATCTATGATTGCTTTTTACAGTTTATTCTCAACACTGCAGCCAGAAGGATCTTTTGAAAATATATCAGATTCATCACTGCTCTGCTCAAAATCTTCCATGGTTCCCATTTCACTCAGGGCCAAAGCCAAAGCCCTTACAAAGGCCTATAAAGTCCTCCATTCTGTAACCTCCATTCTTCTTTGACCTTATTGCCCGCTCCTTTCTCCTTTACTCACTCTGATAATGAACTTCCCACATTTATGCTTTTGGTAATGAGCTTCCCACACTTATGCTTTTGCACTGGCTGTTCCCACTGTCTTGAATATTCTTCCCCCAAGTATCAATATTCTTGATTCCTTTTCATGAGGAGACCACCTAACCCTACTATTAAATTTGTCATTCACTTTCTCTCAGGGCACTATCCTATCCCCTTTGTCCTACTTTACTTTTTCTTGTCATTCAGAACATATGTCTTTTTAGTAAAATATGTAATTGTTATATCCATTGTTTACTTATCCCCCTCACAGGAGAGTAAGCTCTGGCTTTGTTCATTGATCCGTCTCAGGTGCATAGACTGGTGCTCACACAAAATACCAAGAGGGAACAATATATCTTCATGGGGAATGAGTGCATATATGGAACTACTCATAGAAACCCATCACTTCCGAAGCCCCATCCTCACCATCATAATGCCTTGAAGAACAATGAGACCCATCCTTTGGCTGAATTCCATGTGGAGACTGGGTGACTGTTTAGTGTTCCAGAGACCACACAGGAGTATCAGTATGATGGTGCTGCTGGGGCACAGCAACCTGGAAGTGGTCAGTCTGAAACAGGGCACAGGGAGCAGAGCCCTGCACTTCCACAGCTTATTTGAAATCTGGTCTAGATATGACATCTTCTTGGCAAAAACTCAGTCCCCACAGCCCTGACTAATGTTCCATTAAGACCTTGAAGTAGTGAAACCATTTCTCCCAGGAGCATGGATTGAGCCCTGGCAGAAAGACAGGCAATCCATCCCTGTGTGCTGGCAAGTGGCCTCACCTCAACATTTGCTCCTTCATTTTTCCTGCTACCACAGATGCTGATTATTTTTTAAAACTCCATTAGCACACACTTCCTGCCACACCACCCACCATCTTGGTGATCTTCTTTGAGAACTACCCTCATCAGAGGCAACATTCCCAAAGCATGAGCCTAAGAGAACTTTACTGAGGTGGTTGATAGGTCAGTGTAGTATTATTTCAGCTCAGCCCACTGCACACTTGTAAAATGAAAACTGCATGTAGTAAAGTACAAGACAATCCATAGTCTATGGGCAGAGCTTCTCACATAGAAACATGAATTGCTTACCATAATAAAGAGGTCCTAATTCTCTCTGTCACTCTCCTGCCAGCATTTATCTACCTACTTTGGCTGAGAGAAAGTGTAGGATTGATATCTACATGAGGAAGGGCTTGAAAGCCAGTCAGAGGCTGAAAATCTAGGGATAGGGTTTTATAGGGAGCTGTATTCTAAGAACTGTGGACATTCCTTAGCTACCTTGATAGATGAGGCTGGAGAGGCCAGTGTTTAGCCTCTGGAGCTCCTGGGAGTTAGGAGAGGAACCACACTGAATTATGTTAGTGGCCAACTGGCACTGGAGTTCAAGAGCTTCAAGGTTGGTCTGGGCTGGGCCTTTCAGTTGGGTTCGTCTCATGTTCTCACCAATTTTGGCCACATTTAATCCTCCCTTCAAGCCTTTGCTCACCTTACGCCTCTACCTCCCAACCTAATTCCTTTCATCTTAAAGTCTAGTCCTATCACTCTTTTGTGGACCTTCCTGTGTATCTTAATGCAATAAATCTAACATCTGGAGATGGCCTTGAATCCCTAGCCTTCGTAGTGTACAGCTTAGCTTTCCATTGCTTTGAGTTATTTCATACATACTGATTTTTTTACTACTACCTTATCAAATCATATTCCAAAAATGACAATGTTGATAAAATAATGTTATAATAAGGAGCACCTCAGGGGAGGTGAAATGAGTTTCAGGTTAATCAGGATAAGGTGATATGAAATTGGAGTGTGGTTCCAGTGTGGCAAATAATGATATCCACACTGGTGGCCTGTACCCCAAGGCATTCACAAGATGATCCACTCAATTATTAGAATTCCCATTTCCACTGGGCCCCGTGGTGCATGTCTATAATCCCAGAGATTCAGGAGGTGGAGGCAGGAGGGTCACAAGTTCGAGGCCAGAGGCAGCCTGTGTAATTTAGCAAGACCCAGTCTTAAACAATAAGCTGAGGGTGCAGCCCAGTGGCAGAGCACTTACAAAGAATGTGCAAAACCCTGGATTCAACCCCCTAGTACTGAAAAAAAAAAAAAAAGAACTTCCATTCCCATTTACTTCTAAATTACATCTTCTTTAGATTTATGTTGAGACTACATAATTTATTATACATGTATTATACTAGTATAGCAGTATACACACATATATTTTATAAATTAATATATTAGACAAAGTCAAAATTATTTTACAGATAGGGTATAAGTACAAGGATAGAAATACAAACAGAAACAGAAACACCTTGATCTGTCTCCACATTCTTTAGCTAAAAAAGTGATAATTTGCCAGGTGCCATGGCACTCACTTGTAATCCCAGTGATTTCAGAGGCTGAGGCAGGAGGATTGTAAATTAAAGGCCAGAGGCAGCCTGAGCGATTTAGCAAGACCCTGTCTCAAAATAAAAAAATAACAAGGGGCTTGAGGTATAACTCAGTGGTGAAGCACCCTGGGTTGAATCATCCAGTGAGAGAGAGAGTGCTCTCTAGAGAGAGAGAATGAATCTGAAGGAGAGAGAACTGAGTGCCTACGATGAAACAGGCCAGAGACTGATCCAAGGTATGGTACCAATTTTGTTTAATTGTACAGTAAAGAGTTAACAAGCAGGTCTGAATCATTCAAACCTTTCATATCCCAAAGAAAGGACTGGTCCTTGACTGGCTCTCAGAATATAACTTCTAAGTCCTTGGAATAGTTTGACTGATAAGAATGTCTTTGTACTTGTGGAGCTTAAGGCCAGGCTGTCTCAGTTTGACCTTGGAAGGGACTGAGGACTGAGTAACTATAGTCATGCACATGTGTGTCACTGGGCCCCAGTAAAAGCCCCTGACACCAGGGCTCAGGTGAGTTTCCTTGGTTGGTAATACTCTGTACATATTGTCACACATCGTTGCTGGGAAGATTAATCCATAATCTCTATCAGGAAATAACAAGTTGAAGCACCTGATCTCCCCTAGACTCTGCCCTATGCTTCTTCTCCCATTACTGATTTTAGTGTGTATCCATTTAGTGTAATAAGTCATTAGCATGAGTAAAACAGCGTTTCTAAATTGTTTTAATCCTTTTAGTAAATCATTTAACGTGAAGGTGATCTTGGGGGAACACCGCAACCATGATGAGTATTATCTATGATGTAGATCAGAATCTCTCACATGATCTTACTGCATAGAATTTGTAGTTGAAAGAGGTAAAATGACTTGCCCAAGATTGGACAGATGGAAAAACAGCACCATGGATCCAATTCAGAACTGTTTCATACTAAGAGTTCTCCTGAAATCAGATACTCTCTCTGACACTTACTGCTATGTAACCTTCTCCCAAGTACTTAATATTTTTGTGTCTTAAATTGTGTCTTTCATCAAGAGCAATGATAAAATAGTTGCTTTTTCTATAAAGCAGTGATGATAAAAATAGCTTCAAAGGGCTGTTGCAGTTGTGAGGATTTAATGAGAGTGCATGTAAAGACACTTGGAAGAGTGATTTTCATATGATAAACACTTAGCAATCGTTAGTTTATGTAATTGCCATGATTAAAGCAGTACTCAAGACTAGATTTATCCTAAACTTTAACAGGACACTAGGTATATAGTTGTATATGTGTGTGTAGGTACACATACACACACACACACGTGCACGCACACATACACACCACGAGCTATTCCCAAACCTCATCCCTGCTGTTCCTCTGCACAGGCAGTTACTTTCTGTGTTGTTGGTCCAGTTTGACCCATCAGACTGAAGAGAAAGACCTGAATTCTGTCCTTTCTCTCTTCTATGGTCAATGCCAGCCATCTTCACTGCAGGTTGAAGCTGATGCTGACGGAAGAATGGGGAGAAGAAAAGAATCTCAGTGCTTGGTATTCTGGGACTGTTGAAGTCTTAGAGTCCTTTTGTTGGGTTTCCAGTCATAAGAGATGATACATTTGTTGTTTAAGTCATTTTAAGTTTTGAGTTAGGGTGGTTTTTGTGTTTTCTTTCTTTATTTGTTGTTGTGTTGTTCTGTAACTACCAAACGCATCTTAACTAATATCACAGAACTCCCTTCGGTGATTTTCAGTTTTGCTACTCTTAGAAAGTCCAAAGATGATAAAACTTTTCTTCCCTTCAGTCTCTGAGAGTTCTTCAGCTGCAGGAAAGAGAAAACCAACTTGACCACAAAAGAGGTTATATTGTTTCATATAACATAAAATTCATGACCTTTAGGTGAGCATCAGGGGGCTTCAGATGTGGCTTGTTGGGGGCTCTGGTTCCATTTCTCTGTTTATAACAGCTCTTTATCTATGTTAGCTTCATCCTTAGACTGGCCCTTATAAGACAACTAAGTGGTAAGACACTATCTGTTGTCCTTCCCAATCCCTGTTACTTCCATGCTAGGTGGAGCCTTATCCTTATTAAGAGTGAATCTTAGTTTATTGGGCTGCCATAACAGAATACCAATAGCTGGGTAATACACACACACACACACACACACACACACACACACACACACACACACATAGATATAGATATAGATAGTCTCGGGCTGGGATTTAGCTCAGTTGGTAGAGCACTGTGTTGCAGTCTCTGAGGACCCGAGTTCAATTCCCAGCACCGCAAAAATGGGAGAAGGGCCTGGCAATCCACTCCCAAGGCAATCCTGAAACAGTCAGCAATTGAAAACTCTATGAGGGTCACTATGAGTCGGATACTGACTTGACGGCACCTAACAACAACAACAACAGCATATAGTCTCAGAAATTCATTTCTCAAGGTGCTGGAATTTGGAAAGTTCAAGATTGAGATGTTAGGAGATTCGGTGTTTAGTGAGAATCTGCTTCCCTGTTTGTAGATGACATCTTTTTGCTGTATCTTCACAAAGATACAAGGGACAAGGCAATTATTTAGGGCCTCATTTAAAGGGTACTAATCCCATTCATGAGGACTCTACCCTGTGTCCTAATCACCTCCCAAGGTCCCTATGTAGTAATACCATCACCTTGATGGTTAAGATTTCAGTATTTGAATTTGGGGGGTTAAATGTAAACATTAATTTATAACCTTCTATTCCCATTCTCAAAATGTATTTTTCATAAGCAAAATTTCTTCCACAAAGCCCCAAAAGTCTTGTCACCCCAGTATGAAATAAAAATTTACATATCATCTAAATCATAAATCAAATTTGCATGAGACTCAAAGTACGTACAGTTCATTCTGAGGCAAATTACTAAGCAGTTGTGAACATGTGAATTCAAACATATTATATGTTTCCATTGTAAATGATGCAACTTCATGAGTACCTGGGAAAAATAGGGAAATATAACCTATAAATGCATACAAGTTATAGTACATATTAATCAAAAGGTTCCACAAACTTTGTAAGTTGATGAACTTATAACCAAAATGATGTAATAGTTACATAATGGAAAAAGGAAATGCTATATTACTTGATACACCACCAACATTTATCAATAAAAGGGAAAAAAGAAAAAGCAAAGATCAACACTGCTGCTCCAAAAGGGACAAATAAGAAGGAAGAATGGAGCAATAGTTCCCAAGCAAGTCTAAAACCCAATAGGTCACATGGCATTAGACTTTAACTCCTGAGAAAAATCTTCTTTGGCTTGATTATCTGCCTTCCAGCTCCACTGTGGTGTCTCTCCCACTTTCTGAACCCACTGAGGTGGTAGTCCTGTCCTATAGCTTTGCTGGACAGAGCTTGGGACCCTCTGACTCCAGGCAATCCCGTCTCCATGTCTATGGTGGGTGCCAACAACGCTGCACTGGGGCCTGCCAGAGTTTCACCTGGGGAAGCAAAAGGCAAGTGGTGCCCGTGTGGAGAGCAGAGCCTCCAGGGGAGGGAGCACAGGCAGCACAGGCCAAAGTCCTGCAGGTACAGGCAACCCCCCCTTCCCATTCTTCCACTCTCTTGCACAACAGTTACTGGCTTGAGATGGCTAACTGATCTTACCAATGATTATTTAAGCATACACTTAGTTTACTTTCCAGAGTAAGATTCCTCATTCTTTGCAATATGGACAGGCTAAAAATGTTACTGTCTGCAGCCATACCACCTGGGCTTCCAATCCCATCTGATCTCAGAAGTTAGCAGGGTCGGGCCTGGTTAGTTCTTGGAATGGAGACCACTTGGGAATAGTAGGTGCTATATGCTTAGGAGAAGGATCTGGGCAGCCCACTCCCAAAACAATCTGCCATCAAAAACCATATGACGCACTGATATAGTGTACAGCATGGCATAGTATGTGGGAGTGTTTTGTTTTGTTGCATGTAGGGCCGAAGTAAGTCATGACTTCACGACATCTAGCAACAACAACAACAACAAAATGCTACAAATCTTTAAATTCTGCTTCTTTTCTTGTTTTTTTCATTGTTGTTCATCTGTTTTGTTGTTGTTTTGAGACAGAATCTCACTAGTTTGTCTAGGTTGGTTTTGAACTCAAACTCAAGTGATCCTCTTGCCTCAGCCTCCCAAATAACTGCATTCCACTGAGTCTCGTCTGCTTCCTTTCAGATTAACAATTTCCTTTAAGATACTTCTTCTCTTATTTTAGTATAAAAATTCAAGAAGACTCACTATACTTTCAATGCTTCACTTAGAAATTTCCTAGCCAAATACCCAATTTCATAATTCATAGATTCTACCTTCCTCAAAACACTGGAACATGAACAAAATTCATCAAAGTGCTTTGCTACTTTATAGCAAGGATCCTTTTCTCCAATTTCTAATAATGTGTTCCTCATTTCTATCTGATATCTCATCACAAAAGCCTTTAATTTCCATATTCTACTAATGTTCAGGATTTCTTAGATATTTTCTAACATGATTGAATCTTTCTAATTCTACTCCTTTTTTTCCCCTTTAGACTGTTACCACAGTCTCCTTGTTATGATTTTGTATTAGTTAGCTATCGTTGTAGTAGAAAAACCAGCACAAACAAACTTATGGAAGAAAAGGTTTATTGGAAGCTCACAGTTAGGTAATCAGTCCATAATGGTGGCAGGACAGGCATGGCAATAGCGGGTGGTGGGACTTGAATCAGAAAACCTTATGGCATCACGGCAGGAGGCAGAAAGAGACCAGAGCTGTTGGTCTGTGTACAAAACCTCCAAAGACCCACTGCCAGGGAGCCACTTCCACAAGCAAGAATCATACTTCCCAAATTTCCATGACCTCCACAAATAGTGCCACCATTCGGGGACCAAATGTTAAAACACATGACCTTCAGGGGACATTTTATATTCAAGCTATGACACTTTGCCCTTAACCTCCAAAAGTCCACGACCATCTCATAATGTAAAATGCATCCAGTCCAACTTCAAGAGTTCTCAAAATCTTAACGGTCTCAACCATGTCAAAAGTCCAAGTCCAAAGTCTCCACCGAGACTCAAGGCAAACTTAGCTATGGATCCTATGCAAAGCAAAAAACAGGTTTCATACTTCTAACATACAATTGTGCAAAGTAAGCATTCCCATTTCAGAAGGGAGGGAAGGCGGAATAGAAAGGGAAGATTGATCTGTAGCAAGTCTGATATCCCACTGGACAGACAAACCTGTGGGTTCAAGTCTGACACATCTGGCACATATGACATCATCTGACACATATGACATCATCTGACATCTGCTATTTAAAATTATTTGGGCCTTGTATCGCTTTGCCCCTATGGCCCTGCCATTTGGAGCACAAACAGCCCTCTGAACTGACCCCAATTTTAGTCAGCAGTTTCCCTGGTTAGACATTTCATGATATTGGCATCTCCAACATCCTGGGGTCTCCAATGCCACTTAGGCTCCACCAGCAAAACTTCACACATCAACCTTTCAGGAAATCTCTGCAGAGCACCCAGCCATGCACCCAACCAGTATACATTGACTGGTCTCACAGATTATGTTCTGAAATCTTAGTGTCAGCCTCCATAACCCTTTAACTCTTGCATTCTTCTTGCCTGCAAAGCCAGCACCACATGGTTGACACCATGAGAGGTAGCTTCACCTTTTCAAAACCTAGCTATAGCAGAGACTTCTGTATACCTAGGCCAAGAAATAATTTTCCTGAGTGGCCTCTTTCTAGCAAGGCTTCCTGTAAACCTTTCAGACACTTTCCCTTCAAATGGGCTTTTTGTTTCACACCTTGGGACTTTAGATGGGAGCGGTCTGGCTGATTCCTTCTGTACCTCAAGGCCATGATTTTTGTTCTTTTTAATGGCCTCCTTGCTCAAACCTGACCTGTTCACAGGAACTTTAGAAAAGTCCTCATCCCCATGGCTTCTTATCTCTTTAAATAATACATTTTCCTGATCTTCCTGTTCTATCGTTTTTTTTTTTTCCATAAATTTGGCTGAACTCAGCAAGCTGTAACCATGCCATGCCTCTTAGATCTTGTTGCCCTTATATTTCTTCTGCCAAGTCAATTAGCTCATTACTTTTAAATTCTCCCTCATTTACATCTTTAGGACATGGAAAAATGCAGAAAATCTCTTTACTCAAATATAACATGGTTTGCCTCTAGTCCAATGTCCTATACAGTCCTCCTTTACCTCTAAAATCCTAGAGTCCCATCTACATTTCTATCAGCAGCAAGATTTTGGTTTTCCTTTCTCTCACCAGAACTGCCCCTCAAGCCCTGCCAACTTCTTTCACCTGCATCTCTAACCTCTTCCAAGCTCCTCCCACAAAGAAGTTCCAAAGGCCTAAGAACCACCTGGTTAGATTTCTGTATACCAATGACTCCACTCTCCAGTACCAATTTTCTATATTAATCAGCTGTCATCACTGGAGCAGAAAAACAAACCCAAACTTGTGGAGGAAAAAGGTTTATTGGACACTCACTGTTAGAGGCTCAATCTGTAATGGCAGCAGGACAGGCATGGCAGTAGCAGGCAGCAGGGCCTCTGTCAGACAACCACATGGCATCACAGGGCAGGAGGCAGAGAGACACCAGAGCCATGGTTCTGCGTAAAAAACTCCAAAGGCTCACCCACAGGGAGCCACTTCCACAAACAAGAATCCTACCTCCCAAAGTTCCATGACCTCCATAAACAGCACCACCATCTGGTGACCAAGTGTTAAAACACATGACCTTTGGGGGACATTTTATATTCAAATCATAACAAGTTTGGATCTAAAATGTCTCCCAAAACTTCATGGGTTGAAGGATTGGTCCCTAATGCAGCAATGTTCAGAGGTAGGGCTTTAAGGAAGTGGTTAAATCATGAGGGTTCTGATCTTACCAAAGAATTAATCCAGTCATGGGTTCATAATTTGATAAGCTATTGAAAAATGATAGAAACTTAGCAGGTAGGACCTAGTGGAAGGGAGTGGGTCCTTGGGACATGACCCTGGAAACTATATCTTGTCCTGACCTCCCTTGTTCCTGGCCACTATGGCTAAGCAGCTTTGTTCCATCTTGCCCTCTCCACCACATGTTCTCACCCACCACAGGCTCAGACACAACAGAGCCAAGTGACCATGGACTGAAACCTCTGAATCTGTGAGCCAAAATAAATCTTTCCTATTTTAAATTGTTTCTCTGAGACATTTTGTCACAGTAATGGAAAGCTGATTAATCCTCTCCCATAGCAGTCTACTCATGGTAGTGAGACTTTTTCTAGATACACCCCAGAATTCTCCCAGCCTTTACCCAGTTCCAAAGCTACTTCCCCATTATTAGGTATTTGTTATAGTAGCCACTGCCTCTCTCCGCATGGTACTGATTTCTGCCTTCGTCCATTTGGGCGGATAACATAGACTGGGTGGTTTCGGAACAACAGCAACTTATTTCTCAAAGTTTAAAAGCTTGAAAGGCTGAGCACATGCTTGTTAGTCTAGTGACTCTGGAGGCAGAGGCAGAAGGATCACAAATCTGAGACCAGAAGCAGCCTGCACAACTTAATGAGACCTTGTCTCAGAAATAAAAAATAAAAAAGGGACTGAATGGTGCAGCTTAATGGTGGATCACTTGCCTAGCTTTTGTAAGGCCTTGGATTCAATCTCCTAATATTTAAGAATGGGAGGACTTGGTAATCTCCTCCCAAAGCAAACCCGAAACAATCAGACATTGAAAACCCTATGAGGGTCTCTGTGAGTCAGACTCAACTCAATGACACCTAACAACAACAACATTTAAGAAAAGAAAAAGATGCTAGAAGTTCAAGATCAAGGTGCTGGCTGATTTCATGTTTGGTGAGGACTCATTTCCTGGTTCATAGATGGTAGCTTCTTGGTGAATTCTCACATAGTAGAAGAGGTGAGGTGTCTCTTTTGGACATTTTTTCATAAAGGCATGATGCCTCTGGCTTCATAACTTAATTGTCTCCCAAAGGTCCCATCTCCTGTTACCATCACCTTGGGTGTTTGCATTTCAACACTGAATTTTGAGGGGATACAAATACTTTGTCCATAGAAGTGTGTAACAGAGTCCCTGATTTCAGAGAAAGTGGGCTGTGAGCTTGTTTAGAGGCATGTATACAGAAAGGGTCTGGAAAAACACATGGCTTTGGAGATATTTAAATGACAGTATTCCTCGCATGAAGACATATGAGGACAAAGGGTTTCTTGTGCCTTGTGCACTCTATACCTATTGGCCCTGAACATGAATGTGAGGTTAGGGTTGTGATAACAATGAAGTAAAGCAAAGCATGGAGACATCATCTCAAAACCCTTGAACTAATGCCAGAAACCTCTCATTTCCTTCACAATGGTAAACTACTTTTTCTTTGTTGTTGTTACTTTTAGCTAAAGCCATTCTTGATTAACCCTTAACTGATATTGTGCTTCTGGGTCATACATGAGCCCATGGCACACGTACCTGCACCTAGGTAAGTGCTGCAGTACCCAATGTGTGGCACTTGCCTGGAGGTCTATTTTGACCCTGCAATACCAGTTAAGGGTTAACACAGACTACCAGCCTCAATGAGGGTTACATGCTTCCTCATTTACATCCAATGAGAGAGAAGATATGATTATAACCACTGAATAAAAGCCCTAAGCTGGGTGCTATGGCACATCTTTGTAATTCTACTATTCAGGAAGCAAAGGCAAAAGGATCATGAGTTCAAAGAGAGAGGAAGCCTATGCAATTTAGCAAGACCTTGTCTCAAAAATAAAAAATGGACTGCGGGTGAAGCTCAGTGGTAGAGCATTTGCATAGCATGCATGAGGCTGTGAGTTTAACCCCATAGTACGACAAAAATAAGTAAATAAATAAATAAATATAAAAAATAAATAAAAGCCCTAAACCACTCTGATTGAACCAACCACTCTGATTGAACCACCCACTCTGAACCATCCATGCATCACTGTGGCCCTGGGGATGACCTAACCCTGATTGCCTTAGTCAAAAATGGGGTCAAGCCCTCCCAAACCAGATGGGGAAGGCATGATAGCATCTTATTCAGTTTAGACTGTTATAACAAAGTACCATTATAAACTGTTATAAACAACAGAAGTTTATTTCTCACAGTTCTGGAGGCTGAAAGTCAAAGACCAAGTTGCCAAAGTAGCTGGGTTCTATAGAGGCCTACCTCCAGCTTGCAGAATACATTCTTTTCATTGTATCGTGTGTGTGTGTGTGTGTGTGTGTGTGTGTGTGTGTGTGTGTGTGTGTATGTGTGGTACTGGGGAGGGCTTGTACCCAGGGCCTTCTGCATATTTTCTAAGTACTCTACCACTGAGTTGCCCTCTTTTCAAAATTTTTTTATTTTGAAACAGGGTCTCACTAAGTTGCACAGACTCCTTTTCTCCTTGAACCTGCGATCCTCCTGCCTCTGTCCTGCCTCTGTCTCACAAGTTGCTGGGATTACAGGAATATACCACCACACCAGCCTCATTGCATCTTTACGTGTCAGAAAGAGGGCAAGAGATCTCTGGATTCCCTTTTATAAGGGCACTAATCCCATTCATGAGGGCCCCACTTTTCTGTCCTATTTACCTCTCAAAATAAGGCCCTAGTTCCTTATACTATCGCCTGGGGAGATAGGATTTCAAAATATGAATTTGAAGGTGACACAAATATTCAGTATTACAGTTTGGGAGAAAATAACCACAACATCTACCACACACTTAAAATCACATAAGCAAATACTAACAAGCATTGTGATGGACATGGAGGTGTACCATTCAGATATTTCTTCAAAACAATTTTCTGGTATGCATATATAGAGCTGACACCTTCCAGCTGTGATATATGTGGACATACCATGGTACTCATACCAAGGCAGAGGTACTAAGTCCAGGCCCAGCCTGCTCATTATTGCTGTTTGTAGTTAAGTGCTATTGAGTTAGGTCTAACTCATAGTGACCCTCATGGGGTTTTCAACGGCTGATTGTTTTGAGATTGTTTCAGAAGTGGATTACCACATTCTTCTCCTGTTTTGGTGATGCTGGGGGTTGAAATAGGGTCCTCAGAAGGCAGCACAGCACTCTATCAACTGAGCTAAACCCCAGCCCCTGCTCACTGTAAGACTTCTCTATTTTTCTATTGCTCTTGGGCTCCCTATCAGCATGGCTGAGACTCTTCCTCTTAATCTTTTTCTTCTCCTTTCACTGGATTAAATCTTAAAAGTAGTCTCATGCCTCACTCCCCAGCACTCCCATGCACACCACTCATACTACTTCTTCCTTTTATTCATCATAAACAGCTTTCTTAATGAATCCCTAACAACTAATTCTTTCATTGCATCTAATCCTCAGAGGCCCAGAAACCAACACCTACTGCACAATTCACTGCTGCATACAGTTGAGCTTATAACTGCACTGAAAGTGAGAGCCTCTTTCAATTTTGTACAGTGGGGGAATCATTTGCCTCCCAAGTCCCAACCCTATGACACAGTAAGTATTTTATCCTTTAGTGGGCTATATGTTCTCTGTCACAAATAATCTACTCTGTCACTGTAGAGTGGAAGCAACAATTGCTGTTGTTATGTGCTGTCGAGTCAGGTCTGACTCATAGCAACCCTCATGGGGTTTTCAATGGCTGAATGTCTCAGGATTGCTTTGGGAGTGGATTGCCACATCCTTCTCCCATTTTTGTTGTGCTGGGGATCGAACCCAGGGCCTCAGATAGTGGATAGCGGCACTCTACCAGTTGAGGTAAATCCCAGCCCCAAAGCAACCATAGACAATATATAACAAGTGCACTTATGTATGTTCCAATAAAACTTATTTAGAGAAACAGGTAGCATCCAAATAGGCACCATGAGCCATAGTTCTCTGACTCTCGTATAGAAAGGACAGATTAGAGGACAAGAGAAAATGGATTTAATTAAATAGTTCAGATGAAAAATAATGGCAAGCTGGCTATGGTAGATAGAGAAGATGAATGAAAGGTTTTAACTTTCTCCATACTATAAAATTAGTATACGTTGGTTGTTAAAAAGTGACATTTATAGAAAAATACAAAGATAAAAATAATTAGCAATAACTTCTCAACTTATAGAAAATCATGGATATCTTTTCCTCTGTAGGTATTCTTTTCAGTAATTTTCTATGTATATATTACCCAATTCTATGTAGTTATGTGTTATTTTATCTTATTTGCAGTACTGGGGATTGACCCCAGGGCCTTGTACTTGCTTGCAAGCACTGCACCCCCAGTCCATTTTTTTTTTTACTTTTTAATTTGAGACAAGGTCTCATTATGTTGTGCAGGCTGCCTCTGTTCTTGAACTTGGGATCGTCCTACCTCTGCCTCCAGAATAGCTGGTACTACAGGCATGAGCCACCACACCCGGCATTATGTTATTTTTATTCAATATTCAGCATGTCCCTGTACCACTAAAAATTCTTTAAAGAATTATATTTGATGACTGTACAATATTCTGTTTAGCCATTGTGTAATTTATTTAGTTATTATGTAATCGATGTGTTTAAGATTAATTCCAATATCTTGACAGAAAGGGAGCTTGGGGGTTAATCTGATACGACCTGTTTTCATTGTTTTATAAAAACACATGTCTGAATGATTTCATGGTCTCCAATGTTTGGGAAAAGTTAGAGTTCTTGGCCTTATTCAAAAGTCAAAAGCACATTAACATATCAAAAACACTGAGAAGTCTGTAGTAAAGTGTAAGGACCTTGTTTTAACTGGGTATTTTCGAAGTGCACTTGCTTATTAAATTTAGCCTCCTTTCTCATTCTGGCTAAAGGACATTTATGCTTTAAGGAATCCACTTTGGATTGCCTGCTACGGGGCTGTTTCACTGCAAAATGAAGCCAAAAGGTAAAGCGGTATTAGTATTAGTAAAACGCAGTTTTAGTAAAAATACAAGTGACTTGGTGAATTTAGTAGGAAGATAATGTATGTGAATAAAATATACTTATTTGTTTTCATTATTTATAAAGAATATTTTTATTGAAATAAGGGAAGGAAGCAAAAATATGTCAAATAAAGATTATAGATGGCCACTGAGCTGAGGCAAGAAACTAATTTACTAATCGTGCTACGATTGCAGTCTCAAAGAAAATGAAAGTTGGAACTCATCAGGTTAAGAGTTATAGATTTCTATAGTTAGAAAGGAATGATAAATGATGAGAACAGGTGCAAAAATTTCAGAATGGAAGATAACAGCCAAATATTATTTATATTTTATTATATATCAAGAGTGTAATGTTAAAATTTTATCTTGAAATATAAATCTAAAGACACATTAATCTGTGCCTGCATTTCTGAAACAGTGAGCTCCTCAGATGAAATTGGCACTCTGTGCATTTGTCAGTTCATTGATACTCTTGTCACTTTGTAGAAACAGAAAAGTTAATGAACATTTTCTATTTTCCAAGGAGTTCTGCTTCTTCCTTTTTTCCTCATGAACTCACATGAGCATTAGTCAGTTGAATATTCTTTTGTTGGGCATAGTGATTTCAGCAGCTGTCTGTGAAAGGAAATTGCTATTTTATAACCAATGACAAAAATTAATTTTGCATTTCTAAATACAAGGAAACCATATAAAACATCACCAGTGTCAATAGAGGGGCTGGGATTTAGCTCAGTTGATAGAGCGCTACTCTGCAGTCTCTGAGGTCCTAGGTTCAGTTCCCAGCACCCCAAAAATGGGAGAAGGACATGGCAATCCATTCCCAAGGCAATCCCAAAACAATAAGCCATTGAAAATCCTATAAGGGTCGCTATGAGTCAACAACAACAACCACAAGTGCCAATAGAAGGGGCAAACCCTAGGCTATATCATATTTAATCAACTTTTAGCCTCTCACGTTAGGAAGTTGAAGAACATTTTATAAAGAGCCTAAATTAAATGTCATTCACCTTGCAAATGGGACCAAAGAATTTACATAACATTTTTATTTTTAATACTAGCCATAGTCACCTTTATCATAAATAGTTCAAACGGAAAAATAAATAAATAAAATCATAGAAATGCTACATAGATATTATACTTGCCTTAGGTTGTTAGACAGGAAATGATGAACATAAAAACCATGTGCATGTTTTACAAATAATATGCAGTCATATTTGCATATATGCATACATGTATCAATTTGGTTGACATTCCAGCAAAAATATCTGTGCAAAACATTTTTCCTGTCACTTCCTATGTGTCAATAGTAAACTCTCTGTCATGATCTCAACTCAGTCTGGAATACTCAGTAATAATTAAATCTAGTAAAATATACATTCCTTCTATCATCCTTAGTAATTCATTGCCTAACCTCTTTCATGACTGACATTCTGAGCCCATTCACATTTTTGAGGAGACGGGACAACAGCATTTTTATATTTATAACTCAAATCTACTGGTCTTTTTCTAGATTATGTTTACCAAATATCTCTTTTCTATGCAAATTGCATCTTGTTCTTCCTCCAACTGGAACAGACCAGCATTTATAAAAGTGACCAAGTCCATGTAGGGAGTTTTGAGTTTATTGTAGAAATCGTAACTATAGATTTTTCTAATTTTTTTAAGAAAGAAAGTTTTGAGGGTGAAAAAGGTATCCTGGCCCCTATCATCCTGTTTCTTACACTGCTGTTCCTTTAACAGAATGCCATCTGTCAATATTTGGGCATGGGACACTGGTACTTCTTCCCATTTCCCTTTACAAAAGTACATGTCATTCTCATCAGAATCGAGGTATTTCTTTCAATATCATGTGCTCATCTAGGGATGGCACTACAATTTCCTTGAGTAAAGTTTACTTTCAAATGAGTTATAAAAGAGAGGGTAAAAAAAAATCCCCTTTTCCTGTAAGTGATAGAACAGATCCCAAATATGTGAAGTTGGTGGGATATTAGAATTGGTTTTCTACATTAAATTTATATCATTATAGAATCCCAGTATGAACAGAGCATCATAAGTCAGCATTTCCTTCTCTTTTCTCCATACAAAAGCAACAAAGTAAATGAAGAAAACTTCTGTAAACATCATATTCAGTGAAAAGATAGGAGAGAAATATAACCAACAAATTCTAAAGTACATATAAGGGTCATAAAGCTTTGAAAGAAAACATGTCAGGAAATCTTGGTGTCCTTAGATAGGACACAGAAAGTCTTAGCCACAGAAGAAAAACATAATGAATTAGACTTCTTCAAAGTTGAAACTTTTGCTAGTCAAAGACACTGTTAAAAAAAAAAAAAGACAAACAGCACATGGCGAGGATATTTGTCATATTCATGGATATCTGGTAAAGTGCTTGTATTCAGAATACAGAGAATATCTACAGTTCATTAGAAATTAGCCATATCACAAAGTCTAAAGGTATAGTCTTCCACTTAACCCCTGTCATGGTTCAAACCTAAAATGTCTTCCAAAGGCTATCTGCTTTAAAGTTTGGTCCCCAGCTGATGGCACTGCTTATGGAGGCCATGGAACTTTGGGAGGTGGGATTCGAGCTCTGAAGCAGTGGCTCCCTGGGAGAGTAAACTCTCTCTGACTCCTGCCATGGGCACTGCTGCTGCCTGCTACCTGTCCTGCTACCATTATGGATTGGCCCTCTGACTGTGAGAACCTCAATAAAAGATCTCTTTACCTGTAAGTTTACTTTAGTTGGTTTCTTTGCCACAGTAACAATGAACTGACTAATGCAGAAAATTAGTACTGAGAGTGGGGTAATTGCTATGCAGAAACCTGTCCATGTGTTTCCTGGGCTGTTAGAACTTTGTTGGAGTTGTTTGTAAGAGAGTCTAGAGATGTGGGCAAGAGAAGCCCTTGAATGCTGTAAGTAGGTCTTGAGGGTCAGTTCTGATAAAAGTTAGGAACACCAGAATAGTGCCACTGACAGAAACAAGGATGGGACTCACAGGGTTTCAAAGGAAAATGTAGAATCTAAGGGAACTGAACTACAAGCAATCCATGTTACATTCTAGCAAAGAGACTGTTTGCATTCAGCCATGTCCTAAAGATTTAAGTGAAGCTGAACTTAAAAGTAATGAACTACTTAACCTAGTGAAGGTAATATCATGAGGGTGGTGAGATATTGGGGATGTGACATGGTTGCTGATTGCTGTATTCAGCCAGATTTATGAAAACACAGAGAAAGTGGCAGAACAAAGAAAAGATATGGAAGATGTGAAGTTTCAAAAGGGTAAAAAGCTGTTGCCTGTCTAAAGTTACTGGGAACAGGCCTGGTTTAGCCAGGTGGCCTTAATTGTGACTGATATGGTACAGTAAGGGAAGCCTTTCCCACCCAACTATTTCTCTGAGACAAAAGAAATTCTCACAGGGCACAGAAGGAGTAGGCCAGACACCTCCTATCTGAGGCCCCATGATACAAAACAAAGCAAAAACAAAACAAACATTTGAAAAGAAAATATCTGAAAGGTGACTGCCTCTAGGATGCCCTGCTAAAAGGGGCTGCCCAGGGAAATGTTTTCTTAGCTTGGGCATACAGAAGCCACAGCTGCAGCCATGGTCCAAATGGGCCCAGCTCCCTCTCAAGCTAGCAGTAACTCTTGGCAACATCCACATGGTGCTGCTTTTTGCAGACATGTAAAATGTAAGAGGAAGGGGTTATAGAGACTGCCACCTAGGTTCCAGAAGAGAGACTGAGAGGCCAGGCAATGTGTACCTGGGTCAGGTGCACTATAGAGATCCTCTGAAGTACTGATGTGTGAATCTTTGAGGGTGGAGCCTAAGAAGCGATGGGGACCCCAGAATGTTGGCTATGCCAGCAATGTGAAGCATCTGTCAAGGATAGATGCTGGCAAGAAATGGAGCCAGCCTATGAGGGCCATCTGTGCTGCAAATGAGAGAGCCTTGTAAGTGAAGCTCCACAATGCTATTTGAACTCAGATGATGCCAGATGCCAGATTTTAACCAACTAAGTTTGCTGGAAGGACATTAGCCTTGCTACAGGCCAACCAGTCCTTTATGTGTCCCCATTCCTCCATTTTCAAATGGAAATGCTTATTCTGTGCTATCATATGTTGGAAGTATGTAACCTGTTTTGATTTTGTAGGGACCCACAGCTAAGTTTCCCTTGAGTCTCAGTGGAGACTTTGGAGTTGGACTTTTGAACATGGATGAGACTATTAAAATTTTAGGGACTTTTAAGTTGGACTAAATACAAAATGCATTATGGGATGCCCATGACCTTTGGGGGACAGGGACAGAGTGTCATGGTTAGAATCTACAGTGTGCCCCAAAGGTCATGTGCTTTGATATATAGTCGCCAGTTGGTAGTGCTGCTTGTGGAGGCCATGGAACTTTGGGAGGTGGGATTCTAGCTTTGCCAAAGTGGTTCCTTGGCATTGGGGTTTGGGAGTTTTATACCAGACCAGCAGTTCTGGTAAGCTCTCTCTGCCACTCGATTGCCATGCTATGAGGTCATCTGACACAGGCCCTGCTGCCTTCCACCACCTGCCACCAGCTCCGCTACCATATTGACTGATCTTCTAACTGCAAATGCCCCAATAAATCATCATTTTCTCCACAAGTTTGCCTTGCTCAGTTTCTCTGCCACAGTGACAATGAGCTGACTAATACAATCACCCTCACTTCTTTGAGAAGCTTCAAGTCTAAAGGCTCCCCAAATCACCATCAGGTTTGATCATCTGTTGGTAGTACCCACTCACAGAGCTCACTGAAAAGCTATTATACTGAGGATATAGTTAATTATAGACAGACAATACAGAATATCAACCAAAGGAAGAGACACATAGGCAAAATTCCAGCACTGATACGTGACAATATGTATAACTGCTACCAATCTGGGAAGCACAACAAGGTAAAAGGGTAAAGTCACCTATAAAAGGAAAAATTAGGCTGGCTTCAGATTCTCTAAAGAAGTTTTCAGCTTCTCAGCAAGTTAAGATACTGAAGAAAAGAAAAGTGCAAGCCAATGAATTTATAGTCAGCCAAACTTTTATTTCCAGCAAGTGTAAAGACAGACAAAAGTTTTGAACATGCAAAACTCAGGAAATAAGAGAAGCACTCCTAAATTGGAAGAGTAAAAACATCCAAAAATCTGCTCTCTACAAGAGCAACAAAAATCCTGGCAAAAAATATTGAAACCAACTTTTTCAGCACTCTGGAAATTAACCAAAGGCTTGTAACAATCAGAAGATCATGTATTTTTAAAAATGGCTGAATATTGATAAGAACAGTGAACTCTGTGGTGTTTTAACTTCCCTATACCTATCTCTCCTTCCCCAAATATGTAATAGTAGAAACTCAGAAGCCTCAGAACTATGGCATTCAGAAATCTCTTCTTTATTTGACCTGACTCAGGCCACACTCCATAAGAGAAACTGAATCCTCAGGTCAGTTATTGAAAACAGTCATTGCCAATTGCTTAATATTGCAGCTGCCTGACACAGTGATACAGGTTGGGGGAAATGAGACACTGGTCAAGATAATTAAAAGGGATGTTTGAGTAATGAGAGGTCCATAGAGGTTTTGAAAAGTTTTGACATATTCCTGGGAATTTACAAGGTGATATATGCATGCAGGGCTATGTGTATGACCAGGAGAAATCTGAAAGATACTAATCTCTCAACTGTGTCTGATAAGGAGGTTCTACACAAACAGAAAGTAAAAGCTCGAGCAGAGTTGTAAACTTCCAAAGTAGTGAATGTGAGCCCCAGTGCACATGTGCACACACACATACACTCACACACATGTACACACAGAGTCCCTCAGCAAACAATGGGAAACATGACTCAGGCATTTAAGGAAATCTGTTCACTTGTTAATTGACCATTAAGCTGGAGTTTAGCTCAGTTGGTAGAGTGCTACTATGTACTCTTTGAGGCCGCAGGTTTGATCCTTAGCACTGCAAAAATGGGAGAAGGACCTGGTAACCCACTCCTGAAACAATCCCAAAACAATCAGCCATTGAAAACCCTATGAATAGCACAGAAGCACTGACATAGTGCTGAGCATGGCACAGTGTCAGCTAGTGTTTCAGTCTCTTGTATACAAGGTTGCTAACAGCACCTAACAACAACAACAACACCAATAAACCAACCAAATACAGACTACAAAGATAGCATGTAGATAGAATAAAACCAAAGACAAACAAAAATCATTTTAAAATAAAAATTAAAAAAGAGGATTTCTCCAAGTAAGTCATTAAACAAATAAACATCATCAACAACAAACACAGAAGAAGGAAACTATTAGTCAATGTTGTTGAGAAAAAAAGAATAAGAACAGGAAGAGGAACAAGAGAAGAATTAGGAGGAGGAGAGGAGGAAGAGGAAGAAGAGGAGGAGGAGGAGGAAGAAAAGGAAGAATAGGAAGAAAAAGAAGAAGAAGAAGAAGAAGAAGAAGAAGAAGAAGAAGAAGAAGAAGAAGAAATGAGGAAGAGGAGGAGGGGCAAACGCAGAGGAGGAGAAAGAGGAGGAGGCGGAGGAGAAGGAGGAGGAAGAAGAAGATAGTTTTTAAGGAATTGGCTAGGGAAGTTGTCAGGGCTGATAAGTCTGAAGTCTCATGGTCCATGGTCAGCCAGCTGCAGACCCAGGGAAGCTGATGGTGTTTTTCTGTTCTGAAGGTTGGT
The DNA here is from genome assembly GCA_007922755.1 of Pedetes capensis. Classification (NCBI taxonomy): domain Eukaryota; kingdom Metazoa; phylum Chordata; class Mammalia; order Rodentia; family Pedetidae; genus Pedetes; species Pedetes capensis. The sequence goes on along the minus strand of VMDO01000373.1, from coordinate 180,708 downwards.
AGATTCAAAATCCAGGAAAAGCCTGTGTTTCAGGGCAAGTCTGAAGGCACAAAAAAAAAAAAAAAAAAAAAAAAAAAATTCTATCCTGAAAGTTATCGGGCTGCTTCTTATTATGGAAAAGTCATCCTTTTTTGTATTCAGACACCAAATGTTAAAATTGTGTGTTTTTAATTTTTACAAAAATAGTTTAAAATGTAATAAAAATAATAAATTAAAATCTGGGCATGGTGGTGCATGCCTGTAATCCCCGGAACTCAGAAGGCAGAGGCAAGAGGATCACGAGCTTGAGGCCAGATGCAGCCTACATAACTTAGTAAGACCCTGAGTCAAGATAAAAATTTCTAAAAGTGGCCTGGGGATGCAGTCCAGTGGTAGAAGACTTGCAAAGTATGTACAAGGCACTGGGTTCAACCTCCAAGTATTACAAAAAACCCCAATAATAATTAATTAACTTTATTTCTAAAAATTTTTTTGAATTTTGATATTAATTATAATATATTATGTTTTGCCTTTTAATTTTACTATATAATTTATAACATTTTAGAATAAAATAACTTTTGAAAACTAATATTATTTATTGATATTTGACTAAAATTTTTTTTAAAAATAGTTTCAAGTTTCATATACTTGAGATCCTACTACCTTTTATATTGAACACTTAGATCATGTTTGGAAATAGAAGTAATTTTTGTGAAAATCTCAATTATTACAATAGAATTTTGTTCATGTATCACAGGACATGGGAAACAAGGAGAATGGAGATTAAATGCTTAATAGGTAGGCATTTTCTTTTGAGTTCATGAAAATGTTAGTAATTAGAAAAGGGTAATGGTTGTACAACATTATGACTATAGTAAGTACCACTGAAATGATCACTTTATCTTCTGTGGATTTAATCCAAATAATATTAAAACAATAAGATTGACAAATCCTTAACCAAACTAACCAAAAGAGGGAGAAGATACAAATTTATATAACTAGAGATGAAAAAGGTGTCATCACCACAGATACCAGTGGAATATAGAGGATCATTAGGGAATAACTTCAGAACTTATGTTCAAAAAGAAAAGAAAAGAAAAGAAAAGAAAAAATTTAGAAGAAATGGATAAATTTCCTTACATTTATGACCTACCAAACAAATCAAGAGGTTATAAATAATTTAAATAGACCTATAATAAGCAATGGGAAGGACTCAGCAACCCATTCCCAAAAAATAACCATGGACTGGCAGAATATTGTGAAAATGGCTATACTACTGAAAACAATATATAGATTCAGTGCAATTTCCATCAAAATTCCAATGACAGTCTTTCACAGAAATACAAAGAACAATCCTAAAACTCACACGCAAGCACATCAGACTCCAAATAGTCAAAGTAATCCTAGGTAGAAAAAGCAATGAAAGAGGCATCATATTACTTGATATCAAATTATACTATAGGGCCATAGTAACAAAAACAGGATAGGATTGGCACAAAAAACAGACATGAAGAGAATAGACTAGAAGACCCAGAAATAAACCCATGCAGCTACAGACACCTCATTTTTGACAAAGGTGCCAAAAAAACATATTGGAGAAAAGATGCCCTCTTCAACAACAGGTGCTGGACAAAATGGATATCCACATGTAGAAGAATAAATTACATCCCTATCTCTCACCCTTTAAAAAAGCAATTCAAAATGAATCGAATATCTTAATGTGAAACTAGAAACTTCGAAAATACTAGAGGAAAACATAGTGAAAGCACTTCAATATACAGGAATAGGCAAGAGCTTTCTTTAAATGACTCCAATAGCACAGGAAATTGTAAAAGAATTGAAAAATAGGATTGTATAAAATTAAAAAGTTTCTGCACAGCAAAGGAAACAATATAGGAAAGAGAGAGCCCACAGAATGGGAGAAATTTGCCAAGTATCCATCCGATAATGGATTAACATCTACACTATATAAAGGACTCAGAAAATTAAATACCAAAACAGAAATAATCCAGTTGGTAAGTGGGCAATTGAATTGAACAGTTTTCAAAAGAAGTAGTACAAATATCCAATAAATATATGAAAAATGTTCAATATTTTTAGCTTTCAGGGAAATGCAAATTAAAACTACACTGAGATTACATCTCATCCTAGTCAGAATGGTTAACATCAACAAAGTAAACAACAAATGATGGCAACAATATGGGGAAAAAGAAAACTTAAAATGCTGCTGATAGGACCATAAACTAATACAGCCATTGTGGAAATGAATATGGAGGTTCCTCAGGAAACTAATAATAGAACTTTCATATGATACAACCATTAATGCCCATTAATGGATAAATGGATAAAGAAAATGTGTTATATATACATAATGGGAGCCTGCAGCTGTAGCCCTGTGGCATCCGATCCCGTCACATCTCAGAAGCTAAGCAGGGTTGGGCCTGGTTAGTACCTGGATGGGAAACCGCCTGGGAACACTAGAAGCTGTAGGCTTGGGAGAAGGACCTGGCAACCCCCTCCCAAAAATCAGTCTGCCATTGAAAACCCTATGAACAGCAGAGAAGCACTGACAATCGTGTTTCACTTGTACTCAGGGTTGCTATGAGTCGGATACCGACTCGACGGCACCTAACAAACAAACAATACATAATGGAGTATTATTCAGCCATAAAGAAGAATAAAATTATATCATTTACAGAAAAATGGATGGACTAGAGATCACCATATTAGGTGAAATAAGTGAGACTCAGAAAGACAAGTACTATGTGCTTTATCTGATATGCACAATTTAAATAATAATTTTTTAAAGATATGAAAGAAGAGGACTATTTAGGGAGAGAGTGGAGCCAGAAGGAGCAGATAGGGGGTAAAAAAGAGTGAAAGAGGATGAATATTATCAAAGTACATTGCATACATGTGTGATAATGTCATGATGAAACATATAATATATGCAAGTGTTATACACTAATAAAAAAGAAATAAATAAAACACATAATTGTTTACCTATCAGTAAGTAGAGGTTTACCTACTCACTGATTTCTTAATGTATATCCAATAAAATATAGTCTGATAAAATACAAGAAAAATACAAAAGAGGAGTTTACTCTTAGTGCAAGCACACATCTTAAATTAATAAGCATAACACAAAAAGGGCTGAAGTTTAGCTCAGTGGGTAGAGTGCCACTCTGCTGTCTCTAAGGCCCGAGGTTCAATCCCCAGCACCACAAAAATGGAAGATGGGCCAGAAGGATATGGCAATCTACCCCCAAAGCAATCCTGAGAAACTCAGCCTTTGAAAACCCTACGAGGATCACCATGAGTGAGACTTGACTCTATGGCACCTAACAGCCACAACAACAGCACCACAAAGACTTGCATACTATATGACTGCCATAGAAAGGCTAAAGGATCATGGAGTAAATTTCAACTAAAATTGCTGGGGCTATTTAGAACTCTACCTTGAAATAACATTTGGCCAAAATGACTTTTTGTCTTCTTGAGTCATTACACTCAGTTTTACCTTCCAGAAATAATCTTAGGCACATGACAAAAATCCTCTGTTAGCCCCATCTACAAAATAATTGTTATTCTCAGTTCGCCACAAAAAGTTAGAGACTACAGACATTAAAAAGGTCAGAGAAATGACCTTCATCTCTTTTATAGAAAGAAAAACCTTTCAGCACTCTTGACTCCAGCTGTACTAAGGGCTGATGTTACATTACAATTCTAGGAGTGTATGATTGACAATACTGCATGATAGCCCATCCAAAAAATTAATCTGTGTTGGAAACAGTGAGACACCCAGGAGACACTCAGTCAGTGGGCTCTTTTTCACTTTTTGTTAGAGATTTTAAGGATTACACTGATTCTCCTGTCCTTGAGAAAAGATAGCATGCAGATATCAGAGCAGCATCTTATGTCTGAATTTTCAGCAGGTCAGCCATCTGATCTGGGGGCTTTAGTCTTCTTCACAATGATACTAAAATGTCAGTTTTGTCAAAAGATACTATCATATCCATGCCAGATACCTGGGTGGTGGGGCCACACTGGGCCATGAAGGTACTATCTCTGATGATAGAAGAGCTTGAGATGGGATCACAGGCATCATTGATATGTCCAAAGCATCCTCCTTTGTCAGCCCTTCAGAACCCCCTTCCTAGCCAGGTAGTTCGAGATCATCTTTCATGTCAAACATTTCAAAATGTTATATTACAATTGTTATTCTTCCAGCTAGTGTTGCGTTTTCATGGAGTACAAAGAGCAAAGAGAAGGGCTTTTGAATGTAAACCCTGGGAAGGCAGGAACCAATCCTTCCCCACATCTGATAGCTATATTAGTTCTCAAAGACACAGAGAAAAATCTGAGAGAAGGCATGAAATAACTTTGAAGTTCACACAGACTAAAAACCTAGGATGGCCTCAAAGGTGAGATCTCACACCAAATCCTCATGCCTGCTATTTATTTTCTCCATTCCCTTCAACTTGCAAATAGAGTCCACTCTGACTTAATTGGTGACCTTTGTAATCAAAGGATAAACTGGGTTTTCCATAAAACCAAAGTCATAACTCAGTGTTTCTACTTCTGCCTCTCTTACTGACTCTAAGACCTCGAGGGTGGCCAACTTGCCTTAGCTTGTGTCTTGTAAAATACAAGGGAAAATACCCTTGAGAAGAGAAAACTAAAGTGTATAATATATATATTTACACTCAGCATCTAAGAACACACACACACACACACACACACACACATATACACACACACATATATATCAACATGGCAATAGTTTCAAAAAGGCCCCTCTGCCCTCTTTTCTTCCCCTAAACGACCAGGAAAGTGACAGAGAACACATCCTGAACACAATCCTTTTAGGTTATGAGGCCAACCACGAACAATAGCATCAGAATTGTGCCTTATCTTGAAGGAAAAGATCACAATGACCAGTATTTTACTTAGCATGAGATAAAAACACCATGTGCAGAACAGCCAGGCCTGAGAGCTACCATTTCTTCTCTGACTCTTGCCTGCTGCAGTCTGCCGAAAGACTTTATGGCTGACCGACCCTCAAAAATAGACACTATGATGGTGATATATTGTGGCCCCTGAAGAATTTAATTGTCAAATTGACATTTATCAAAAGCTTTAGCTCATTTAAAAGATAAATTGTGCCAGGTTGGTTCAGATCAAAGAGCCTCTGTCCTTCTCCATTCATGGTGCAGGCTGGTTTCAGCAGGCAAGTCATGTGTGAAAAATGATCCCTTTCCACTACCAGCTCCTGTAAATACTGCACTGGTGACAGATAGTCAGAAATTTAAATGTTAGCTTCCTCTTCAGAAAGTTCTTAAAATAATGGAGGACCCATTGAGACCATTTGTATTTGAAAAGAATGCTAAATAATTTAGCGTTCTGGAGCAGGATGTGCTGTGCTGGGCAGATAAATGATGAAACCCGGGCCCAGGCTCTCTTCAGCAGTTGCCACACTAATTACAGATCAATTACTTCCCAGTTGCTTGCAACCTTATCAAAGAATGGTAAATTTACTGAGAGCCAAGTGTGATAAGATGACTTTTCATTATTATAGTAGATTTGTTGAAACAGCTCCGACACTGAGATTAATAAGCGCTCTCCCAGAGGTAATAGGATTCGTGCACATATAGGGAAAATTTAAGAGCTGAAAACCGGATGCTAGGCGCTATCATAAAAACCCTTCCTCTCATTAATTGTTATCATGAGTGTGTTCACAATGCAGAAGTTAGGCAAGGAAATGACCCATTCGTTGAAACTTGCCCAAAACAATGTAGCTCTTTACTAGAAAGAGGCACAATGAGAATCAAAGGAAAGTAAAAATATTTTGGTTTGGAAGTAAGTGGAGAATTTATCTGTACATAGAGGGGCTGGCTGTGTGTGTGTGTGTGCGTGCACGTACTCTACCAAATTCCATTTTAGTTGGGACAATCACAAAGAGATGGTCTGTCTAGTGTCATTATTAAAAAAATAATGTCATGGTTTTTTAGGGAGATTTGGCAGAATCTCTTCAGAACTGAGACCCATCATGATCACGGATGCTGATGGGGCACAAAACAAATTCCTTCAGGAAAGCAGAACCCTAGGAGAAAAACTAAGGGTCTACAGAGGTCAGGGAATCTTTCAGATGACAGAAAAATATATAATGTTATTAACACAGTACCTAGCTATGAGACACTGCTTTTGTCACTTAGTTGAGAAATCACTCATGAGGCACATCTCATTGAGTTAACTTTAAGACTAGTATACTAACTCTGTTTTTGGACCCCAGGGCTTTGCCCAGGCTAAATACGCACTGTACCTCTGAGCTGTACCCCTGCTTCTCAATCTAGTAACCTTTTATATCTCTTCTGATAATACGGAGTTTAAGTGGGCACTTGTACATCTGTGGAATTGTTTATTCAAATTTGAAAACTATTGCTATCTTAAATTTTCTGGCCTAGTCAGAGAATTCCCTGGGAAATCAAGAGAAAATTCAACCATAACTTAGGTGCCTAGAGTAATGTTTAAAATCCTAATGAAAATGGATGAATAGATATCCTGGGGGGCAATAGCTTCTGAGGAATTGTTGTTATTAAGTGCCCTCATGTTAGGTCCAACTCATAGTGACCCTATGAACAATAGAATGAAGCACTCCCCAACACTGTGCCAAGCACATGATCTTTTTAATGTTTAAGCCCATTGTTGTAACCTCTCTGTCAATCCATCTAGTTGAGGGTCTTCCTTTTTTACACTGACCTGCCACTCTCCCAAACATGACATCCTTTTCTGGGGATTGGTCCTTCCTAATAACATGCCCAAAATATGTATGACACAGTCAGTGCTTCCAGGTGCAACTCTGGTTGCACTTCTTCTGCGATGGATCTGTTGGTTCTTTTGCCAACCCATGGTATATTCACTATTTGTCTCCAGCACCATAATTCAAAAGCATCAATTCTTCTTCTGTCTCCCTTATTCAATGTCCAGCTTTCGCAACCATATGATGCAGCTGAAAATACCATGGCATGAGTCAGAATCACCTTTGTTTTCAATGTGACGTCTTTACTTTTCAACACACTAAAGAGATCTTTTGCATCAGCTTTTCCCAATGCAGTGCATCTTTTGATTTTTTGACTGCTGCTTCCATGGGTGTTGATTGTAGAACCAAGCAAAACAAAGACTTGGACAACCTCAATCTTTTCTCCATTTATCATGCAATTGCTTACTGACCCAGTTGTAAGGATTTTGGTTTTCTTGATTTTGAGGCACAATCTATACCAGAGGCTGTATTCTTTGATCTTCATCAGTAAATGTTTCAAATCCTCCTCATTTTCAACAAGCAAAATTGTGTCATCTACATAATACAGATTGTTAATGAGTCTTCCTTCAAATCTGATGCCACACTCTTCTTTATAAAGTCCAGCTTCTCAGATTATTTACTCACAATACAGATTGAAGTGGTACAGTGAAAGGATACAGCCCTGATGCACACCTTTCCTGACTTTAAAATGGACAGTCTTTTATAAGACATTTTGGTAAAGTCATATTTTTTTTATTTTTAAAGGAAATAAATAAATATAGGGAAAAGGCAAGATCTTTGTGAACTGAATACTTGTTAGGAAAGGGAAGGATGGATGGATTTGTGAGGGAGAGTTCAGTAAGAGATCCATCTCTGTCCTTATTGAGTGCTGCTGATAGGTATGTGAATTGAGTATGTTTTCTATAAATAATGTCTAATTCAACTTTTTAGGAATTCTGTTTAAGCTCTAGATGATCATCTTTATTTTTTGAGTAACCTCAAATTTGAGTAAAATCCTAAAGACAGAAAAAAATTCCTCTCAGCTGGATATAGTGGTACACACCTATAATCCCAGCCCTCAAGAGGCTGAGGCAGGAGAGTTATGAGGCCAGCCTGGGCTACATAGTGACATCATGTCTCAAAAATCAAAATACACACCTACATACATATTTTCTTAAGAAAAGAAGTAAAAAAGAAAGAGAAAAGCATTGCTCCCAGATTACCTCCAAATACAGTGTGAAGCCTTGTGGCTGTTCAATGCCAGTGAGCCTGTTCTTTCCAGGGTAAGCAATGCAAAGTTGAAGACTTTTCAGATGCAACTTGGCAAATTGGGAAAGAGGCCAGGGAAAAGTATATAATATTTAATTTGGACAAATGAAAGATGATAATGATTGTGGAAAGATAAACTTTCCTCCTTCAAACTTAATTCATACACACACAAACTTAATTCAGATGCATCTCTGTGGAAGGGTCTTAGGAGTAATAGTCGACCAGGCAGCACCATTCTTCTAGCAATGTGAGCCACAGACGCCAAGAAAACCAGGTAAAAAGTAAATTAGCATGACATTGATACTAATACTTTCTGTTCAGTTTGCATCTTTTTGCCACTACAAAGGAACATATGCAAAAACTGTGTGCAAATAATATCTTCTTTAAAAAGTTTCCCCATTGAAATCTAAAAGACGGTAGCAGAAACATCAAAAACAAATGTGTGTATTCTCTTCTTAATGAATGTAAGTTAGTCTATTTGTGAGGTGATAAGAAAGAAGAGAAAACTCAGAAAAGGCTTTGAGAATCACACAATGCAGTCTCAGGTCTAAATTTCTCCCCTTTTCCTAGGCCCTGTCTTTTCCTCATCTCTTTTCTCACTTGTGCAGTTTGAGTTAATTAATTCCGGATGGTTATTTGGACACTGCTGCATACTGCTTTGCACATTCTTGTCACAAACTTGTTTTCCCTCATTTTAGAAATCGAGCTGGGAAAACTATAATGTGTGTTCATGTTTGTGTGTGTGTGCATGCACACATGTGTGTGGTGTGTGCATGTAGGTAACTATTACATGAAGGGGGAGGGGGGAAGGGACCTGGTATCATGTGTAAATTACACATGTTGAGAATATTTAATATGGTCTCTCTTGAAGCAGATGTGTTTGATGTATTCAAACACGTGCATATTCAAAAATCATGAGAGGTGTTAGGAAAGCTGATCAGTTCTCTCCACATTTCCTGCCCAGAATGTTAGTACAAAGGATCACTTGATGAAATTGAAGGGCAAAGATTTATTTATGAAGGAGAGGGTGAAAATGAAAGGAAATTCCTCTTCACATTACATTCATTCAACCTTCTGAATCTGCTTCCATGAAAATCCCTGATTTAATACTGTAGTTGGATTTTAATAAGGTTAATTTTCTGAGTGATTGTACCACTTGTACCAGGTTTAGCTGAGATTATGAAAAAAATAATAAAATCTCATCTCTCAGTTGTAAACCATCCTAGAATGATTAATTTGATTCTGTGCAGAATGTTGGCAAAGTCATTCCACGGAAGAGTTGAATTTATTTTCCTTCCTCAGAAGCAGTGCTTTCAGGTCACAATGGAGCTGGAGGAAGGAACTTTTTACTTTAGAAAATCTTATTTATGATAGTCTGAAATCCACTTTGTAAACGAGACTGCTTCATTTTGGGTGTTGTCATTTTCTAAAGCCTCATGTTTAAGTCTCATTTTAAAAATTTATACTTTTTTCATTATAAGAGTAATATATGCTCTTTTAAGAAAACACAGAAAATTGGGGGAAACTCAATATCATTCTCACATGGACCTGAAGTTAACTTTTCATTAAACTTTTCCTTAATCTTGTATGTTCTACATAAAGGACTTTTGCTTGCTGCCTGAATGGTGTGCATAGTATATAATTATGCTTCTTTAGAATTTTGTGCCTTACTTTTCTGACAAAATTTTACCATAAGTATTTTCTATGTTATTGTATAATTTTTATAATGATTGCAATGATTGTAGAACTTTCACTGACATCATAGACTATGGTTTACTTAACCATTCCACTATTATTGAATATTTACTTTTCTGGTTTTTGCTATTGTGTAGAATTGTTTCTTTTTAACAAATTCCTCCTACTAGTGTTATTACCAAGTTGAAAACCATGAATATTTAAAATGAGATCACTGATTTAAACTGCAAATAATTAGGAGAAATAGGTAGATAGGTTGTTTGATTACATATGTTAATACTCAATTATTAAGGCTATCTATAAGAACATCAATTGTATGCCTTCTTGTGTAAAATGATGGCTGCTTCATCATAAAGACAGAATCTGAGGTTCCAATGCCTTTAATGGTGCCCATACCATGAGAAGTGGCTTATCATTTTTATGGGACATCAGTTTCCAAACTGGTTTGTTGACTCTTGCTAGCAAACTTTGGTCATTTTTACATAGCAGATTCTCCAATTCCCCTTATGAAAAACATCTACAATTGCTGCCCTGAAACTTCTTGATGGTATTTTCCTTTCACTACTTGTGGAAAATTGAATTTGCTTTCTTTTTGCTTCTTACAAAATTCAGTAAACTCACCCAGGGACACTCAAGGGCAAATTTGCTAACATAAATAAAGGGAGTTGGGCTGGATTTCAGAATGAATATTTTAGAATGGGGAAAATGTTTTGGGCCACATTAAGTGGATTTGTAAGAGGATAACTGTACCATATGCAGACCTCCTACCCACATCGGCTCTGAGTGGTGTCCTGCTACAGGAACAATCACTCCACTAGGAGGCTTCTGAGTAAGGCTTCAGGAAGGGACACAGTCCTATCCGTTTATCCCCTGGGGCTGGAGCCCCCTTGCAGGATCACAGCAACACAACTAGGAGATTGAGACACTACCTCCTTTCTATAGCAAGAGCGGGATTGTCCTCTTTCTTACCCTGCCCCAAGACTCTGCTCATCTTTCCTCTGTGTATGCATAAACATGTGATGTGTTATAATGTCAGCATCTGCACCAGGCAGGTCTATTCCATGGGCATCCCCCTGGAAGGAGATGGGTGGAATCAGGTGCTTTCTAGAGCTTAGTGAGGCCAGGGCTTACATGTAAAGTTAAGGAAAAGGTGATTCTTGGCAAGGGAACTTTTATGGGAAGAAAATAAGGTCATAATTTAAAGCAACCTATAGGCAAGGTTTTTCGTTCCAAGGTTGCTGTAAAAAAAAATAATAAATTGTTAACCTTTACACATTGAGAAAATTCATATGAAAAATTAGGGCTCTTATTTCTCTTTTTAAAAATCAAAAGGATACCTCCAGGCTGCATTTCCATAAAGTACTAGTCTGAGTAGCAATGCCTCTCACTCCATTAGACATTCTTTCCTAGTCACCACAGTTCCCATAATCCCCTGCCCATTTTTGACTCATTCCTACTTCAGTCACTTTCATCTCTTGGCCAAGGAGGAACCTGAATTTGTGACCTTCAAGATACAAGAGTATGGCTGGGAAGAATCATGTGTGGGCTGCCATATTTTATACCAAATGGGACAGTACCTTGCCTTTCTTGTGGATGCCACAGTCTCTTTGTTAGAGGCTATGCTAACTCCATTGACCATAACAACACTCTCCAGGCCTATTTGTATTTAATTGTACAAGTTATTGGTTGTTCACCTGCACAATTACATAAATGATCCTGTTTACATTAACAATAGACTTGACTTCACATTTCTTAGAAGTAAAACACAAGAACTTTTCCTTTTTCATGACCCAAAATTCTGCAGGATGTTTTGCTTATTGGATTAGAGTGATACTAATTTAGGAAGAAAGTATACTTCAGTCACTAAAAGTTGATGTCTGTAAGAAGAAACTGTTGGCCATGGGTACTTAGCCCCAAGAAACAAAATTGAAGTCTAGAGTCAGAGTGAGGTTTCGTTTCTACCACAGTGTATTGACTTTTTAAATTTTTACCACATAAAGATATGATTTTCATTTATAGAAAGCTAATGTTAATTTTAGGTAACATATGATGACATAGAGAAGGATTAAACTTTAAATGAAAAGGCAGGGTACAATACTATCGGTGAAAGGTTAGGATTTCAATTTTGCAAAAATGGTATTTTATGTGCATATTAAAGTCAGAGAGAAACATTCACAGTGTTCATTATGATAATCTAAGTGGTGAGCACTAGTAAATTTTCCTCGTCATATTTTCTGTGTTTTAAATTTAAGAAATAATTGTTGCCCTTATTGTTGTTGTTAGGTGCCGTCCAGTTGGTATCCGACTCATAGCCACCCTCATAGGATTTTCAATGGCTGACTGTTTTCGGGATTGCCTTGGGAGTGGGTTGCCAGGCCCTTCTCCCATTTTTGTGGTGCTGAGAATTGAACTCAGGACCTCGGAGACTGCAGCGCAGCGCTCTACCAACTGAGCTAAATCCCAGCCTTGTTGCCCTTATAGTATTTTTAAATTATGGTAAAATACCTAATTTCAGAATGAGACTAGATTAGCTCATTTGAGACTTTCTGTCATTGACTGCATTATAATATCCAGGCTCCTTAAAGTACATTTTGCTTATTATTATTGGGCATTTTATGAGACAATGTTGTTCTAGAACTTCTTGCTCACAATTATGCAAATTAAAATAGTGTTCTGAAATCTTTCTTTTAAAAAGATATCAGCTGTTATCATATTGCTTGTTGCATGTGATTAAGTGGTTCTAACAATAAAATGAGAAACTGAGAGCAGATTACAAGGAAAATATTGTCAAAGTATACATAATATTATATGGGACACTTTTATGTTTTGTTTTATCAGAAAAATAGACATCATATTAAAGAGTTTTCCACTTTTAACTCTGATAGATATTAAATATCATTTATCAGCAGGACAATAAGATATCAGAGTTTTAAAAAGTAAGCTTACACTCTAACAATAGCCATTAAAATATATCAGCTTGATATTAATAGGTGAAGATCTCAAAGGAGATAGTGTTCCAGAAACTTTCACTGATTTATTTATTTTGCCAAGAGAAAGCACCACATTGGATCAAAGTTAAGCTAATTACCAGAATGTATTTAGACACCCCTAAGCAGAGGATGGGATCTTTATAAACATTGCTTGCATTCTTGTCTGGAGATAAAACAGTAGTATACCATTCAGGAGACCATGTAAATTATTCTTACCAAATCACAGAGTCAGTTTGAAATGACTTTACAGAAATTTTCTCCCTCAGGTATCAATTGTGTATCGGTGCCCACAGTGCTCTGTGTGCCTGATCAGCCCTCCAGATTCTCTCTCTGGCTTCATCTCTTTCTCAACCCCTACTTCAAAAGCAGAGGAGAAAGGCCATTCTCCCAGGCATATTTTCTAGCAGCAACTATTAGCATTTTTTTCTTCTCCTTTTTTGCTATTTAAGAAAAAAAAAAAAACCAGCTCTTTTCGAAAAGCTTTGCATTCCTTTCACTGCAGATGGGGCCACCTGCAAGTCATTCTGCTCACCCTCCATTTCCACAGAGAGGAAAAAAGGCAGGCATTGTGTGCTCCACTCCATGGCTCCTCATCCTTACATCTATTGAAGGACACCCCAGAAACACAACTGTCGCATTTTAAGCAAGAGAGTGGAGAGTGAGGATTAGAAATGTCCAATCTTTCATTCTAATCAAGGAGCATTCTGTTTTGCCAGCTCCCCTCTGGTGGCAACGGTGTCTGGGTCTGACAAACATCTTTCCCTTTGTGGCGGAGAGGCCCAGGGTGACATGAAGACAGACAGAAATGGACCAGAGCTGGCTTGTTCCTTCGTTAATTCAATGACCATGAAAAGTAAACTTTCCTACACAGTTTTGTGGTTCACTGCTTTTATTCCCCCTGTCCTCTCTGATCTCAGAACAACTTTTAACTCTACCTCAGTAATTAGCTTCAGACAGCTGAACATAGTCCCTCAGAGAGGTGGTAAAAACATTTTAAAGAGCTACCACTGAAACTATTAGCCTACACCACAGTTTTAGAAGCCTCTGAAATCCTTTCTTTCTTTCTTTTTTTTTTTTTCCAAAATTCTTTCACTTTGTGAAGAAACCAGAACCTGGGCAGAGTAATGAACACTTAATTCTTGATTCTTAATTTGCTCAGGCCAATGAAATAATCCCATCTACAAAGAAAACTGAACCATTTACTCTTTCTATTAACAATCTAATTCCTAGACAAATCTGACTTTCAGTACTTTTCCCTAAGAACCCACTGGTCGCAGGCAAAATGCCAGTCAGCATATTAAAAATCCTGAAAAACACTTTGGTGATCAAGACAAAAACCATGCTGTACATAGCCACTAGCATTTGACATTCCACTTGCCCCATGGGTGAGGGCTGGCTTCTAATACAATCTGTCAACCATACTTTGATTATACTAGTATAACAACTGGTGAATTTCAAAATTACTAACAAAGCCAGCTTTGGGGAGAACTTAAGAAGTAATCAATTCCCATGAGTTTCTCCCCTCCTCTATTCTTCTTTCTCAAAATCTCATCTCCTGGGTCATTTTCTCTAAGTCAGCACCCAGCACCCTAAGGCTCCCAGTGAACCATTCATCTGGATCTGTAACTCCCTGCTCCAAAATCATTGCTTCTGCCTTTGGACTGCTGCTGAATTCACAGCCTCCTCTAATTCTCTTGAAACATGTCCCAAATTTCTGCTACTCTCCAGCTGAGGGTCCTGGGACACACCATTAATCTAAAACACTCATCCTTGTTCAAGTTCTAGTAGAGAGTTTGAGAAAGGCTGGTGTTCCTCTCAGCCTTCAAGAGTCTCCTAGAGATGCTACTCTCTTCACCTGAACAACTCCAATCATAAGAAGGTTACAGCCAGTTTCTCCAACTGTCATGGGCTGGCTCTGCCCATAAGTATGTGCATAGCAGATTGAAGTTAGTAAACCTAGCATTTACCCTGATCTAAAATTATTTACTTAGAGGTCTTCCTGATACTTCTATCATGCTTTATAAACACAATTCTGTAAACCTACTTATGCTTTTCCTTTTTTTAGCTACAAGAGCCATCTCAGCTGCTCTCACTCCACATACGTGCCATGATCGGTTGTGAGATGTCACAAAAAATTTGTTACCAGTAATAGTTTCTGTGAAGCCTGCAAATTATTTGCTTTTCTTCTTCTAGGAGGAGAGATTTCCTGGTTATTGCAACCACCTTGCAGTCTTGTTACAGCTAGAATAACCCAGGGAGTGCCCTTGGGAGTGGGGTTGAACAGGTGAAAGCCATCTACCATGGATAATAAGGAAGAAAATATATTGACACATTGTGCTACAGAATTGCCTCCAATTACTGAATACGGAGGGGATTATGGGATCAGTTATTCCAATGGACTGATATTCAAATAAATCCTTAAGTAGTATAGTGCTTCTGGGGTCACATGTGACCCCACATCACAGGTACCTGCACTTAGGTACTATAGCATTCTATGTCCAGCACCTGGCCAGGGGTCTATTTGACCCTGTGATACCAGTTAAGAGTTAAACCTCATGTCTAGCAGAGCAGAGCAGACAATTTACCAGAAGGAATCAGGCATGATGGTGACTCTTCCACCTAAGAATACACCAGGTCAAAAAGAAGCAGCAGCCAGCTGCTTTCCTCTGGCTCGTTGCTGTAGAGGAAGAAAGCAAGCCCAGGGCTGCTGGCACATCCACATTTTCCAAAGAAACCAGAAATGCAAGTTTTAATGTGGAACCTCTCCATTTGTAAACATGAGTATGTAGGTAAAACGTAGGACCTAATTCACAATTTGTTAAACTCTCTTTACGCCTAATAATATACAACCAGCTAGACTGTTTGCAGGCCACAGTTTTCAATGTCTGTATTAAATAAAACATCAACTAGCAAGACTCAGTTGGACTCTATTTAGCATTCAAGGATGAAGGAGATCTAGTGCCTGGCTGTAAGGGATGGATAAGGCAGAAAAGGAAAGCACCAAGCTTGGGTAAGTTTAGGCAAAATATGATAAACTAAGGAGAAACACAAAATATTATTTAGCTGGGAAGCAGAGCAAACAGAGTTGAAAGCATATTTCTCTGCAACTTAGCTAGGTTTTTGAAAAGATTGGCACCAGAGCTTCCCCCAGCAGAGAAACATCCTTCAACACATTCACCTCCACTTGAGATTCAAGAGCAGGTGGAGGACTTGTTAATCAGGCTACTATTAGCCCATCAGGTGACTCGTGAGCACAGACCCACATGCACAAGTGTTGCAAGTGGATGGCATGTTTATACAGAACAGGGGAAAGCCTCTTCTTCCACAGTTACAAACCCCATGAGAGGATGCACAACTTGACCACCAGACTGTGGGAAGGATTTTGTCCATCCCACCTCCCCAGCCATGCCCGCTGTGGGGCACCTTTTCCAGGACACAAAAATCCAGGGCTCATTTGCCAATTTGCTCAGGTCCTTACCAACCTAAGTATGCATCTCCAGATGTGCTTTTCTTGAGCCTGATAAAGTGTACACTGTGCTGAAAATTATTTTCCTGCAGTCTTCGTACCTGCCGTGTGGATGGAAATCATGAGCCCTTGGGATGTGGAGCTATTTAAAAATAAATGTGGCATATGTAACCATAGCAAGCGATTATATCAATTCTAAATGGACTTTGCCCTAAGAAAAATAAAAAACTAAGCTTTGGGGTTTTATTTCATTTACTAGAACCCAAGTGAATTGAGCATGATTGAAGTGCCTGTGTTTGGCTGGGCTCCTCTATGTAATGCTGGCTTGTTGGACAGGTTTGAGTGGACCCAGCTGTAAAACTAAGAAGCCCCTCTGGACACAATCTCTTCCCAGATGCTGAAAATACCTCCTCTTTGAGAAGCTGGAGGAATAATTCTGCTCCAACAATAGGACATTCTTTCTTCTTGAAGGTTTTATTTTTACAGGGAATAGGAATGGAGCAGGAGGTTATTCTCTGCCACAAGGCAATGCCCAGAGCAGGGACAAAATCCTAACCTAGTTAGGAGACTGGGAATTTGATCCAGCATCCCAAAGAGAATATTGTTCTGTGTTTCTTGTTAGACACAGCACCCTTGTTCCTGTGGCACATCTGGTGTATGTGTGTTTGCATGTGCACACATGCATGTGTGGGAGCAAGAACCACAGAGATTCTTGGAACCAGATTTTGTTTTTATTTCTGAGGGCATCTCACTTGGAATCCCCAGTCTGAAATATTTCACCAAGCCACATTAGAATAGGATGGGTTATGCCATGAGAGGGTGTACATTCTCTGCCTACACATTGCTTTGTGAATTGTGGTGTAGCCTTTACCTCTGGTGGAAGTATTACATTGTCTTGATTTTTCTCTCAGGGTGCACTCAGTAGTTCTCCCACACAACCTTGTAAAATGATGTTTCCCAGCTTTATTTTAGCTCACCACTTAGTTGAAAGTCTTGCTTCTTGATTCAATTTGAACTGTGAGAGTTCAGATTGAAACAAAACAAAAAAGCATTACCTCTCCGTCTGATGTTGACTTTCAAATTGGCTAGAGGGCTCCTGGGATTAAACAGAAGATGTGTGGCATATTCTTGTAAGGATAATATTTTTTCTTTCTTTTCAATAGAAAATGTCTGACTTAAACAAAGAAGCCAAGTGAGTCCATTGAAAAATGAAAACATTTTATGTGGCTATTCCAAGAGAAACCAAAAAGAAACAAATTCTGTACAGCACCTCACTCCCTATGCAGGAACCATGAACCTAGGAAGTTAGGGGCGGTAACTGTCTCACCCACGATCTAAAGGAATTAATCAGGTGTTGCAAAACCCAACTCTCAAAGGACTGAAGCTGGCAGTAGGGATGTAAAATCCCTTTCCGAGAAGAAGGTTAAAAATATGCAGTCCAGTGGCAAATATGA
This sequence comes from Pedetes capensis, assembly GCA_007922755.1. NCBI lineage: Eukaryota > Metazoa > Chordata > Mammalia > Rodentia > Pedetidae > Pedetes > Pedetes capensis. The sequence continues at coordinate 163,056 of VMDO01000373.1, read as the reverse complement.
CAGCTGTCAAGGGCCGGAGTATAGTGCAGTGGTAGAGCACTTGCCTAGTGCACCAGGACCAGGTTTTAATACCCATCACAACTGTCCCACTCCCCCCACAAAAAAAGCTTTCAGTTTGATTCTATACCTCTTTATAGCATTTGCTTTGAACATATTTGAGCTGATCTTCCTTATTCTGGCAATAAGGAAGCCATGCTGTAGCTTGTTATTTTGAAGTTGTGAAGAAAGTATGTACCTAGCCCAAGAAAACCTGTCCTTATTTTTCTTAATTATTTCAGAAATGTCATCTCTGATATCATCCACTCTTTTGTACATAGGAGAAGAAAATTAAATAACCACCCATTTCTTGAGAATTACCTTAAAAAGTTTGCAGTCAATTTTTTTGGATAGTTATGAAAGAATTCAATGATATGGGCAAGCTTGCAGGATGATAGGAGACCCATTACATGTAATCAGGAAAAAAATATTATGGTGTATACAGGCAGACTGTTTCGCATAGTTCAGTTAGTTTAGGTTAAGAAATGTTTTCTCTCAGGAAATGCCTTTAAACCAGAGCTACATTTTATTTAATGATGGGGAAAAATTCCACAAAATATCGTTATGAGAAATGTATTTAATTTTCTCTTTTTAAGCCAGTCAGCAAGTAAAGTGAGCTGCATATTGCTCGCATTACTAACACCGCCTGGCAGAGCATATTGAAATATGCCTGGTCATGCACATTCAGTGGTAATGTTAGTTGGGAGCACTTGGTATGGTTGCTTAGCACTTTGCAGAAACTGATTGACTTCAGCTGCTAAAAATTTCTGCCTAGCTATTGACAGATGTTGAAACCCGAGTAAACTCCTCTTGCCTTTTTCTCTCCCCAAGTACAAAGGGATAAACAGAAGTTCATCCTGGCATCACTAAACAAGATTCTTGCCTTCCAGCTTTAATGATTGCATTGAAGAAAGCATTTGTGCCCTCATCTAAAAGAGCAATCATCAACCTTGGCATCGTCAGAGAGGTAGAGGGAGGATAAAAAGGCTCAGGAAATAGGAGTGAGCTCCAAGTGTGTCCCTTACTCTCCTCCCATTCTGGCTACTATCCTAACTCAATTTATCTTCTTCAGGATTTAATCACAAACAGGTCACACTCTGTCCTTCCCTGGGTCACTCAGTTTCTTTTTCTGGCCTTTGGTGGAGGTGGGCTTGCTCTACGCTCTTCTATAAACACTGCAAAGCAATAATGACATTCTCAAAATATGTAGGATTTGGTTATGAAAACCACTGGGCTGACAATGATAAAACAGTATGCTAAATTATCTTTCCCCCTATATTTACAATTTTCAAACTCTAATTTTTACTCCAGGTAAAAAGTAAACTGTAAAGATAGGCTGATTTTTGATAGAGGCAAGTGTGATAGAAAATTCTTGGTGCAAATGAAACATATCTGATTTATTTAAGATTTCCTCTCTCATTTGACCTTCATTCTTGCTTCCAGCTCAAGGCAACTTGCCTGAACACTACAAAGAGAGTGTGTGTTTTCAGAAGTCAGATATGCAAAGGAAGATTTTTATGGGCAGGAATGCTTACGCATTTTAATTATATTAAAGTTGTCACAGGATAATGGTTTTTATACCATCAACTTCTACAATTTTTAAATATGTATGCTAAGACTGAAGTTCATACCTTATTGTCAAGTTAATAGAAAATATAAACACTAAGTTATGAGCATAATAAAATGGTAGACCTTAAATCTGGTAAAGACACAAATTGTGTTTATTTATCTAAACCCAAAGGTTAATTGTTGATAGTTTCTGATATGCTCATAGCTCTTATTCCCAAGAAAGAGGATCCAACCAAATGTGGAAACTATTGAACAGTATCATTAATATCACTCACAAGCAAAATCTTGCTAAAGATCATTCAAAAACAAATGCAGCAGTATATAGACAGGGAAATGCCAGAAAATCAAGCCAGATTCAGAGAAGGGTGTGGAACCAGGGACATCGTTGTTGATGTCAGATGGACATTAGCCAAAAACAGAGAATACCAGAAAGATGTCTATCTGTGTTTTATTGACTTTGCAAAGGCATTTGACTATGTGGATCATAACAAATTATGTGTAACATTGTGCCAAATGGGAATACCAGAACACCTAATTGTACTCATGAGGAGTACAAGCAGGCAGTAGACAAGCAGGCAGTTGTTAGAATAGAACAAGGAAACACTGCCTGGTTTAAAGTTGAGAAAGGTGTGGGTCAGGGCTATCACCTTTCACTTTACCTCTTCAATCTCTATTCTGAGCAAATAATCTGAGAAGCTGGACTTTATGAAGAACACAGCATCATGATTGGAGGAAGACTAATTAAAAATCTGTGTTACGCAGATGACACAACTCTGCTTGCTGAAAGTGAATAGGATCTGAAACATTTATTGATGAAGATCAAAGAACACATCCTTCAGTAAGGATTGTGCCTCAACATTAACAAAACAAAAATCCTTACAAAAGAGTTAGTAAGCAACTTCATGATAAATGGAGAAAAGATTGAGGCCAAGATTTTGCTTTACTTGGTTCTAAAATTGACACCCACAGAAGCAGCAGTCAAGAAGTCAAAAGATGCATTACCCTGGGAAAAGCCAGTGCAAGAACTCTTTAAAGTGTTGAAAAGTTAAGTTGTCATGTTGATGACGAAGGTGTGCCTGACTCATGCAATGGTATTTTCAGTCACATCATATGGTTGTAAAAACTGGACATTGCATAAGGGAGGCAGGGGAGGAATTGATGTTTTTGAATTATGGTGCTGGAGACAAATATTGAATATACCAAAGACTGCCAATAGAACCAACATCTGTCCATGAAGAAGTGCAACCAGAGTGCTCCTTGGAAGCAGGGTGGCTAGACTGTGTCATACGTATTTTGGACATGTAGTCAGGAGGGACCAATCCCTGGAAAAGGACATCATGTTTGGGAGAATGGCAGGTCAATGAAAAAAAGGAAAACCCTCAACTAGATGGATTGACACAGTATCTACAACAATGGGCTTAAGCATAATAAAGATTGTGTGCCTGGCAAAGAATTGGGGAGAGTTTCATTCTGTAGTACATAGGGATGCTATGAGTTGGATCTGACTGGATGGCACCTGACAACAACAATAGCTCTTAAGGAAGATGTCAGCTATCAGTTAAAAATGAAGCATCCTTTTTACATAGGAAAAGCTTCTGCCCTCCAGACTTTTGATTGACATTGGGCCATGAATAACTTTGGAGTATGTGACTGGACTAGCAGTCACTTGAAGACATGTGTCTGACCTTATCTCAGTCCAATGAGAACAAAAAGGAACCAGCGTCCTATAGCATAGTAGATCATCTCTTTGACCTAGAGATAAGTATTATCTCATGCTCAGTGGAGGATATTTTAGATAACAGCTTTTGGTACTGTAAGAAATATGCTAGTCTTTCTGATCAAGGACCAGACGTTTCTCCTAAAGAGAAATCTGGCCAAGAGATATAAATATCTCCAACAACAACAACAATAACAACAACAACAACAACAACAACAATGAATGGTCAAAACTTTGGTCCCCTTTACCAGACAGATATCTGGTCTCATTAGTAGCAAACAGATGACAAGTCCAAGTTGAACCATTGGCTCCATAATACAATAACCAGTGGATATGGATTCCAGATGGTAATACTAAGCAAGAAATAAATATAATCTCTTTTATAGTCAATGAAAGTCCTTGGTTCTTGATATCTTCAGATTGTTTAGGAGAGATTAATATTTTATATTTTCAGATATATATAACTAAGGATTATGAATATATACCTCTATGGTTTTCTTACTATAATCTTTGACATAATATTCTATAGTTTAGCTCTACACAGGGTGAAATAATCATTTTTTTGCTATTTTTTTCTGGTTATTAATTTTGTATAGTGTCTCTTTTTCCTCCTTAGCACATACAGGTGTTGAGAAGTTGAATAGCTCAATAAGGTCTCTAATAATTTTTCTCTATTGAAGAATAAAATAATGCTAGACTGTTCAATTTCATACCATGTATTGGGCCATCTATCTTACATTCTCTATTTGGAGTCCTAACTCAGAATGGTTGCCTTGACTCTTGTTATGCATGACAATTCTAAATCTTTTTGACTAAAGTCACCACAATTAATTATGCTCTTTAAGATAAATGTTTTAATATTAGTATATTACAGTTTTTTGTTTCAACCATCATTCCTGATTATAGACATAATATATATTTTTTGTAGGAAATTTTGGAAAACAAGAAATACAAACCACTTTTAGAAAGTAATGTTGGATTAATTATTTTCTCCCCATTTTGTTGTCCTTTCCCAGAAACAATTTAAATTGGATATTGATTTTATTTTTTACTTCAGAATATATCAAGATTATAACTGCATATTGATTCAATTAGTCTTTGAAGCAAGTGTTTTAGAATTCAAGGGGTTCAGAGTTTTTTAATATCTTGTATCTCCTGAGAAGAGAACAACTTTCTAATTTCCCAAAATAATTCCCCTGGACTAGTAGATGATGGGACCCAATTTTCAAACCTTTATTGAAGGCAAGACTCTCAGCGGAGACTGATGTTTAGGTAAGAATGTAGCATCAAGGCTATATTTTATGTCCTGACCAATGCTATGGCTATTCACATGTGAGTCCTCCCGGGGCTTCACAATGAATACCATCTGGCTTTGGAGATCTGAAATACTTACATATCTTAAGTGCTACGTAATGACTTCCTGAAAGACTTTATTTCCCATCAATGTTGTAAGAAAAATGATTACAGGAGAAATTTTTGTTTTACCTTAAACTTCTTTTGTTGAAAGTACATCTTTTAAATTATTGGCTTTATATTGTGGTCTTTGTAAAATTTACCTTTATAACATAGTTTTTCATCCAACTTCTTAACTACAGTATGTAGTTTTCCTAAAAGTTCCCAACAGTCTATATTTTGTGTACCCTCTCTTGATCTACCCCTTCCTCTCTGAATTTAATACATGTATATTTAATAATTCAATATGTATAATTATGTCCAGGTAGATTTTTGTTTTCTATGTTATATTTTATTTAGAGAATTTCTGCTTTCTTTCTACAGTAGTCAATTTGCTGCTTCATCACATAGGAATTGCTCTTTCTTGCCCTTATGCCTTACTTTTCAAAAGTATAGTGACCTCCAGTGCCTTTAACTCACATGCTTACACAACTTCAAGGCTGATTTTAGGCTGCTGAGTTTTGTTTACTTGTTTCATTTTTCTTTCTTTACTTTTTTGTCTCTGTACTAAATTTTTTTCTACTGAACTGCTATGGCTCATGATATGAAGAAATGTAGAATTGTAGACTCTCAGAATCAAAAGGCATCTCTAAGGTTCTTTTGCCTTAGTAATACTTAGATTTTTGTGCCTAAATTATAAAGTCCTTGAAGGCAGGGAGTGTGGCTTATTAGTATTAACCCAAATATGGCTGATGCCCATCATAGTGCCTGACATATGACATATGTACTTTACCTAATAAGTATTAAAGAATGAGTGTGTGTCCCTAGGTCTTACCATAATTTAAAATGCTCACTTTTATTCAAGGCTTTTTCTAGTTTATGGTAATATATGTACCATCTATGGAGAGTTATAAAAACACTAAAATTGCATAAGTGTTTTTGGAAGTGAGTTCTAGTGGTTTTGCTAAAACAAAAACAAAAATATTTTCATTTAGGATGTAGATATAGTTGTGATACTGTTACAAGTGGAAATAGAGATGGTGGAGAATAAATTCTTTATGGTTGTTTGGAGACCATATGTCTACCTCCACTTCTTCCCTAACTTGTGAGTAGTACACACAGCCCACCATCTAAAAAACATTGGTCTCATACTAATGCCTTTCTACCATTGCTTTTTCTTATACCCCGACTTCCTGCTTGGTGTCTACACATCTTGATTGGGACCATTCCTTGGAGGGTACAATCATCCTTCTTAGCTGTCCTTTCATCATCAGAAGCAGTAATAACAATCACAACTACAAAAGCTGGTTCTTATTGTGTACTTAGTATGTGCCAGACATGGTCTAATCATTGGAGAAGTATTAAACCATTGAATCTCATGACAACATTATTAGAAGATGCTATTCTTAATGCCATATTGCTGGTTAGAAAACTGAGACACCAGGAGGATAAATAATTTGCACAAGAGGACTGGGATTCAAACTTTAGCAGTCTTATTCTAAACTTTGTGCTTTTAGCTCATATTGCTCCAAAATCTATTTCTTGCAGTATCTGACCGTAGATTGCATTTGTACATCCACACAAGTTTAAACTCCTTTCAGATGATGGGCTTTCAAATATTCAATGAGAGCATCATAACCTCCTGAGTTGTCTGTTCTTATGGTTCAGTATTATTGGATTTTTTTCCTACCAAGTCACATACATCATGAGATTGAGCTCTTTGATTCTCTGAAGGACTCTTCTCTACTTTGTAAATACTTTTATCATAAGCTGAACTGAGTTTGGCAGAGGAATGATAGGGACTATAGGAGCCTCTCATTAGAGTGATTTTACCTTTATAAATGGGGTTAGGGTTTAGCTCAGCTGGTAGAGTACTGTTCTGAGCTCTCTGAGGCCCTGGGTTCCATCCCCAGCACTGCAAAAATGGGAGAAGGACTTGGCAACCCACTCCCAGAACAATCCCGAAAACAATCGGCCATCAAAAACCCTATGAATAGCAGAGAAGCAATGACATAGTGCTGGGCATGGCACAGTGTTGGGAAGTGTTTCATTCTGTTGCACATAGGATCATTCTGAGTTGGACCAGATTCAATGGCACCCAACAACAACCACCTTTCTAAATTGTGGTATTGGATCACTTCATCTCTCTACCGGCTCACTTTGACTTGAATGCCTTCTAAAACTGGTATATCTTGCAAGTATATTTCAGTTCAGCCCAGTTTCTACTGTTTTACTATGATTCTCCCTAAGTAAACTTTCTCAGCTGGTATAAATGCCTCTCTGGATTGTGATCTACCATTAACTAACTCAGTTCTTGCCATGATCTTTGCCATAGGGCCCCACAGTCCTTGCTGCAGATTACACTGATCCTTTGATCCTTGTTCCTCCCTTGGATATCCCTTTTGTAGCCAAAGGGACAGTCCTTCTCTGCCCCTTACTCATCTCAGGGAGACTTAAGACAGTAAGTTTTCACTCACCTTGCAGATATTTAAGTTTTACTAGTCCTATGCCACGATGGCGTTAGAGATATCTCTAAGGCTCCCACCATCTCAAGACTTGATAGAAAGGAGATGAATAAAAAGCCACTTCTCAAAAGCGATGCGCATCCTAAATTCAAATGACATATAACTCTGCAATTCAGAGAAAAACAGCAACATTACCGTTCCTGATTAATTCTGATAATAGATTAATTAGATTACATTGTGTTTTGATATGTTACAGACCTGTAGAAGAGATGACCTTGAAATAAATGAAAACTTACCAGTCTTCTAGGGGAGGCCCTGATGTCATTTGGATCTCTGCCAGACCAGGAACTGTTATGGAAACCTTGACATGTCATCATCTCTTTTTACTTGTTTATTTTATTGATCTAAATTGTGCTGGCTTATCACAAAGGTAAAACAATGAATTGATATAAATGTACTTTAAAATACCCAAAGCACCCAACAAATACTGTATTAGATTGCCTCAGTCTAGTTACTTTATCCAGCCAAGAGCCTCTATGAGGCAGCCAAGGTTGGGGAGAAATGGCAGGGTAGTTGTTTTCTCTTTGTGTGTGTGTCACCAAGGTGGGAACAAAAGAGTCCTGGGATTCAGCATGAGCATGAGTCTGTTTTGTTGAAGAGAACTTAGCCTCAAAAATCCCCCAAATTCCCATAAGGTGAGTTTAATTAAGAAGGATCTTTCTACCAAAAATGTGAGAAGAATGTAAAGACTGAGGGGTAGGAACAGTGCCTTATCTGCAGTAAAAGTAGCGCCTTCTGATAAGGAAAGCCTGCTCTGAGAGGCCCACTCTGAGCATCGCATGGCGTCATTTCCCTCATTCTTCAGTGGGTCTCAGTGTTGCAGAGGAGCAGCATTAGCCTCATCTTATTAGAAATTTTAACTATCTGGCTCCACTACTATTCACCGAGTTAAATCTCTCATCTAGCCACCTATTGTACCAGAAATTCTGGAGGTGGGACCAGCAATCAACAGCTTAACAAGCCCTCCAGCTGATTCTCGTGCACACTGAAGTTAAGACATAGTGGTTTATGTCAGGGAGAACTACAGAGACTACCCTCTCCTTTGCCTATGACTATGCTCCAACTGTCTCATATTCAGTGGAAATGACATATTGTAGTCCCTGGTCTAGAGTCTAGAGCATACCCCGTGAAGTTCCCTGAACACTTCTCAAGGTGTCTGGCCTCTCACATTTTCCCCTTCTACTTTTATTTCCTTTGTTTGCCTGGAAAAGACCTCTTCACTTTTTAAAGTGTCATCTTTGTGAAAACTTTCCTGACTTTCTCCATCCCACTAGCCCTGACAAATTTACTTGCACATTCCTGTGTACAAATTGCTTCCTTCACACTTGTGAGAACAACTAACATTGTCCTATATTGTTCTGTGGCTTGTTTTGCTTGTTCCTCTTCCTCAGTCAACCCCTAAATGGTTAGTAGCCTCAGGGATGTCTCACTTACATTCTCTCCTGGAGGGTCTCATCAGTTGCCATGGCTTTCACTGCCATCTTTTACCTGATACTTCTAAAATCCTTTTCTCCAACTTAGCCCTCTTCTCTGAATTCTAGACTCGCATTGCTCATGCCACCGGGACATTTCCATTGCAAGGAACCACCGTGAACATCAAAGGCAACATGTTTATTATGGAATGAAACATATTTTCTCTCTCTCCTCCTCCCTGGTCCTTCCAGTTTCTCATTGACTTCACCTCCTTTATTTCCTCTCAGAGGTTTTCACTTTTCTTCAGTGAACACTGCAGAACCCTGGGAATCAGGTTGGACTCTTTCCCTATCCTTTCTCCAAATATCCAACCATCACCCACCGTAATTATCTAGATCTTACCCTGTTCTGTTTCTCACATGGACAACAGAATTGTTTCCTAACCTAAAGTTAGTTCCTGCCCCGTGCCTTCAACTCACTCTGGATACTTCAGGTGGAGAGATCATTTAAGTAGAAAGCCAGTGATAGCACTACTCTCTAAAAATATTCATGGCTCCCCTTTCTACCTTCAAGAAAAGGGCCAAACTTAATTATCTGAGTCTCGGCTACTCAGTCAACCTTAATTTCTATTTCCAGGATTTTATTATGAAAATGTTCAAACAGAAAAAAGGTGAAAAAATTTTACTGTACGTACCCATATACCATCTGCTTATATTATAAAATTATCATGTTACTATACCTGGTTAAGCACATAGCAATCCATCTACCCACCCATGTATACATCTACCAATTCATCTTGTTCTCATGTGTTTGAATCCAGTTTCAAACACAAGTAGACTTCTCCCAAAAGCCTGAGATATACTTCTCCCGAAAAGTATGTATCATTACCTAAGATTCAATATTTGTTTACAGAGTTTGTGTTTTATTTGAGGTAATCTTTATGTATAATAAAATACACAAATCTTAAGAGAACATTGGAAAAGTTTTGACAAATATATACATTTGTGTAATGAAAACCCTTATCCAAATTGGGTGCAATGGTACATGCCTATAATCGAAGCAACTAGAAAGGCAGAGGCAGTAGGATCACAAGTTTGAGTCTACATGTAACCTGTATAACTTAAGGAGACGCTGACTCAAAAATAAAAAATGCAGAATGGGCAGGGTTTGCAGCCCAGTGGTAGAGCACTTGCAAAGTATGTGCAAATCCCTGGGTTCATCCTCAAAGTACAAAACAAACAAACAAACAACAACAACAACAAAAAACTCTATCCAGATATAGACTATAACCTATACCTTCCAAATTTTCCTACTACTTCTCTCAATCAATGGTTTCTCTTAAACATCTAATATTCCAACATTTCTACCATAAAGTAGTTTTGCCTATTCTAGATCTTCAATAAGTGGAATCTTTGTAATGACTGTTTTCACTGAGCATTATGTTTTGAGATATATTCATACTATTATATGTGTAATCAGTAGTTTTTCTTTTTATTGCTGAGTATTATTACATCGCCTGCAGCAGTAGCACTGTGGCATCTGATCCCGTCAGATCTCGGAAGCTAAGTAGGGTCGAGCCTAGTTAGTACTCGATTGGCAGACCACCTCAGAACACCAGATACTGTAGGCTTCAGAGAAGGACCTGGCAATCCACTCCCAAAAATCGATCTGCCATTGAAAACCCTATGAATAGCAGAGAAGCCCTGACCATAGTGTTTTGTCTATCGTATATAGGGTCGCTACGAGTTGAACACCAACTTGACAGCATCTAAAAACGACGACAATGATTCCATTATATAAATACAGAAGAGTTTATTTCTACATTAACTTGCTGACAAATTGGTTCTGTATTTTGGCTATTGTGAATAAATTTGCTGTGAACATTATTATACAAAAGAAATTTTTTTCCAGTGCCAGAGATCAAGCCCACAGCCTCATGCATGCTAGGCAAGCACTGTCCCACTGAGTTATGATCCCAGCCCTATTGTACAAGTTTTTGTGGTTACATGTTCTAACTTCTCCACGGTAAACAACTATGAGTAGAATTTTGGGGTTATAAAGTAGGTTGTATCTGCTCTTGCCTATGGTTCTCTCAGCTTGCTGTGCTATGGAGGCTTGTGTGGTGCTGTGATGGTGAAAACTACGTCACTGGTAACTCAGGCAACATCAGGGCCACCCATAGTGGACCGATTTCAGCTGAGCTTCCAGACTAAGACACACTAGGGAGAAGGACCCTGCAGCTCACTCCCAAAACAATTAGCCATTGAGAACCCTATCAATAGCAGAGAAGCACTGTCAAATATAGTGCCACAAAGTGAGACCCCCAAGCTGGAAGGCATTCAAGAAATGACTGAGAAACAGTTGCCTCCTTAAAGATGGGAATGGAGTAAAGCCCATGAATGAGAAGATACATAGTGACTGCAACATTGAGTTCAAACATAAAAAGATCATGAGCATAGAACAGTGTTGGGTAGTGTTTTGTTCTATTGTACTTAGGGTAGCTGTGAGTGAGATTTAACTCAAGGGCACCTAACAACAATAACAACAATCTGCTTTTGTCTGTATCACCACTACCAATAATGTTTGAGATCCAACCACTCCATATCCTTGCCAATTTTTGATGTTGTCAATCTTTTTAACTTTAGTCTGCCTGTGGATATGTAACAGTATTTCACTGTGGCTTTAATTTGCATTTCCCTGATGACTAATGATGCTAATCATTGTTACTTCATGTAGTTATTGGCCATTCATGTATCTTCTTTGGTAAGGTATCTGTTCAAATTTTTTGTCTTTTTGTCTTTTTTTTTTTTTTTTTGGTACTTCAAAGTTGGTGCCCAGGGCCCCACACAAATTTTGCAAGTGCTCTACCACTGGGCTTTACCCAGAGCCCATTTTATATTTTTTTATTTTGAGTCACAATCTTGCTAAATTACACAGACTGCCACTGGCCTTGACCTCATGATCATCCTGCCTCCACCTCCTGAGTTGCTGGGATTACAGGCACACACTGCCATGCCCAGCTCTTTTCCACCTTTTTTCATTAAGTTATTTGACCTTGTATTACTGCATTGGATAAGCTCTTTGCATCCTGGATATTGTCAGATAAATATTTTACAATTAGTTCTTTCTAGTGTCCAGTTTGCTTATTCATCTTGTCGGCAGTGTCCTTTGAGGGAAGAAGCTTCTTTTTGGTAAAGCATTGTTGTTGTTGTTAGGTGCTGTCGAGTGGTATCCGACTCATAACGACCCTCATAGGGTTTTCAATGGCTGATTGTTTCAGGATTGCCTCGGGAGTGGATTGCCATGTCCTTCTCCCATTTTTGTGGTGCTGGGAATCAAACTCGGGACCTCAGAGACTGCAGAGCAGCGCTGTACCACCTGAGCTAAATCCCAGCCCTTGGTAAAGCATAATTTGTCAAAATATTTTCTTTGCCTTACCTAAAGAAACTTAACTTACCCACAGATCATAAGTATATTCTCCTTGTTTTCTTCTAAAAGTCTATATTTCAGCTTTTATGTATATGTCTACTATATATCTAGAATTAGTATGTATAGCATAAAGGTCAAGATTCAGTTTTTTTCTATGTGGATATCCAATTTAGTGATATTTATGTCCTTTTATTTGTTACATTGATAAAAAATTTTTTTCCCATTGAACTACATTGCTACTTTTGCTAAAAATCAAAAGCCAGCATAAATATGTGTCTATCACTGTGCTCTCTATTCTGTTCCACTGATCTGTTAATCTTTACATTAGTACCACAGTCTTAATTACTACAGTTTCATAGAATATTTAAATCAGGTAATGTGAGTCCTTAAACTTTTTCTTTTCTAAAGTTGCCTTGAACATTTGAGGTCTTTTGTAGTTCTCTAAATTTTAGGATCACCTTGTTAATCGAACCAGAAAGCCCACTCTTGTAACCTTAAATTTTGATGTGCCACATCCTATCTCCACTGTTTCTGAAAATAGGGAGGGTGATTCTTCACTACTCTCTTTAATAAACTCTTGACCAAATGGGTGCCATGTGGCATGCCTGTCATCCCAGCAACTTGGGAGGCAGATTTAGGAGGATCACAGGGTCCAGGCCAAAGGTAGCCTGTGTAATTTAGTGAGACCCTGTCTCAAGATAAAAAATGAAAAATAGGTTAGGTGTGCAGACTAGTGGTAGAGCACTTGCAAAGTATGTGCAAGACCCTGGGTTCAACTTCAAAGGACTGAAAACATAAATAAATAATAAGTTAAATAAGCTGTTGACCATATAAAATATTAGCCAAGGATAGATTTTTTTAATAGCACATTTAAAATTTGTTCTTAATTTTAGGTTAAAAATCCTCTTTCTACTACTTGACAAAAAGTATATAATTCCATATTAATTTTACAATAAAGTTATTTTATAAAGATAGGTAAATTAATGAAACTGAATATTTTACCATAATATATTTTATTCTTGGAAGGAGAGAAGATTTTCTTATTTTATCACAAGACAACTGTTTCCTCTGAGGAGCTGCTTTTAACAAAGAATCCAGATACAGAGTCTACCTGATTCTTCTTCATTCCCTTTCTCCTCCTCTTCTTTATCACTTTTACTTTCATCATTACCTGTACCATAGCTTACATTTATTGAGCAGTCACTATGTTCCCCTGACCCTTATGCTAAGAACATTACTCATATCTCATTTTCAACCCTCCATCAGCCCCACATGATTGGTCTTATTTTTGTCCTCACTTTGCAAATGAGGAAATTAAGCTTAGTGATATAAAGGACTTTTCCAAGATCTAATAGAAAGAAAGTAGTGATGCTGGGGCTCAATTTCCACTCTTCCTTACTCTGGAGGCTAACCCTTTTTTAAAAGCATCTTCTATAAAAAAAAGCTTTACTGAAGCTAATGCAATAGTATTTTCTCTGTCCATTCTCGGATCAATCAAAACTTTTATCATTATCATTGCTGTTTCTTTAGCAAAGTATCAGGCATACCCTGAAATCATCTTCATACATTCCTCAAAAATCTACAATTATGCAGTTCTGAAGACATCTGGAAAATGAAGTTGGTTCAGCTGTTTTTTAAATTTCATGTGCTTTCATAGCCAAAGTAATTTAACCTTCCCCTTTTCTCTTCATAGTGGTAAACTATTTTCATAATGTCTAAGGGTTTCTTTATACATCATGCATGTCTCATTCAAGTCCTAAGCTATCTTTATGTATAACTCAAAGTAAAGATTGTCATGCCCCACTGATTTCTATCATCTGAACATGTTGGTGAAATTCCAATTATGATGACTCTTTCTGACTCATCCATATAAATAAAACCCTATGGTTTGGATTTTTAAATTTTACTATTAGCATAGAAAGAGTTATTACTATATTTTGCATTAAACTATAGATAACAATTTGCACCAAGCTCTTTGTTTTGCTAGGAATGGAACATATGCTTCATTATCCTTGCTCCTGGGAATCCAAATTTCCTTAAAAAAGGAAACATGCACACACACACACACACACACACACACACACACACACACAAATATAACTGCATAAGTAACTTTAGCAATCTGTGCTTTTTAACTGATTTTGAAATGGGGAACTGAAACCTTGTTAGGTATCTATATTGACATACAATAACTACTGCCAAGATCAGAATGATGATCTCTTTGCTTATATAAATGGAAGATTCACACCCTAAGATCCTTGAGAAAATGACTTTTTCTAAAGGTAAGTGGTAGAGGGAAAAAGCAGCCATGACTCAGAGCAAATGTACTTTGTGGCACTGACCACTGATTAAAAACAAGCTGTCTATTGTAAGTTCATCAAATAGTGGAAGCAAATTATTGTCCAAATCCAACATGAATACATTTGTTGATATAAATATTGTTTTGAAGTTATGAAATTAAGTACAAGGATTTTCTTTCTAATATCCATTCATCTTATTAAATCAGATACCATATTTGTGGGCTTTATGGCTTAGGTTGAAAACATTATGAAAAAAAAGTTAGTACATTCTCAGTTTAATTTTATAAAGATCACATAATAATTGTGACAGGTGGAGCCACGTGGGGATGGAGGCAAATTGGTCTTCTGTCCCAGACGTCAAAGACATGCTGCAGACATCAGGGAAATGTCTCATGGTTGGGAAAGGTAAGGGAACTCAGCAGGCTGGTCTTTGATACCTAGGGCTTTCATTTTTAATTAAAGAACATAACTCTGGTGAAAAGTCATCATATCATCCTATTTTATATAGGGCTTGGATGATTGCTCTGTAAAGGAGATAATGATTGGGAAAAATCCTGACATAATGCCTAGAAGGTGTTTCATATCTAACAAATGATAAAAGCTGATATTTATTGCATATCATCTATTGACTACTCACAAAAATCTCTGTGAAGGCACAAACATTTTCCCCACTATGCAGATGAGAAAATGGATGCTTACAGTAGTTTAATCACATATCCAGGGTCACACAGCTAGGAAATTAAGATCCTAGAGAAGCAGCCAGAATCAATGGTTCCAGAAACTGTGCATCTACCCATAATGCTAGATTCTGAAAACATCTTTCTTTCTTTGAGTGTTGTTGATTCCTAACTCATGTTTTCTAAAAGAGCTTCTTCCTACACTATGTGATAGATTCATTTTTCTGTACATGTCTGACCTCATTCAAACACACACAAAAAAACTCTGAGTGAGCCTTAATATCAGAACCTTTTTCTTCTAGCACACTTTCTTCAAGACAGTGCATACCCTGACCCTCAGGGTAGAACACTACCCTTCTGCTCTTTTGTTGTCAATATGTTAACATACTCCACAACTGCACCAACTTTAGGGTGTGGAGACTTTTCATAATGTCTCTTTGGAAGAGCTCTTGCAGTAGCCCAAAAGCATCTGTCCTCCTCTGAGTAGGAACACGAAACAGCTGCTCACTGTCACTCAAACAATAGGATTTTTTAGACACTCAGAAACCAGTTGCTAACATTTCCTGCCTCTGTCTTTTCTAAGCCAAAGAATTCTAGCTCCAGCTATTTCTTCCTTCTCTTCTTCCTTCTCCTTCATATATAAATTACTTCCACAAAAGGCCTATTTCCAAAATTGCTAATCATTTGAGTTCCCATCCTCCAGACTCTTTCAACATGTGGATGTTTGGCCCATGTCATGAAGACATTGCCATACAGTGCTGAAATTATGGCATCTGGGAAAAATTTTAAACATGTCCACAGGAATATTTTCTGTTGTTTTACAAATTACAGGCAAAACATTAAAGAAAATTATGGCTTTCCCAGTTCTCAGATGGTGTTTTGTCTAAAGACAAAAGGTGGAATGGTCTATATTGTTTTCCGTGTGTTGGAAAGATATAGTTGTTTTGGAAAGATGTACTCTAAATTTAACAATTATTCACATTTGTGAATCTGAATGTGTAACATGAGGGTTGCCAATAAGTTCCAGGAAATGAGAGGAAAGAGAAATCATGCTCATTTAAAGAAATCAGGAAGGGCTTTACAGAAGTAGCATTTATGATGGATCTTAAACAGTAAGTAGCAACACAAAAAGAAGGCGGAAGGAAGAGAAGTTCCAAATGGAAAAAGTATAATCAAATTCTTAAAGAAATTAAAACATCTTGGAAAACAGGAAATAGTTACATTTTGTGTTATCTACTTTCGCTGATATATCAAAAAAATTAGGAATAAGGCTAGAAATGAATATTGGGACCAGATTATTTAAGATATTTAAACAAAGGTTGAATTTTGTTTAGGGAGGTAATTCTGACAATGGAGTATATAGAGAATAGAGGGAGTAGCAGTAGGTAGATTAGTTTCAAAGTTGATGCAGTTAAATAACTGGGACATAAATACATCAAGGGCTTATCATGAATGCAAGAGAAAGTCAGGAACATAAAATTTAAGATGTAAAGGCCAGGGTTCCAAGAGAATGAATAATAAGAAAGAGCCTTTGGATTTGATGATTAGGAGGTCATTGACCCACTTTGAATAGAGAAGTATCACAACAGAAAAGAGTGAGCAGAGACAGGTCAATACAAATGAAAACAAGGAAAGGAACATGATGGCAATTTGAGGGCCAAGGGGTGATGTTCTTGGTTGGCTGGTTTGAGGGATGAGACTTAAATATGTTTTTGTTTTTTATGTTTGTTTTGTTTGTTTTCAGCTTATGTCATGAAACTAATGGAGAAAGACAGATTAAAGAGACCAAAGAAATAGAAATGAGGTAGATAGGAGGAAATTTGAGGGATCTCATATTGTCTAGCATTAATTCTTTAAAACGAATGTGAAGTCATCTGTGGGGAGGGAAGAGAACAAATGGTGCTTCACTTTAAGGAGTGAAGAATAATTGGCATAATCTCCAAGGAGAAGTACCAAGGGGTTAAGGAATCAAATGCTAAGAAGCAGTGAGTATCCAACTAGGAGAGTAAATAGCACAGTGTGCGATGAGCATCTGTTTAGGATGTTTAATGTGAGGATAGCAGAACATCTGACAAACTCTTCACTTGCCTCCATGGCAATTTCATCACTCAGATGTTAAGGAACAGGCAGGGAATTAGTAATCATTTCTTAATTCTGATCAACAAGAGGGAAAGATGCTAGGAATAAGGGGAACAGTAATTGTTTCACTTGAAAGTGTTTCAGACAGATAGCTTGCATATTAGACAAGTCAATGTCTGGAAACTTCCATGAGCTCAGCAATGAATGAATACCAAAAGGAAAAGTGGAACATAACCATGGCAAATACAGAAGAGAAGAAAAATCTGCTTCAAAACTGACACAAAAGCCAGGTGCGGTGGTGCACGCCTGTAATCCCAACAGCTTGGGAGGTGGAGGCAGGAGGATTGCAAGTTTGAGACCAGAGTCAGTCTGTGTAATTTGGCGAGATCCTGTCTCAGAAAAGTTAAAAAATGGGCTGGGGGTGCAGCTCAGTGGTCTAGCACTTGCAGAGTATGCAAGTGTGAGGCCTTGAGTCCAACCCCCAGTACCGCAAAAAAAAAAAAAAATTGACACAAAGAGGCAGCTAAGAATAAGTTTGAGTAGACATGACTTAACAGGAGCATAAAGGAAAATGATCTAAGGCAATCGACAGTATATCCCCTGTATATCAATGATAAGATGTGGCCAGTGTGAACCAAGACTGCATAACTGGAAGTGGTGTGTTGAATAAAGCACAACCATGCTGTTGGGCTGAGAAGATGTTAAATATAACTTTTCTGTAATCTCATATTCTTGCCACTGGCACCCAGACCATGAAGAATACGAGAGCTATCTAGTCCCCCTATATTCCAAACAGAACTTCCAGATTACATTTGTGGGATATCAAACTATACGTCCAATTTTGTCAGCATGAGCCCCTCATCTGCCTCAGAGGGAGGTAAGAGAGAGGGGCACACTCCACTTCTCTAGCCAAGAGAGAGATTTCAGGAGACCCTCTGGACAGCCTGGCCTATATCTCCTGGAGTTTGGGGCACAGAGACACTCACCTCTGCCTCTCCCCCAAAGTGTACGATAGTCTTGGTGCATTGACCTCTGAGGTGCACAGCAAAAAGGGAAGGACATTGGGACATTGGGACAATAAGGACATTGGGAGGGACTGCACTGCCACTCCCTGCAGAGAACAAATAAGATTTTGGGATTTACTTGTGGGCTCAGCTCAGCAGGATGCAGGCCTGGCAGTATCCCAAACCTGGAAACCTCGGGCCTGAGTAGGTTCTAAGTGGGCAGCCAGAGGAGGATCTGCAGTTCCGCTCAGTGCTTCTCACATAGCCTGCATTAGAATTACTTGAGGAGTTTGTTAAAATATAGATGTCAGGGCCTCACCTCTTAGAGATTCTGATTCCTTAGGACTAAAGTGGGATCATTAAAGATGTATTTCTAACAAGCTCATGGATGATAATCATTTTGTGATTTGTGGACCATACTTTGAAAATAACTAGTTTAGGTGTCATCAGTGGAGCATTTCAGAGGAACATGCAAGAGGGTCATATAAGAAAGAATTAGCCTAGCATATCTGTTATCCCTAGAAGCATACAGATATGCCAGCATCTCCCGCCCCCCCACCCCCCGCCTCATCTCTTCCCTGTTAGACTAACCTTAAAGTGATTGGAAACACAGCCAATGAGAACAAGAGTTGTGAGATGGTAAAGTACATGACCAAACTCTGCCCCCAACTCCAGGCTTCTAAGAACAAATCAGATCTGAGGAGGAGGATGGGTAAGTCCTACACAGGACATTTATTTGGAATTTTGAGTAAACTGGATGGGAATTACAGAGTTCTCAGATTTTAATTCAGTGAGGGAACATTCCTACTTCCCACATTAGAAAAGCTGGGGGTCTTTTTCAAATTTTATACACATGCATGAAAAGAACTGGTTTGAAAAGACTGGATAAAAGAATATAGTTGATTGATCTCAGCCTACTTAATTAGCCAATCACATATGTCCCAAGTATGGTGTTTTTCCAACTCTTTGCAAGTCTGGAGAAGTGCAGCCAGGAAAACAAGGCATTGGGAACCTCACCAGAGAAGCATCCATGCCAAGAAATAAGGACCTCCAGCCTGGAGAAGATGTAGAAGACATAATGACACTCTTCAAGTATTGAGGCCCTTCTTTTTAGCAAAAGATTAGCCTTCTGTGAGGCTGCAGATCCCTCAATTAGCCTAATCTAGAGGAAGTTAGGGGAGGAGTCTGTTTGGGCTCCTGTCAGAAGACAACAAGGAAAGCTGTGACACCTAGTGATAGCCACTTGCCTGGAATGTTGAAGAGAGTCTTAAACACAGTGGAGGGGAGGTTTTGGCTGACTTCTAAGATCCCATCAGTTTCTCCAGCAACACTTTTCATCATAGAGGTAGTTATGCTGAAAGATGGTTCCCCACTCTGTGGTCATTAGAACTGCCTGGTTTCCTATCCTTGTATCTTGTCACAGCTACCACCACCAATCCTATACAGAAACTCAGCTTCCTTCAGCTCTAGGACTGCTTCTAACATAACCAAGGGACGATGCTTTTAGTCCTGTAGCTGAAATTTGGCAAATGGGCCTTTGCAATCAGACCTTTCTCTTTGTGCGTGTGAACGCACACTCATGTGTATGTGGTATTGAAGTATGAGTCCAGCGCCTCAACCATGCTTAGCCAGTGCTCTCCCACTGAGCCCCACCCCCAGCCTGCATTGACGCCATTCTAAGACAAAGTTAGAAGCTAGTCAGAGATCCTGGCTATTATCTAAGGCTCTGCCTTGCTCTTACCGGTTCCTCTCGTTGTCATTGTCCTCTCCAACTAAGTACTACAGCAAGACTACTATTGAAATAACTGAGCAGATGTTGTAGGTGCGATGGGAAACCAGGGAAGCAGAGACAGGGTGAAAAACATGGAGAGTCTAAGTGCAGACAGGGAAAATCAAAAGATGTGGAGCACATGCAGCATCGAGATAGAAGAGGAAAAGTGTAACGTGTTATTGTCCATCATTCTAAAATGCAGAAGTCTGTTAAGTTTTGTTTGCAGGAGCATAGACAAGAAGAGCGACTAGTGGTGCCAATCAAAATTTTGAGCAGACAGAGAGGCATTGTGTTTCCAGCTCAAACATTGACATATAATAATCTGGAATCAAGAAATTCTTAATCCTCCACTTAAAATAGCTTCCAAATGTCCTCAGGCGTGCAGAAAAATATTAGTGGGGTCAGGTGACCACAGGATAGTGATTGTGACAGCTGCAACCCTTCACATTTACTTAGAGAAACAATTGGCTTTTAGACAATGTCTTTCCAATTTGTTTTCGACATTACAGCCGGGGTGCTCTTTTCAAAGCACAAATCTGATCATGTCACCAACCTGCTTAAAATCTGTGAATAGCTTCCCACTGTTCTTGGAATAAAGACCAAATCTTTAACAAGGAGCTGCATGGCTTTGCCTCGTGGGGGTTGGGAGTGGGGGTTGGGGTGGGGGAGGGGTACACCTTTGCAGCCTCCTCTCTGGGTTTCTGTTTTCCTCCTGCACAGCCTTTCTTGGTTAGCTTTCAGTCAACTTTGTTCTTTAAATGTAAACTCAAACACCCCGTTCCCAGGGAAGCTTTCCTGTTCCTGCACACCACCTGACCTGGAGTCTTTTGTTATTTGCTTTTTATATGTCTTCATTTTTTTCTTTCAAAGTACTTATCTCAGTTTGTAATTATACATTCATCAGAGTCATTATTTGTTTATTCCTCTCCCACAACCCCACTAGCCCCTCAGCTCCTTGATAGTAAGAAAGAGCTTTTGTTCACCACCTTACCCTGGAGCCTAACATTGTGCCTGGTTCAGAGGCCTGTGCCTGCCTGCCTTTTTGTTGAATGAGTGAAGGGCCGCCAAAGTTGTGCTTTCCCTCTGAAAATTTCTGTTCCATAAAGAGACGAAAGTGTTAACCAGACAGGAGAATAAAATTCTTAGTTATATATTCCTCTGCTTCCATGCAGTGATTTATTTTAAAACACAGAACCTATAAGCTCTAATCTTCCTTCTTATTATGGAGAAATCAGTTCATCAAAATAACCCTCTAACTACCTGGTATTCTCATTTATTCCCCCATTTTCTCTGGAATGAATTTAAGTAGTCCTTCTTAGGGTTCATCTTCTTTGGGGAACTCATATAGAAAGCATTTTATATTAGATTAAATCAGTTGAGATTTTATTTAAAGGCACCCTAAGTTACAAACACTGACAGGTAAATGTTTATGAAAAGGTAATATATATACATTTGGTATGTTTGTCTATTATTCCATTAAAAATATGTGTTTTTATGGCTTGAAATAGAAAAGATTGGAAAGCACTGTAGTGTGCAAGCTTCCACCTCCAGACTTTTACCCTCTCCAGCTAAATTCTGCAGGATTTGGTGGAATAAGCAGGCAGTCGTGATTTCCTGATGAGTGACTGAAGGACATGTACTTCCCTTCCTAATGAAACACTCAAATAGTGAGCCATAATGCCAGAGGCACTGTTCTCCAACACTCCATCTCTGCTTATTTCTAATCCAAATTCTGAAAAGAGCGCAAGTCTAGATCTAACTCTTTAGATCTCTTTGTGGGAGTGGAGTTTACATTTCAAACTTCTGTCTTGTATCCTTTGCCAACAAAAGTGGTAGCTACTAAGCGGAAGTGGTCCATTTTAGTGACCTGATGGCAAAAGAAAATAAAGAATCCATTGTCATTGCTGTGTGGTTGTGGTGAATGTCTCTTTTATATACCCACAAAAATGGGCATTTAATCATTTGCTGGGTCATGCTGAGCCCAGGCCAAATAATCTAGATTAGTAACGTCCAGTGTGACTATCTACTAATAGCAAAACTTTATAGAAATCTGGCTATTTCCTTTAAGAGTATCAATCTGATATTTCTGCCCCTCAGAAAACACATTCTTTTGAGGTACACTGACATAGAGAACAATGCTTTGTTTCACTCTACAACAATCTCTAGTTGTCCTCATATCTTTCTTTCCACTGCCAGGTATTTTTAAAAATGGGCTTCCAAACCCTGCCCCTTTTTGACATCACCTATTTTTTTCCTGAATTTCTGGTTTCTCTTCCTATCAAATGACTAAATATGTTTTCAGAAAGATGCTAGTAGTTTACTCTAATAGCTTTGTAATATCTGTTTATTTCAGGAAGGTGACCATTGTCATTCCTTCTGTCCCTCTTGAAGCATCTAGTGTCATGGACCTCTGAGGTTTCAGTGATGGGGTTCTAGACATCTGCCTGCATTTTAACTGCCTGCACCAAAACATCATTAAACTACAAGGTACAGCCTCATCTTGCTTTCCTCTCTTTCTTCTTCAGAGCTGTCATTCATCTTTACATGTCAACTATTATCTGTCTCCAGTAAATCTCCAAATATTCTTCTCTAGCCCTTCTTCTTTAGAGATTCACCCTTACAACCTTATCATCCAGCTGAATATCTCTGGAACAAGCCTGTCTTGCTAACATGCGGGCATCATCTTGTTCCCTGTGCTCTTTCCATGCCTCTGAGTCAACTTCTCACTGTGATTCAAAAGTCCACTTTTCTTCCACTTCTCTTTCTCACCCCCTATTTTTGTGTCATCTTATTGCTGTGATGCTGAAAGCTGTGCCACCACTATTTCTGATACCTGTAGGGCCACCTATGGTGAACAGGTTTCACCTGAGCTTCCAGACTAAGACAGACTAAGGAGAAAGACCTGGCAGCCCCCTCCCAAAACAATTAGCCATTGAAAACCCTATGAAGAACATAGAAAAGCTGTCACATATAGTGCCACAAAGTGAGCTCCGCCCCAAGCTGAAAGGCATTCAAGAAATGACTGGGAGTTACCTCCTCAAAGTAGAGTTGACCTTAATGATGGGAATGAGGTAAAGCCTCTGGGGCCTCCATTTGCTGATGTGGCAACATTGGGATCAAACATAAAAAGATCATGAGCATGGCATAGTCTTGGGTAGTGTTTCATTCTTTTGTACATAGGGTTGCTATGAGTTGGATCTGAATCGACAGCACCCAACAACAACCTCTTTCTCACACAATCTCTGAATCCTGCTTGTTACTAAAGTCTTTTTTAAATGCCTATAATATCTTCCATGGGCTGGGATTTAGCTCAGTTGGTAGAGCACAGCTCTATAGTCTCCAAGGTCCCAGGTTCAACTCCCAGCACCACAAAAATGGGAGAAGGATATGGCAATCTACTCTCAAGACAATCCTGAAACAATCAGCCATTAAAAACCCTACGAGGGTCGCTATGAGTCGGACATGACTGGACAGCACCTAACAACAACAACAACAACACCTTCCATGTATCCTTTGTCCACTGCCATCACTAATGCCCTGGATCTTTTTACATCATACCTAGATTTTTCCATGAAATTCTGTTACTATTTTCCCAATAATGCCTTCCGTCTCCACCTATCATGTGCTCTGAAGTAAAACAAAACAAAACAAAACAAAATTCTTTCCTCATCTGAAATTCCCACATCATGGTCTGTAAGAAAAATTCTTAATCTCATCTAGGTATGGCAGGAAAACACTTGAGAAATTAATTAATAGGGGATTCTCATTCACTGAACAAAAACATACTTTGTGCTATGGTTTGAATGCATCCCCTCCAAATTCAGGAGTTGGCAACGTGATCATAGTAAGAGGTAGGGCCTTTAAGAAACTATTAGATCAGAAAGTTCCTTCTCTCATGAATGGAATTAAGGTTCTTATAAAAGAGTCTTCATGTAGTGTTCAGTTGGCTTACCTTTCTGCTTGCTGCCATGTGAGGATACTGCAAACATTCCCTCCCCAGACACTAAATGTAGTGCCTTTCTCTTGGACTTCCTAACCTCCAAATATGGAAAAAATAAACTTATATTTTTTATAAATTACCCAGCCTGTGGTATTTGCTGAACAAACGGAGTAAAATTCTGTGTCTCTTTTATGTTTTCTGCCCTCAGGTAATAATAGAGAGGGAAAGAGGCAAATTGTCTTTTTACTTCTTTTATTCAGACTAGACTTCCCTGATCTTTCTCAAATCCTCATATGTACATTTTTTTAATTCCCTCTATGACCTGAGGGAAATCACTTAATTGCTAGCTGTATTTCTTGTTTGATTCAAGGATAATATTAACATACTTCTCTAGGTCCTTGTGAAGCATAATATGTAGAACTGATTGCAAAGACATTTTCAGAAGATGAGATGCTGTATAGGCATTTGATGCAGTCCAAATTCCCTATGTTGCCCTCAGTGCCACTCCTAGAGGTGAATGTCTGTTTAGAGAGAGAAATTTAAAAGTTAAGAGTTAATTACAGTGCAGAGATGTCTGTTACTGAATTCCTAACAAGGTGGAGTCAGTTATCTATGTTGTGGATTATATCTCACCTGGCTACTTGGTATATTGCTCTTCCTCTTTTCTTTGGGCATACTTGTGGTTTCTATGCTATTCCCTTAGCAGAGGAGATAAAACTAAAATTAATCCTGTTTTGCTTGGTATACTATTTTAGGAAAAAGTTAGGTTAAGGATCCATAGTAAATACCGGCATGAGACCGATAGTCAACAAGTACCTAAGGGAAAGTTGAAAAGAACTTTGAAGAGAGAGTTCAAGGGGGCATGAAACCGTTAAGAGGTTAATGGGTGGGGTCCACAAAGTCCGCCCACCTGGGAGGAATCAACCCGGCAGCATGTCTAGCCTTCCAGCGGTTTCCCTGCGGATCTTTCCCGCCCTGCCCCTTCCTCCTGACCCTCCTCCTGTCTGCCCTAGCTCTAAACCCACAGTGTCATACTAACACTTTGAGAAATAACATATTTGTTTAGCATTTAACTGTGTAAAAGTGCTTTCACATCACATATATTATTTGAGCCTTATCCTGCCTTTGTAAGGCGAGTATTATCTAAATTTACAGAAAAGGACATTGAAGTCCAAAAGACACAATGTTGTCCAAAGTTACCACATGAAGAAATGACAAACTGAGCCAGGCGTGGTGGCACACGCCTGTAATCCCAGCTGATCGGGAGGCGGAGGACTTGCAAAGCATGCAAGCTCAAGGTCCTGGGTTCAACCCCCAGTACAGTCAAAAAAAAAAAAAAAAAAAAAGACAAACCCCTGTTTGCTTATTGTACATGATGTAATATTTTATTCTGCCATTCCAGGTTGCCTTTGTGTTTTCTCTTCTTTTTTTTATTAAATTGGCTCTGCCAAAGCACTTTATTTTTTTAACAAAACAACTAAAGCAAAAAGAAAGAAAAAGAGATAATCTCATCTAATTTCTGCATGTAAGTGGAAACATGTGGCATTTCTTTTTTGGGGGGCATACTGTGTCAACTCACTTAAGATGATTATCTCCGGGTCCATACATTTAGTTGCAAATGTCATAACTTCGTTCTTCTTTATTGCTGTGTAGTGTTCTATGGTG
Organism: Pedetes capensis; assembly: GCA_007922755.1. Lineage (NCBI taxonomy): Eukaryota > Metazoa > Chordata > Mammalia > Rodentia > Pedetidae > Pedetes > Pedetes capensis. The sequence goes on along the minus strand of VMDO01000373.1, from coordinate 137,539 downwards.
TATATAGGCCGCATATTTTTAATTCATTCTTGTGTTGAAAGGCATCTGGACTGATTTTATAACCAGGAGATTGTGAACAGTGCTGCAATGAAGATAGAAATGCAAATGTCTCTGTGGCAATAATAATTTAGCTTCCTCCGGGTGTACACCTGTATGCACATTTTAATAGCATGTGTTACCTGTGTTAAGCACTCATAAGGAGAGGTTGTTTTACATTCAGTTGAGTGATTACTTAATTAATTTCTGTCACCCCAAATGACTAAGTCCCAAGAGGGCAGGGACCATGTCAGTTTTTGTGCAATCAACATTTGGAAGAGAGGAGGCCTGTGAAGCAGGTTTCCTTTTCCAACGTTAATATGTCCTGCATTGCTCTTCTCAGTCTCTGCCATTGTCTCCTTGGCCTGCATGGTGTCCTGAGATCATATCCATGCAGTTTGCCCAGTAATCCTTCCTCTGGTCTTCTCCACCTGAGTGCCAGCCTCAGTGGCTGCACACTCACCGTCACTCTTGAACCACAGATATCACCTCATCTTGCATTTCGGTTTTGCCTTTCTCAATAATTTTCCTGTTTCTTTAACTGGTTAATAAACAGCTGTGAATACCGTCATCAAGGCTTCAAACAAAATCCGAACCCAAACCCTGAAGCCACTCTGGTTCAGGCATTTAAAAAACTTTTTTCTACACATAGGATTTAAATACAAATCGGAAGCAAACCCAAACCCAAACTAAATTTTAGCCTATTGAAACTGCATCCAAAGCCAAACCCATTTTTTCATGGGTGTGAAGCAGGGCTTTGGGCTTCAGTTCAGGTTCAGATTAGGGTTCAGGTTTGGGTTCAGAATTTTTTTTTAAATGCTTGAACCAGAATGAGTTCAGAGTTTGAGTTCAGGCTTGTTTTGAAGCCCTGCTATCTATACATAGGAGTTAAACCTGTGCACAAATATCGTTACATGTATACACCCCAAATTTCCTTGAGTCTGAATGGGTTCAGAATTTGAGTTCAGGTTCAGTTTGAAACCCTGGAAAGGATGTCATGTTTGGGAGGGCGGCAGGTCAATGAAAAAAAGGAAAACCCTCCAGTACATGGATTGAGATAGTGTCTGCAACAATGGGCTTAAACATAAATAAGATTATGTGCCTGGCACAGAATCAGAGAGTGTTTTGTTCTGCTGTACATAGAGTCAGTATGAGTTGGACCTGACTCCACTGCACCTAACAAGTAGGTACTCAAGCAAAGTGCCTCTGCTTAGCATATCAGGGGGTGGGGGGCAGTATTCTCTGCAAGAGCTGCTTCTGAGGTATATATGTGTATGGAAACCATAACTGATGCTTATTGAATGAACAGGTCCAAAGCAGGGCAACATCATGTGATACTTATTGCACTCAATTCATTTCAACAAGTCGAGTCATTTTAAAAATGTTTCTTGAGCTTCTACTATGTGCCAGGAACTCTTCTAAGCAACTGGGATACATGCAAAAATAAAACAAAGATCCCTCTCTTCTGGGACTTACTGTTTAGTGGGAGAAACATGATAAACCATAAACATCACAAGTGTGCAAATTAAAAGTTGGGAAATTCTATAGGAGACAAAGAAGAACACACAGGGCTGGGGTTGTCGCTCACTGGTAGCATGTACTTGGCATGTGTGAGGTCCTCAGTTCAATCCCCAGCACACCCCCCCCCACACACACAAACAAACCTTTAAGTTAATGAGTGACTGTTTGGTGCAAGTTAATTTCTTTCCTCCAGGTTTGGTCTAGTTCTTATTATGACAAAAAGTCAGCCTGGTGGTTGTTGTTGTTGTTAGGTGCTATAGAGTCGGTATCCGACTCATGGCGACCCTCATAGGGTTTTCAATGGCTGGCTGTTTTGGGATTGCCTTGGGAGTGGATTGCCAGGTCCTTCTCCCATTTTTGTGGTGCTAGGAATCGAACTCGGGACCTCAGAGACTGCAGTGCAGCACTCTACCAACTGAGCTAAATCCCAGCCCCGTCAACCTGGTAAGGCCCCCAGAAATCTGGTTAAGATTTCATCTGAATCACTCAGGAAAGATTTAGAACAATTTGGAAGCACACCTGGAATTAATGACCATACCTAGGGCAATAGGCAGGGAAGTAAAGGATGATAATATTAAGAAATTGCAGGCACATATCAATAATGTTGATTTTAATTTTTAACTATATTAAATTTAATATAATTATTTTCCTTTAATGATAATAACTAGCAAATACTTTTGAGAGCCAACTGTGGTTATATGTATTGCACTTAGCTTTTCTTATATTATCCCTGTTAATGTTTATAACTGTGCAGGAGGCATGGCTTATTATTACCTTCATTTTGTAGACAAGGAACCATAGGGACTGAGACTTTACATAAGTTAGCTAAGGCAACACAAAAGGTAAATGATGGGGTGGTAAGTTGCAGAGAGCAGCCTGACTCCAAAGTCATATACTCAGCTACCACACGCTATACCCTGATGCTGATGAGAGGCTGGGGAGTTCACCAATGGGAGGTTTAAGTACTGAGTCTACATGTGTGATGAATAACTAAGGAAATTCTGTAGATGAATGCAAATAAAATATAGTTTCTATATTGTTTCCATTGGGCTGGGGTTTAGCTCAGTTGGTAGAATGCTGCTTCACAGTTTCTGAGAACATGGACTGGATCCCTAGAAGAGTAAAAATGGGAAAAGGATGTGGCAGTCCACTCCCGAAACAATCCTGAAGACAATCAGCCACTGAAAACCCTATAAAAGTCACTATGAGTCGGACCCAACCTGAAGGCACCTAACAATAACAACGATATTGTTTCCATCAGGTAGGGAAGAGAACAGGAGAAAATGAAGTGCTCAAAGGCAAAGGCATTCATTGTATTAAAATCAGAGTTACAAAACAAATCCCATGATGCTTCATTCATTTGCTTTACAACACAGACTGAAGGTCTCTCATTCAGATACATCCAGAAGGTCTGACACTGATCAATAGGAATGCTTGTAACTCCTAGTAAATGTAATTTTACCTGGCAACTTGTCTTAATTTACTTCAATTAGTTTAATTTAAACCTCAATACTGTAGTTGGGATTCATTCAAAATGCCCTTTGGAATTTCTTAGATACTCACTTTCTTTCCTCTAAATATATGTTTGCATTTTTATTGGGTTTTCTAATTCTCCAATATGTCATTCTCCAAATGATCCTTTTTTTTTTTTGTATGATACAATTATCTTACATCTCTGATGTTTCTGCTGGGCAGGCTGGGCTGCTCTCCAGCTGCCAATGGCCTGTCTGGGGGTAACCTGAAAGTTGTATGGAATTTCTCACTAGGCATCCACTGAGCAGTGCTCTACTGGGAGCTCTAGAAAAATACACAACTGGTTCCAGACAACTTTCCTTCTTGATTTACTAAAAGTATTCCCTAGTAGTCTTCTTAGTCCAAAGACACCTCATACTGCATATCTGAATTCACACAGTTTTCCAGTGATATTACATGTGGGATAGAGTTGGGGTTTAGCTCAGTTGCTAGGATGCTTGCTCTGCATGCTCTGAGGCCCTGGGTTGGATCCATAGGACCACACAAATGGGAAAAGGACCTGGCCGCCTACTCTGAAACAATCAGTCATTGAAAACCCTATGAATAGCAGAGAATCACCGATACAGAGCCAAGTGTCAGAAAGTGGTGTTTATTCTGTTGTACATAGGGTCACTATGAGTCGGACCTGACTTAATGGTACCTTATACACACACATACACACACACTCCCACAGATAGGATATGCTAGCTAAAATCAAATACGGAAAGTCTCATTTTCTTCACATTTCAATTCAAAGCTCCAAAAAGCTTTTTAAATTGGCCTCACCCATCATCACATATAGATCTTGAATACTTAGCTCATTTGTGCACCCTTTTTATATATCTCAGATAATATGCATCTTGAGGATTGGAATTGTGTCTATAGTGCCTTTCCTATTTCTATCTTTCTTATTACACCTTTGTACTTATGTATTCAGTAGAAACTTGAGCTTAAGTGAATGGAGGTGAACCCCTGAATTGACAACCACACATCTGAATGATTTTATATAGCCCTCATGTATATGCACATCTCAAGGCACTGTTAGCTCCAGGATGTGATAATCTCCACTTGTCCACTTGTATCTGGAGCACAGAGATTGTTGACAGTCTCAAAGCATTCAGAAAGTAGCAGGAGAAGAAGCCCAATAGCTGACCAAAGTTGCTTCTTTTCCTAAGAGAGCATTATTGATGCTCTGGCCTCTCAGGAAATACAGGTTTTTAAGGCAAGTTTTAACCCTGCTAGATTTTGTTCATTTTTATTTGTGCCAAATGAAAGCTTTCCAAGAAAGTTCATTTAAAATCTAGAAATATTTATTAGATATATATGTTTTAGTGTCAGAGAAGTTAAATCCAAAGGAAAATCATTCATTATGTAATATGGAAAAAGAGCAGGTCTATAAACAAAAGTCAATTGTATTTGAATGAATTACCCATTTATGTTGGGCTGTCTCCCTAGTCTTCATTAAGAATTTATTAATTTGTTAGAAGGAAAACCTGCTATACAGTGACTCCCTATCAATATTTAATGTAACAGTGCCTGGAGCACTGGATTGACTTTCTTATTGTGAAAATGGGAAAGGAAATTAAGACTCTGCCCTACTTTCTAATGGTAGGACTTCAGATAATTTACAATTTTGTTGCTGTTGTTTAGATTGTAAGAGTGATAGTGATCGTTTGTTGTGTTCAATGATACATGTTCTTGCTAGTTCATTTTGTAGCACTAAACTGCAGCATTTAATATTATTGACCAGTCTAGAAAGTACTAGGATGCTCTCACTTTCTCATGGTTATACAGCTTGGCTCTACTTTTTAAAAAGTGATTTATTGGCCTTTCATTGGTTTTGAAATCCCTACTTTTCCACCTACCTTATCTGTAGGCAATATCTTATGTGCTTATTTATGTAGCGTATTAGCAAATATCCTGACAGACATTTGCTTTCATTTTTACAACCAATACATTCAGGGAAAGCCTGATATTTTGCTGACAGCTGACAATCCTCTTATGCTTTCTCTACTGCCCTCCTATCTGTCTTTCAGTGTAAGATATGGTGATTCTCCTATTGTACAGATATATGTTGACTGGTAATATCATTTTAAGTTCACCTATCACAAGAGGCAGGAGACTCTGTGCAGTTAGAACAGGAAAGGGGTTGAAACTATTAGATATGAGGTATTATATGCCATCAGAGGTATACAGTTCAGGCCAAGACTATAGTGTATTAATTGGGCCAGTCAAAGTGGGGAGTGAGGTCTTGTCATCGTTACTGTAGGCTTTCCTTCTGGATTGTCTCGCAGCATAGAGAAGAGAAAGCTGATTTCATCAGACAGTCATGCTGGAAGTGTCTTCACATAGCCATTGACATGGCTGAAAATGATTCTATATCAATTCTAATATAAAGGTTCCCAAGATTTCCTCCTCTAAAGTATCCTTTCACAGAGTTCCCCAAGAGCTCTTTCACTCCTGTACTTTTCGTTGCCAGGTTTTCACCTGGTGAGAATTCCTCATAGACTTGCACATGATTGGAACAGATAAAATTAAGTAGTCGGGAAAGTGCCTTGGTGGCAAACCAAATTGATCATTAAGTGCTTTTGCAGAATGAATCAATTTCTAAAAAAGCAACTTTCAGCTCCAGCCTTTCAAGCTTCTGATAGTTATAGTGAAGTCAAAATACAGCTCTTGTTCTTTTATCTTTCAACCCTAGCATTTCCTGTGCTTTAAGATGACTGTACTCTGGATTGTTTATTACCATTGCCATTCAAATGAATCAGAACCAAGAAATTTTCTCCTCATCACAGGAAAACTCACTACAGAATGTTGACATGATAACTCTACCTATCATCTGTAGACAACTTTTCTTGCCTTATTTTCCTGTAATGAGTGGATTTGAAGTCAATTGGCCAGTTGAAGAATGGAGAATACTCATTAGTCATCCCTATAGAAAGAAGTTTCTAGTGATATATTGTATATTATATTTTTGCTTACATAACAACTGAAGATTTTATATATAAAATATAATAATTAGTTATATAAACATTATGGTGTGAATATTCCTTGAGTTGAGGATAACAATTTTTTTAGGAGACATTATGGAGCTTTCAATGCAAGCCAAAATATTTTTCTTGAGTATAGAAAATATGTATTAATTCTTCTTGTGGTAATATTTTTATCCTTGAGGCTTTGTCAGTTCATGTAATTTGGGTAGCACAGAATCCAATCCTGGGCCCAATGGTGAGCATGTGACTCACTGCTAGTCATTTAGATCAAACCATCTCCCTGGGTTTGATTTCGACATAGGGTCATGATTTACTGACAAACAATGATACTTAATTTTAGGATGTTGGAAGAAATGCTGGGCGAAATAGCTGTCTGGTTGCTGGTCACTGGTTGCCATCTTAACTCAAAGAATGGAGAGACTACTACATAAGAATGGGATCAGTACATATGTGGGAATATCAAAGAGTGGAGGGAACCAGTGCTCTGATGGTGTAGAATGTGCAATTGGATGACCTTATAAATGATCTCTTTTGCTTTATCTAGTTAAATTGAAATTCATTTGAAATGGAAGTAGAACTGAACAATACATGGATCAGGTCAAGGAAATACTGCCAACACAGTATGTTAGTATTTAAACAAAGTACCTGACAGTGTTTCGCATAAATTCCTTGTGGATAACATGCAGAAATGTGAAGTGGATATAGGGCAGTCAGGTGACTTCATCAATAATTGAAGAGTTATGTCCAAGAATGCTAATTCCATGTCAACCTGAAGGAAATTTTATAGTGGTATGCCTCAGGGTTCTTCCCTGGCCCTGTCCTTTTTGACATACTTATCAAAGGTTTGGGTGAGCACACTGATGGCATTCCTATCATATTCTACAGATGGCAAGATGATTGGAGCACTAGGTAGTATGTTGGATAACAGATACTAGTTTCTAAAGCTCTTCTTAAGCTAGAGTATTAGAATAAAATTTTAAGAACAAATGTAAAATCTTTGAATTAGATCCAAAAACAAATTATACAAATAACTGGGTTACACTGGGAATTTAGTTAAGTATAATTCCAAAATCGATCAGCAATGTGATAACAGCTGCATAAATAAACAAATAGAGCTGCATCACAAACAGGACACAGTGGTGATGGAGGCAGATGTCATATTGAACATATCAGGGGGCTAGGATGATAGGGCAGAGGACAGAGCCAAAGGAACTAAAGTTTTCAAATATTTCTACTCAAATATCTAATGATCTGCTCCCATATGCCAAGTCATGTAAGCAGAAAGAATAAAAATTACCAGTGGCAGTATTCACAGCCCTCTCTCTGCTCCTACTTGCTATTTGGGTATTGTATTTACTCTTTCCAAAGAGAAAGGGTTATTTTTCTCTGGGAGACAAGTAGAATTGGAGGAAGAGACAGAAGGGTCTTCAGGCACATATCAAGAAAGAGTTTGTGGGTATTTAAAGACAGAGGGGCTCCAGAATACTTTTAAAATGTGGAAGAAAGAGAAAAGAAACAGAAGAGATTTAATTTGGATTATAGCAATTGCTCAAATATAAATCCAAAATGCAACTTTGCCATTATTACCTGGCTTTTGGTAGAACGAGCCTCTGGATTTGTATTGTGAAAGACTTTTCAGGTATTTCCTTCTCAGCCAGGTTCTGTGCATACCCAATTTCCCCACCACAGGTGGATATGTCTTATGAGAAAAACTACCACATTCCTAACAAAGAGGATATGTGGTTACATGATCAAAATATGATTGGGTCTGGAACTAGACAAGGTTAATTTATTTGAATGCTCCTGGGTGAAGGTAGTTCTAGCAGTTTTGTCTGGGATAATCAGATAATAAATTGAAATAAGTAACTTTTGGATGGGAAAAGACAAAATTGCCATTGTTTGTAGATTGTATAATAATTTAAAAAAAACAGAATGAAGAAACTATTAAAAGTAATAAAGAAGTTCAAGATCAGCAAGTTTGAAAAATAAAATATTAAACATGGGCAAATTTATATTAGCAATAACAATTAGAAAATGAAATAGAAAACACATCAGAATAACACAAGAGTTATAAACTACCTGGAGTTGACCTAATAAGGACCTTTACAGCTGAAGATTTAACATTCTGTTAGAAAAAAATAAATTAGAATAAATGGCAAGTTACATCCTGTAAACATGTATGATGACTTTAAAGATGATGACTTCTACAAATTGGCCTACAAATTCAATACAATTTCCATAAAAACTCCAGGAGAATAATTTGAGGGAACTGGATAAACCAATTCTATATTTAACGCAGAACAATAAAGGCCTGTGAACATCTAAGGCATTTTTTAAAAAGAAGGGCAAAAAAGGAGCCCATTGTAGCAGACATTAAGAAATGCTGCAGATAGGAAGAGCCATGTTGATGCCTCCTGACTATGCTTTCTCTTTCTTCGCTCTGGGTGTCCCTTCAGGTCTCTAAGTCATGCCTAGGAGAAGGGTGCTGGGGTCTCTGACATGACACAGGAGAGACAGAAGAGGCAACAACATCAAAGGTGTGAGCACTGACCACCTTAAACTGGAGTTCCTGGAAGAAATCCATTTGAAAAATGTAGTGCAACTCTCAAGGCTTGAAATAAGTATAAGATAGCAGAATTGGAAGGCAAACTCAATTGTGACAATGAAGTTCAGGCAGCTGGAAAGTCCAAGATCAAGGTGCTGGGTGATTCAGTTGCTAGCAGGAAATGGAAAACCCATTATGAGACTCAATTCGAACTGAATGCTCAACTGGAAAAGCAAATTGTATCTCTCAAGGAGAAAATGGAAAAAAATTTGTGGAAGTCCTGCAGATTTTTTCTATTTGTGTCTATGAATGAATGAGAGTGGAATTCTTAACTATATTACTTAAACAGCTAGAAAAAGAAAAAAGGAGTCTTGAAAATGGAGTGAAAGTCTGCACTTAGGCTGGAACAAAATCAAGGGCTTTACCACAGGACGACAATGAACATGCACATGCCTAGCTGAAATGCTCAGGTTGCTCCTTCACATCAGATTTCTAAGAGGTAACAGATGGTCAACTCCCTAGAATGAAAAAGAAGCTAGAGAAAATGGGAAGATACAATCCAGTTAATCGGAAGGCAGTGCATGCCAAGAGAGGATCAGTAAAAAAGATTATAAAATCAAATTATCGTCCAAAACTTAGTCTATGAGTCCAGAACTAGGTGCATTTCCATTTCTTCTTTTTTTTTTTTCATAGTACTATTCAACTTGAGAAGTTAATGTTCAACACATTTTTCAGGGAATGAAATAGAGAAAAAGAACTGCCAAATTTCTCTTGAGCTCTTCTTCCAGAAGTTGGTTCTTTTGTCTTTATGAAAATAATTTTCTCCAGTGACCCTAAAATGTCTAACAGGAGAGCTTGTGATTTTAAAATATCTTAAGAAAACTGAAGGTAGATATTATTATGGTTGCTTTTAATAATATATTCATTTTCTGCTCTGATAGTAATGTTACTGATGTATTTGGTTTCTACTTGGGTGTTAGCAAAAAATATGAGTTTATAAAAATTTTCTGTTATTCACAAAAGAGGAGGGAGAGATCTAGCAAAAGGAGGAAATCCTGGGAGAGGAGAGAAGGGGGGAGAGGAGGAACAAGGAGTAATGAGGAATGGGGGAGGGGGTGACCTCACGGTGAACAGCCCAACTTTAATAGTCATGGAAATAATTATAACAACACCAATAATACCGAAGAATGATATTAACATAGATGGGCTAGAAAATTCATGTAATAGTACTGACAATGTAAAAAGAAAGTTTACTACAGAAAAAGTTTTGATATTAAACATAATTGGAACCCAAGGATATATAGAAAAATATTAACATAAAAAGACAAGCAAATGGAAGAGAAGTCTTTGGTGGGGGGTTGGAATGGGAGGAGGAAGTGCACAAGAGGGTAAGGGGGAACTTATCTGTGTAATGTACAACAAAATGCATATATGGAAATGTCACAATGAAAAGCATGTCAGAATGAATCACATTAAGGTGTACATTAAGAATTTCCAATAAAAAACTTTTTTCTGTTATTTTAGGCTACATCATGCTCAGCGTTTTAAACTCAAAGTTTAAACAAAATTGCAAATCAAATTCACATTAAATTTTGATTGGAATATTATGATATTTTGGGAAATAACTTTCAGTCATGAATCAGCTTTTTCAAAGTCCTCACTCTGCCACGAAAGTAAGATGATCTTGGTCAAATCTCTTCAGCTTGTCCTTATCTCCCACACCTGTAAAATGACTAAGGCAAACTCTAATTTCCAAGGTTTCTTACCATTATAGAAAGTCAATACTTATTCAATCACAAGATCTTATCATTGAGCACATTGTGATTTAAGATATTTTGTGATATTTATTAATTCATAATATGGGCTAGTTCTTTGGACCAATCTTTCCAAGTGTTCAGAATACTCAAGTCTAGAAGTGGAGATAGAATCAGGATGAGAAAAGAGGTTTTTTGTTTTTTATTTTTGTTTTTGGATCTATTAAATTGGTTGAATTCTCCCATTCATATTTAGACTGTTCTTGTGATTTAGAGAGTTTTTGTCACTGTAACCCAGGTCTGGAACATACATACAACTTATTTGCCTACTTCACTAAGTGAAATTGTTAGACTTTAAACTTGCAAAAGTCACCAGAGGTAAATATAGTTTTTCAGGTAGTGATTTCTTCACCTGTATCTGGCACCAAACCTAAATTCTATTCAATATCACCAGTAATGAATGCCAAATACAATTCTATAACTATCTCTACAAACATTTATTTTCTTTAAGAAAGAATGCATAAATTTCACACATCCAAATGACTATATAACTTTAAATGTAATATAGGGAAAATTACTTCCTATATGTTATTCTACATTGGAACTACTTAGAAATATTTTCCCCTTTTACTTGATATATAGATACTATGACCCATATAATTGGATAAATACTAGGTTTTTATGTCTTATACCACATTTTCTGGCATTTTCTGCAAATTGAGATTTTAAGCATTGTAACAATCATAATGATCAATGAAAAGTTTGTTTCATTCATACAAAGCTGGGCCATTGTGGAGACTAGATTGAGGAACATTCAAAGTTATCTCAATCGCTGGGATGGGATATTAGTTGAACATTTTATCATAGGGACTCTAAGTATTAATTCTGCAGGAGTTGTTTTTGGCTTACTTTCTAGTTGTCAGAAAATGTCTATTTTAAAGAGAGTGATGGCATATTGGTGGGACAGTCCAAAAACTGAAATGGGGATCTCTCATTTCTGTCTTCTAATGCCAGTTTTATAACTTCTAAGCTTCTTACTTTGGCTGAGTCACTTTTTATCACCTTAATCTCATCATTTATAGAGTTGGGAATATTTATCCTAACTACTTTGGAGGAATTGCTGTGTAGATCAAGGGTATTTACCACATATTTGTTTGTTCATTTCTTTGTACCCTGGTTCCCACTAAAAAGGATGTAAGTTAGCTTTTACTTAATATAAAGGCATAAAAACACCGTCTACAAAATAAAAGATTAAAATAAAAGGCGAAGGTTAATAAGAATTTCCAACTAAGAAATATTCTTGTTTTAAACCTTCTAGCAGTCAGTGCAAAGAAGGAATGAGTTATACAACTCTCATTTTTTTGGTAGAAGTAATAAACAAGTAGAGAAAAAGTTTTATGTAATTCTAAGCTCTGAAGGAAATTCTCATGTGATATTTTATAACAACAAAATTATTACAATAATCAGAACCAAGAATGACAGGATCTTTGTTGTTATTCAAATATGTATTGATATTAGGATTTTTTTTACCTAGAAAGTTTAGAATTCACTAAAATAGCCATAAAAATAAGTAAAATAATATTTAATGTATTTGAAAATTTTGAATATGTAAATTATTGTAAAATATCAAGAGTTACCATCAAAAGTAAATGTTACTATGCTTAAAAAGGCAGATAATAATGAGAATCAGCAAAGATGAGAAAAAACTGGAACCCTCAGATATTGCTAGTGGGGATGTATAATGGTACAGTTATTTTGGAAAACCATCTATTCTTCAAAAGGTTAAACAGAGTTATCATATGACCCAGCAGTTTCATTATTATATATACATGATAGAAAGGGAAACCTATGTTTGCATAAAATGTATACATGAATGTTTACAGCACCATTATTCGTGATAGCCAAAAAGTGAAAACAACCCAAATGTCCATCATCTGATAAATGGATAAACAAAATATGGTATAAATAATGGATATGATTTGTTGATAAAAAAATGAAGTACTGATATATGCTACAACATGGATAAACCTTGAAAACACTATCCTGAAAGAATCCAATCACAAAATGCCACATATTACATAATCCTATTTATATGAACTGTCCAGAATAGGCAAATCCATATGGACAGAAATAGATTAGCCTTTGATTAGAGATTGGGGCTGAGTTAGTGATGGGGAATGATGCAAATGGGTACAAGGTTTCTTTGGGGATGTTGGAAATGTTCCAAAATTGGTTGTGGTGACAGTTGTACAACTCTGTGAATATCTAAAACCATCAAATTGTACACTATAAATGGATTTGTTGTATTTTGTGACTTACACATCAATAAAGCTGTGTTTAAAAACAAAACAAAAAGGAAATACGACAAATATGAAGAAAACTTATCATAGTTAAAACATGACATTGCTAGTGAAATAATAAATGCCATAAAAAATAATGAAGTTATTAAAGTTTCATAGAACTATGTAGAATTCCAGGAGAACTTTGTCACTTTGGAGCAGTGGAGTGTATCTTAAAATATACCTCCCCATCTCTCTCAAGGTAGAATCCATAAAGGGAATAAGGATTGAGTTTGAGTATATCAAAATTATTCAGATTTCCTATTGAACAAGGAACACTACACAACAGTAATAAATGATTCATAGACTGGAAGATTTTCACATCTAAAGCAAGGAAAACATTCATTTCTAAAACAAAAATCTCAAGAATGTTCAAAGAAAAGAGAAAAACTCTGGGGAAAAATAGGCAAAAGATATAAATAGGCAATTTACTGAAACCCTGATGGTGAAAACTATTTGAACAGATATTCAATCTCACTAATACATAGAAAAATGCCAGTGAAGACAATCAGGAGATTTCACTTGATGCTATTTATATTGGTAAAATTTGAATATATATATATATATATATATATATATATATATATATATGCATACATATGTACATACACACACACACACACACACACACGTCGGGGCTGGGATTTAGCTCAGTTGGTAGAGTGCCACGCTGCAGTCTCTGAGGTCCTGAGTTCGATTCCCAGCACCCCAAAAATGGGAGAAGGACCTGACAATCCACTCCCAAGGCAATCCTGAAACAGTCAGCCATTGAAAACCCTATGAGGGTTGCTATGAGTCGGATACCATCTCGACAGCACCTAACAACAACAACATATATTTGTCATCCACTAGCAATCATGTAGGGAAATAGGAGCCCTTCTACAAATCAGGTAGGAGCAAAATATGGTGCAATATCCATTTCAAACTGCAATTTTGCATGATTCAGGGACTGTACTCCTGGTACAATGACGTGCATGGAGATACACAAGAAAATGCACTGCAGCATTGTTTGTGGTACTGTGTGTCAGAGGCAATATAAGTATCTCTCACTAGGGTAATAGGTAAGTAGATTCCTTACCTTTGATGAAATAACATGCAGTGGGCAAAAGAAAAGAATTAAATCATCATATAGTAGAATCGCTGGGGATCCCAAAATTGTACTGCTAGATGAAATAAGATGTGAAATTTGTACCACAATAATGATTGTGTAAATTTCTAAAAATTTTCACACATACTGAATCATAATTTTGCAGATACACATTTATACATGTAAACAAATGTACAGAAAGTGGGTGGAAGAATTCACAGTTCAGACATAAAAATGGAGACCTGTAAAAGAATAGGGAATGGGATCCAGCATGAAGAATGAAAGCAGAAAATAAATTTAAAGGAAGGGTCTTACATGGAGTAATTAAGTGTAATAAAGAAAAGTAGGATATATATGGATGAGCAGATATCTCTATGATATGTTGACTTGGATTCTTTCAGAAAAATACCCAGCAGTGGTATAGCTGGGTCATATGGCAGTTCTATTTTTAGTTTTTTGAGGAACTTCCATATTGCTTTTTGTAGTGGCTACACTAACTTAAATCCCCACCAGCAGTGTGCTAGGGTTCTTTTCTCCCCACATCCTCACCAGCATTTGTTGTTTGTTTTGTTGATGCTAGCCTTTCTCACTGGGGTGAGATGAAATCTCAATGTAGTTTTGATTTGTATTTCCCTAAGGATGTTGAACATTTTTTCATATGCTTGTTGGCCACTTGTATTTTAAATATATATATATATATATATATATATATATATATATATATATGTATGTATATATATATGTATATATATGTATATGTATGTATATATATATATTCAATTGGGAGAAGGACCTGGCAACCCCCTCCCAAAAATCAATCTGCCGTTGAAAACCCTATGAACAGCAGAGAAGCACTGACAATAGTGTTTCCCTTGTTGTACAGAGGGTTGCTATGAGTTGGATACCGACTCGACAGCACCTAACAACAACAACATATATTCAAACAAGACACACAAGCAGAAGGGAGACTATTGGTGGGGAGGGGAGGGATCAGTGGGAGGAATGTCATGAAAGGGTAAGAGGGGAGGTGAGTATGAACAATGTACAATGACATTATGACAATGTCATAATGAAACCCATTAAGCTGAACACTAACTTAAAACCTTACTAATAAAAAAAGAGTAGGATGTACTCTATATAGGTAAGGAACAAAATAAAGTAAAACAGAAAAACAAAAAGTCAAGGGAAGTCAGGGAAGGTGAAAAATAAGTGAACACTTAAAGGGTATCAACCTATGATCTCCTCCCCAAAGCATTTAAATGAAGATTCCCTGTCTAGATTTCTGTCAATGGTCGCTCTTAAATGAACCATAAGAGAAAGTATCCTTTTGCTCCTGAGGTCCTAAGGTTCAAACTCTCTGTACATCAAAAGGAATCAACTTAATTTATAAATTATGCATTCCTTCTGTCCTTTCATATGCAGCCTATCTAGTTATAGCCTGGTGCATAAT
Organism: Pedetes capensis; assembly: GCA_007922755.1. Taxonomy (NCBI): domain Eukaryota; kingdom Metazoa; phylum Chordata; class Mammalia; order Rodentia; family Pedetidae; genus Pedetes; species Pedetes capensis. The sequence continues at coordinate 122,302 of VMDO01000373.1, read as the reverse complement.
CATTTATATAGTGTCATAGTATATAAAACACTTTCGTATCAACTGTAGTATTTGATCTTCACAAGAATATGCAAAGTAGATGAGTCAGATATTCTTGATTTTTCCAGTTCATAAATGTTCATGGATTTGCCTAGTTATTAGCATGAAAGGCCAGGGCTAGGGACAGAATCTGGATCATCTGGCACAAAATCTTGTGGTCTTTCCAATGGATTTACTCTGCAGAGGTGAGGGTACCCAGCACACTGTTTCCCTTCATAGGAAGAACATCTATGGGAGGAAGGAAATATTATAAAATGAGGAAATTATAGCTCAGAATGTTGTGCCCCAAATCAGGTAAACAGCAACTGCCAGAGCCAGGAGTCAAACTCCCCTTCTGTGCCTAAATCAACAAATGGCCAACATGGAAACAACATCAGATGAACACTCTAAAGAGAGGGGTCCTTAAAAATATGTAAGCAAATGTTTGAAAGTTCATCCACAGGTCAGTCTTCTCGTGTCCTGTTGCATCCTGTACAGGCTCCTGCAGTCTCCCAACCTCAGTTTTGGTTTTCAGGGAGACCCTGCAGGCAGTGGAGCCAGGCTCACTGCCAACCCAGCATTCTTTTCAATGTCTGTTGATTAAAGTCCGCTAAAGCTCTCTGTTCAGGGCACTGGAAGTCAAGCTGATGCTCCCCTGTATTGTGTGATTGGGCAGGCAGGATTTTTTTAGAGAGAATGTGTGCTAGTGTCCTAATTCCCCTGTGCTTACAACACTGCTCCCAGGAGAAAGAGAAGCTTCTGAGATCCATAACACAGTCTTCGAAGGCCCTGCAACTCCAGAACTGTGGTTCTCAACTCCCTCTAGACTCATTTTTCCCCCTATGTTTTTGGGATGGAATAGAGCACCCTTCACACAGGCAAGTATTCTACCACTGGAGCTACACTGCCTAGCCCACTGGTGAAACAGTAGAATCACTTGAGAATTTTACAAAAACAGCAATGCCTGAGCCTGTTAAATTGGATTTCTCTGAGAGTAGAACCTATGTATCAGAATTTTGTTTAAAGTCTTCCTAGATGTTAATGAAACTGTTCTGAAATTGATGGTGGTGATACAATTTGGTGAGTAAATAAAATCTGCTGACTTGAACACTTTAAGAGAGTAAATTTTATGGTATACTAATTATGTTTCAACTAAAAAAATAACTTCTCCAGGTATCTATAATGTATGTTGTTATTGTTAGGTGCTGTAGCCCAGGCTAAAACCCCCTATGAGATTTGGCAGTACTTCCCACCCTGGGCTGTGCATTGCAAACAACGAGGGGGCTTTGAAAAATACTGAAGCCTCGTCATGCCCACCACGAATTCTGATGCTATTGGTCAGGGTTCTGATTTGGACAATAGGAGTTTAAAATTCTTCCAGGTAACTGTAATATACAGCCAGGGTTGAGATCACTGGTCCAGAACAGTGGCCGTCATTGTTTGCTCTCCAGGTGAGCAGTATCCGCATCACCCAGTGTCAGACATGGAAGTGCTCAGCCTTACACCAGACCCTGGTGAATGAGAAACTCTGGAGGCAGGCCGGGAAATCTGTCTTACCAAGGCTTCCAGGTGGCTCTGATGCACATTGCAGTTTGAAAACCACCACTCTATCATGCAAGAAAATTACATTCCAACCCAGTCATTATCCTTAAATTTCCCTGATTCCTAAGCATTTGAGGAGGTTCTGCTCCATACATAGAAAGCTTTCATATAGCAGCATGCAAGATAAAAGAGACTGAAGGGCTAGCTGAAGAGTGACACAGGTGGAACCCATTAATGAGCGAATACAAGATAAGATGCTGGGTTGCATATGTTTCTCCTGTATACCAGAGTGTAATCTTAGTTCTCACTCCTGAATCCTTGAAATTAGAATTACAAAATATTCTTTGTGTGGTCTGTTATTCCTTTACTTTCTGCCTTTTCAAACCCCAGATGTATTTTGTAATTTCACTGCCTTAACCTTACATCTTTTGAGCCATAAGGCTCTTTTCTTGGGTTTGATCAGTAAGTGACCCTCTCTCCCAGTACAACCAGTTGAGTGTGTTATTGGACTGTCTATAACATTTTAGAGAATACATTGTTTAGAATTATGGTTTTTAAGCGTTTAGGGTGAAAAACAGATTTGAATCTGTACTGAAGGATTTCAAATAATTTTTCTATTCAGCAGCCCACATTTGTGAAATGGTTACTATATCATTAGTTGTTGTTGTTGTTGTTAGGTGCCATCGAGTCATGTCTGACTCATAGAGTTTTCAATGGCTGTTTCAGGATTGCCTTGGAAGTGGATTGCCAAGTTCATCTCCCATTTTTGCGGTGCGGGAATCAAACTCAGGACCTCAGAGACTGCAGTGCAGCACTCTACCTACTGAGCTAAATCCCAGCCCATACCATTAGTTATGGACTCTTAATGGAGCAGGTTTCCAAAGGTTTTCAGCGTCTATGGGGACATCCTTTAACATTATTGTTCTAAAATCAGGCTGTGAAGAACTGGCTGTTATTTTTCCTATGTTAGGGCAATTTGAAATAACAAAGTTGCTAGTAATTGTTCTGTTGCGGCTGAAAAAGAGAAAGGAGAGAGAACCCTAAGGAGGATTTTATTGGGAGGATATCGGGAGGATTTTATTAAGTGCCAGCACTGGCCTGGCGGATTAACATCCAACGGCTGAGCCCCGGTGTTGTATTTTATAGTGGTTTAGGGAATGTGGCAGTTACTGGTTGGGCATACAGAGGTGACACTGTGGGGTCAGAGACTGCACATACGAGGGTGACGCGAAGCAGGTGTACAGAAGCGTCCCCATGGGTGGGGCGTTAGTCAGCAAGCGAAACTTAAGCCAAGCGAAATTTAAGGCTAGGGTTTCCTGGTTCTAGGGTTAAGTCCGCCTGCCTATCACAGTTCTACCCTCCTTTCTCACATTAATTCCTTCCAAACTTCCTCTAAAAATGAGACTCAGAAACTAACGTGAAGGCTGTTTTACTGGAGAGCACATGTGCACACACATACCCTCCAGGTTCATTAACATAGGGGGATACAGCAGTATTTCTAGGGCCTGAATTTGTGCTGTTTTTTTCATTTGAATAGAGGGATGAACTGCAAAACTTTATTTCCTTGAAATAGTGAATTAAGTTTGGTTTCCAAGGTCTGACAGCATCAAAATATAGGAATATAGTTTTATGTGCCTCTATCTATCTCCTATTCTCTCCCAATGAAGAGGTTTTAAACTCAATTTGCTAAGGGTTTGCCTCATCCCTAGAGCTCTGCCCCATTCCCAGTGGGGCCTTACTGTGGTACTCTATCACTATGGTGACATTCAGACATCCCTCCAGAGGCCTGTGCATGCAAGTCAAAGCAGGGAGCTCATTATCCCTACAGAATCAGAAGAAAGTGATGCACAGGAAAGCAAATGGAAATCATGAGAGATAAGTAAAAGATAGTTATTAGGGCCATTTATGGGAATTCTTTGGAGGATAGACAAGTAAAATCAGGGAAGAATGAGGTTGGAAATAATTGGAGATAAGGTCAGTGAATTTGGTATAAAGGAAATACTTCTAGGGGAGAATGAAGTCTTGAAAGATCAGATGGTCGTTGCTATAAATATATGGGGAGTTACTTTTTAAAAAGCAAATATAAAAAATTCGTGATGAGGTGGTAGAATCTTTCCACCTTAGGGACCCTGGGAAATCATTTTAAACATGCTTCTCCACTGGCTCCAGTATTCCTTCAAGTCCTGAAAATCCATTTCTATTCATTCTTCGTGGAGCTTGTTGCCCAAATATTATTAGCAACCTTTTAAACAATTACAACCATGCAAAGTGACTGCTCCATTGTCTTTCACTCATAACATACCAATAATCTCCCAAAGTATATAATTATGTCATTATTTACAACATGATCTGTGGATAGAACAGGTGTATTTGGAAGGGGATACAAACCAGTGTGACAGCATAAGATCTGCTCAGGGATCAACATTTGAAAGAAAAAAATGTTTAGTTTTTCATAAACATTATCACCTGCAGACAATCAGAAAAATATACCCAATAGCATATATTATGCTCTATTTCTCTTCTGGTACTTCAATTATTTCTTCTGAAATTAAAAAAAACACATTAAAATAAACTTTTTCATTATGACCAAGCTAAACACACAGTATCTTATTTATCAGCACTAAAATACATGAACATATACTTTTATTTTCATGCAGACTAAGTAAAAATGATTGATAAAACCATTATCAGCCTATATTCTTTATAGAACCTCAATAGAAATTCCCAGAAACTACATTTTAAGATAGGTAATAAAACATGGTTTTCTCTAAAACTCAGAGAAGATTATTTAAAACTGTGAAATTGAAATTTTCTATATTGTAATGTAAAATGGTACATGGTATAACTCTCAAGCATTATGAGAGGAAGAGGGTTTTTCTATATTCCTTCTATGAAGGGAAGCATTGGCTGAAGTTTCCAGAATTAAGATTCTTGACCACCGCTATGGCACACACTGTAATCCCAGAAAATTGGGAGGGTCAGGCAGGATTCACAAGTTCCAGACAAAGGCAGCCTATGCAACTTAGTGAGACCCTGTCTCAAAAAAAAAATCTATCTATCTGCCTGTCTGTCTATCTGTCTACCTATCTATCTATACACACACACACACATACACACACACACGTGTGTGTATGTGTGTGTGTGCGTGTGTTTGTGTGTATGGCTGGAGGTGCATCTCAGTGGTAGAGCACTTGCTTAGCATGTGTGAGGTCCTAGGTTAAACCCCCTGGTACTGAAAAAATAAAAAGAATGCTAAATGGTGTTAATGACTCTAAAAGCAACTGAATAAAACCATTTTCATCTAGTTTCATAGACAGGTCAGTTGAGGGGGGGTTCTAAATGTATATATGAAAACTTGTTTGTATTTTATGAACCTATTTTAAAAAATTAACCAACAATATTTTCAAAGAAGTTTTAGCATCAAAGGAAAATCGACTAGAAACTACGGAGAGTTTTCATATACCCCCTATCTCTACACACATACACTCCTCTTGCTATCAAAGTCCACTGAAATATGGCACCAGAGTTATACACTTGTTACAATCAAGGCACATATGCTGATATGTCATTATAACTCAAATCCAAAAATTACACTAGGGTTTACTCTTGGTATTGTACATTCTATGAGTTTTGACAAATGTATCATGACACTAATCCATCATTATACTACATAATAAGTAATTTTACTGCCTACTAAAAGGTTCAGATAGGCTTGCAGCCATACCACTGTGGCGTCTGATCCCATCAGATCTCTGAAGCTAAGCAGAGTCAGACCTGGTTAGTACTTGGATGGGAGACAACCTGGGAACACCAGATACTGTAGGCTTGGGAAAAGGACAGAGTAACCCACTCCAAAAATCAATCCGCCATTGAAAACTCTATGAATAGCAGAGAAGCACTGATAATAGTGTTTCGCCTGTTGTACTTAGGGTTGCTATGAGTTGGACACTGACACAACACCCAACAACAACAACAACATTGGATATAGTTTAAAGGTTTCTACAAAATGTTCATATAGGGGTAGCTTGGATTCCAGTGTGGCAGTATGTGAGGTGACGGAACCTTTAAGAAAGGAGACTAGCGGAAAGTTTTTAGTTCAATAGCGGTAGCTGCTCTTGGAAGGAATTAATAGAGTTCTCATGGGACCCTGGTTACTTCTTGCAAGAGGGCTGTCATGAAACAGCAAGATTAACCTCTTGCTACTCTCTGGCTTCCTGCATCACCATGTACTTGCTCCCTCCCACAGGCCCTCATGTCATGATGCCATTTTCTATTTGGCAATTTAGTACCAGAAGCTGAACCAAGTAGGCCAACTGGTCTTTGACTTTCAGCCTCCAAAACTATAAGCTAAAACTCTTTTCTTTATACAATACCCAGCATCAGCTAGTTTGTAATAGCAACAGAAAAGAGACTAATATTCTGTCCTAAAAATCCTCTGTACTTTACATATTCATCTTTTCCACTCCCAACTACTGGCAACCATGACCATTTTATTGTCCCCATTGTTTTGCCTTTTCTCTGATGTCATAAACTTGGAATCACACGGTATATAGTCTTTTCAGAGCAGCTTCTCTCACATAGTAATATGTGGTGAAGTTTCCCCCGTGTCTTGTCATGGCTCGATAGCTCTTTCCTTTTTAGCATTGAATAATATCCCATAGTCTGCGCCACAGGTGATTTTTCAACTCATCCATGGAATGACATCTTGATTACTTTCAAATTTTGGCAATTATGAATAAAGCTGCTATAAATATCCCTCTGCAGGTTTTTGTGTGGACATGAGTCTTCAGTTCATTTGGATAAGCACTAAGGAGCACAATTGCTGGGTCATAGGGAAGATAATTAGTTTTGTCAGAAACTACCAAACTGTCTTCCAAAGTGGCTGTATCATTTTACATTCTTACTAGCAGTGAATAAAATTTCCTGTTGCTCCCATCCTCACCAGTATTTGATGTTGTTAGTGTTTTGTATTTTTGCTTATCTAATGAGTCTAGATCCATACCACCCTGGTGTCAGATCTCATCAGATCCAGGAAGCTGAACAGGGTTGGGCCTGCTTAATACTTGGATGGGAGACCCTAGGAGTACTAGATGCTATAGGCTTGGGAGAAGAATCTGGCAGCCCACTCCCAAAACGATCGGCTACCAAAAACCCTATGAGTAGCAGAAAAGCACAAATAGTGCTGGGCAGGGCACAGTGTCAGGTAGTGTTTTGTTTGTTGTACATAGGGTTGCTATGAGTCAGACCTGACTTGATGGCACCTAGCAACAACAACAGGTATGGAGTAGTATCTCATTGTTGTTAGAACTTGCAATTCCCTAGAAACATATGATGTTAAACATTTGTATATGTGTATTTGCTACCTGTGTATCTGCTTTGGTGAAATGTCTGCTTAGATCTCTTGCCCATTTTTGTAATTGAATTGTTCATTTTCTTATTGTTGAAGCTGCTTTTAGTTTGTTTACTGGAGTTGCTGCGGATTGACCCCAGGGTGTCCCACATACTAGAAAAGTGCTCCACCACTGAACTACATATCCAGCTCTTATTGCTGAGTTTTAAAAGTCCTTTGTATATTCTACATAATAGACCTTTATCAACTGTATCATTTGCAAATATTTTCTCTCAGTTTTGTCTTTTCATTAGCTTGACATTGTCTTTCACAGAGAAGTTTTTAATTTTAATGAAGCCCAGCTTATCAATTATTTACATCATGGATCATGCCTTCAATGTTATATCTAAAAACCTACCATCATGCCCAATGTCATCTAGATTTTCTCTTATGTTTTCTTCTAGGAGTATTACAGCTTTGCATTTTACATTTAGGCCTATGAATCATTCTGGTTAATTTTTGTGAAGCATGTAAAGTGTGCATCCAAATTTGTGTTTTTGCGTATGGATGCCTAGTTATTCCAACACCATTTGTTGAGAGACTATCTTTGTTATAGTACATTGTCTTTGCTCCTTTATAAAGATTAGTTGATTGTATTTATGTCGGTCTGTTTCTGGCTTCGGTATTTTGTTCCTTTGGTCTATCTGTCTCTTCTATTCACCAATTCTACACTATTTTTATTACTGTAGATTTATAATTGAGTCATGAACTGGGGTAGTGTCAGACCTCCAAATGTGTTTTTCTCATAAGTTGGTTATTCTGGATATTTTGACACTCTATACAAGATTTAGAATTAGTTTGTTGATACCTGCAAAATAACTGTTGAGATTCTGTTGGGATTGCATTGAATCTATAGATGATTAAGTTGGTAGAAACTGACATCTTGACATACTGAGTCTTCCTATCCACAAATATAGAATATCTCACTGTTGATTTCATTTTCCTTTCATATTTCATCAATTTTGTAGTTGTCTTCATATAGATCATCTACATATCATATACCAATTCCTGGAGAAGGACATTATATTTGGGAGAGTGGCCGGTCAATGAAAAAAGAGGAAAACTCTCCACTAGATAGATTGACACAGTGTCTGAAACAAAGGACTTAAACATAAATAAGATCATGTGCCTGACACAGAATTGGGAAGTGTTTCGTTCGGTTGTACACAGGGCCACTATGAATTGGACACGATTCTGTGGCACCTAACAACAACAACAACAACAACATATTTTATCAGACATTTGTTAGATATACCTAAATATTTTGTTTTTTGAGGAGTTAATGTAGATAGTATTGTTTGTTGTTGTTGTTAGGTGCTGTCTAGTCAAGTCCGACTCATAAGGACCCCCACATCCTTCTCCCGTTTTTGCAGTGCTGGGGATCAAACCCAGGTCCTCAGAGAGTATGGAGCAGCACTCTACCAAATGAGCTAAACCTCAGCCCAGTGCAAATAATAATGGGTTTTTAAGTTGAAATTCCACTTGTTAATTGTTGGTATATGGAAAGGTGAGTGACTTTTGCATATTAAAACATAATCCTATAATCTTTATTAGTTTCAATTTTTTTGTCAATTCTTTTGGATTTCGTACATAGACATTCATTTCATCTGGAACAGACAGTTTTATTTCTGCCTTCCTAATGTAAGTTCCTTTTGTTTTTATTTATTTGTTAGTCTTATTATACTAGCTAGAAACTTTCAGTACATTGTTGAAAAGGAGTGGCACAAGGAAACATTTTTGCCTTGTACCTAATCTTAGCTGCAAAGCTCCTAGTTTCTAAGCATTAAGTGTGATATGAGCTCTGGGATTGTGTGAAGATCACCTTTATCATGTTGAGGAAGTTCCTCTCCATTTGTGATTTGCTGAGGTTTCAACCATGAATTTGTGCAGGATCATATCAACTGCTTTTCTGTGTCTATTAATATGATCAGGCTGGTGTTTGCTCTGTTGGCAGAGTTTTTCTCTGCACTCTCTGAGGTCCTGGGTTCGATCCGCAGCAATGCAAAAATGGGAGAAGGATATGTCAATCTACTCCCAAAGCAATCCTGAAACAATCAGCCATCAAAAACTCTATGAATAGCAGAGAAGCATTGACATAGTAATGTGCATGGCATAGTGTCTGGGAGTACTTTGTTCTGCTGTACATAGAATTGCTATGAGGCAAAACTGACTAAACCACATTTAACAACAAAAAACAACATCAATATGATCATGTGGTTTTTCTTTTTCAGCTTGTTTATATGATGAATTTCACTAGGTGATTTTTGAATATTAACTGGGTTTGCGTGTTGTTGTTATTGTTAGATGCCATTGAGTCACATCTGATTCACAGCAACCCAATGTACAGCAGAATGAAACACTTAACAATTCTGTGCCATACACATGACCTTTGTCATGCTTAAGCCCATTGTTGTAGCCACTGTGTCAATCCACCTAGTTGAGAGTCTTCTTTTTGTTCGATGACTTGCCAATCTCCCAACGATGAGGTCTTTTTCCTGGGATTAGTAGCTCCTAACATACCCAAAATATGTAAGTTTCAGTCTAGCCATCCTTGCTTCCAAGGAGCACTCTGGCTGCACTTCATCTGGGATGGATCTGTTGGTTCTTTTTGCAGTCCATGGTATATGCAATATTTACCTCCAGGACCATATTTCAAAAGCATCAATTCTTCTCCCATCTCCCTTATTCAATGTCAAGCTTTCACAAGATTATGATGTGACTGAAAATACCCTGGCACAAGTCAGGCACACCTGTGACTTCAATATGACATCTTTACTATTCAACACTTTAAAGAAATGTTTTGCAAGAGGTTTTCCCAGTGCAATGTGTCTTCTGATTTCTTGACTGCTGCTTCTGTGGATGTTGATTGTAGAACCAAGTAAAGCAAAATATTGGAAAATCTCAATCTTTTCTCCATTTATCATGAAGTCGCTTACTGACTTAGTTGTACAGATATTTGTTTTGTTAATATTGAAGTGCAATCCTTACTTAAGACTGTGTTCTTTTATCTTCATCAGTAAATGTTTAAAATCTTCTGTACTTTCAGCAAGCAGAGTTGTATCATCTGTATATTGCAGGTTGTTAATGAGTCTAGTTGTTAATGATGCCACATTCTTCTTTATAGAGTCTAGCTTCTCAGATTATTTGCTCAGCATAGAGACTGAAGAGGTAAGGTGAAAGGATACAACCCTGAGGCACAACTTTCTTGACATTAAAAAAGGCAGTGTTCCCTTATTCTGTTTGAATGACTGCCTCCTGGTCCATGTCCAGATTCCTCAGGACTGCAATTAAGTGCTCTGGTATTTCCATTCTTTGCAATGCTACCCATAATTTGTTATGATCCACTCAGTCAAGAGCCTTTGTATAGTTAACAAAACATAGATAGACATCCTTCTTGTGTTCTCCACTTTTGGCTAATATCCATCTGACATCAGCAATGATGTCCCTGGTTCCATACCCTCTTCTGAATCTGGCTTGATATTCTGGCAGTTCCCTGTCTATACACTATTGCAGTTACTTTTGAATGATCTTTAGCAAAATTTTACCTGTGTGTGATATTAATGATATTGTTTGATAATTTCCACATTTGGTTGGATCCCCTTTCTTGGAAATGGGCACAGTATTGATCTCTTCTGGTCAGTTGGCCAAGTAGCTATTTCCCAAATCTCTTGCCATAAACAAATGAGCACTTCCAGTGCTGCATCTGTTTATTAAAACATCTCTATTAGTATTCCGTCAATTCCGGGAGCCTTATGTTTTGACAATTCCTTCAAAGCAGCTTCTACTTCTTCCTTCAGTACCATTGGTTCCTTGTCATGAACAACCTCTTGAAAGGGTTGGTCATCCACCAATTCATTTTGGTAAGATGACTCTGTATTCCTTCCATCTTCTTTGGATGTTTCCTGTGTCATTTAATATTTTCCGTGTAGAATCTTTCACTAATGCCACTTGAGGCTTGAATTTTTCTTTAATTCTTTAAGCTTGAGGAAAACAGAGCATGTTCTTCCCTTTTGATTGTCTATCTCCGTCTCTTAGCACATGTCATTATATTTGATTTTGTCTTCTTGGGCTGCCCTTTTAAATCTTCTGTACAGTTCTTTAACTTCCATTGTGTCTTCATCTTACTTTAGCTGCTCAATGTTCAAGGGCACGTTTCTGAGTCACTTTTGACATGTTATTTGGTCTTTTCTTTTTTTCCTGTTTTTTAATAACCTTTTGCCTTCTTCATGAATGATGTCTTTGCTGTCATGCCATAACATGTCTAGTCTTTGATCATTGGTGTCTAAAACATCAAACTTGTTCTTGAGGTGGTCTCTGAACCCAGTGAAATATATTGAAGGTCATACCTTTAGTCTTGTACACTTGTCCTAATTTTCTTCCATTTCAGTGAACCTGTATATGAGCAGTTGATGGTCTGATCTACAACCAGCACCTGGTCTTGTTCTGACATTTGATATTAAGCTTTTCTTTTTCCATTGTTTCTTTCCATAAATGTAGGCAATGTAGTTCCTGTATGTTCCTTCTGGTGAATTCCATATGCATCCTGAAAGTTTATGTGGGTGAAAAAATGTATTTGCAATGAAAAGGTCTTTGGTCTGGCAAAATTCTATCATCCATTCTCCAGCCTTGTTTCTATCACCAAGGCCATATTTTCCAACTACTGAGCCTTCTTTCTACTTTTTACCTTTTCCATTCCAGTCACCAGTAATTATCAGTGCATCCTGATTGCATGTTCAATCAATTTCAAATTGTAGAAGCTGGTAAAATCTTCCTTATCTTCATTTGCAGCCTTAGTGGTGGGTGCATAAATTTGAGTAATAGTCATATTAACTGGCCTTCCTTATAGGTGTGTGGATATTATTCTATTATTGACAGCATTATACCTTAGGACAGATCTTAAGATTTCCTTTTTGATGATGAATGCAACCCCATTTCTCTTTAATCTATCATTTCCAGCATAGTAGAACATAATTATCTGATTCAAAACGGCCCATACCAGTCTATTTTAGCTCACTAATGCCTAGAATATCGATGTAGACCTTATATGTTGTTGTTAGATGCAGTTGAGTTAGTTTCCAACTCATAGCAACTCTGTACAACAGGTGAAACACTATTGTTAGTGCTTCTCTGCTATTTATAGTGTTTTTAATGGCTGATTGTTTTTCGGGAGTGGGTTGCTGGGTCCTTCTCCCAAGCCTATAGCACCTGGTATTCCCAGGTGGGAATCTCATCCAAGTACTAACCAGGCCCAACCCTGCTTAGCTTCAGAGATCTCATGGGATGAGATACCACAGTGATATGACTTCTCTGTTTATTACCTTTGTTCTTTTTTTAAATTCTAGTTTTATCATCCACTTTTTTTTCTTTTATAGTTTTAATTTTGGTGTTTTTGCAATGATGGAGATCAAACTCAGATCTTCCTGCATACCAGGCAAGCCCTCTACCAATGAGCTACATCTCCAATCCAACTTTTATAGTTTTGTTTTTTATTAGGCATTTTCTATTATTCCATTTCTCTCTTAACATATATATCATATTTCTTTTTGTTTGTTTTACATTTTAATGGTTTCTATTGAGTTGGTACTACATATTTACAACTAATCTGCATCCACTGACAAATAACATTATACCACTTCACAAGTAGTACTTTATATTAACAAAATATTCTTCATTTCTTCTTCTCATCCCCTGTAGCATTGCTGTCATTCATTTCATGTACATAAGTACATATAAGTATAGATGCATGTATAGTAAATATATTGTTATTGTAATTATTTTGAATAAAACTTTTTCTGTTAGATCAAGTAAGCATAATACAATAAGTTTTTATTTTACTTATTCTTTCTCTGGGGCTCTTCCTTTCTTTTTGCAGATCCAACTTGCTGACCTACATAATTTTCCTTCTCTGCAAGGAATTCTTTTTAACATTTCTTACAGGGCAAATCTACTGGCAAAAAATCTCTCAATGTTTGTTTGTCTGAGAAAGTCTTTGTATCTCCTCCTCTTGTGAATAAGCACACAAACTACAAAATTTTAGATTGGTGGTTTTTTAATCTTAACACTACGTATTTCACTCTGTTTTTGCTTACATAGTTTCTGAGGAGATTTCAAATATAGTTCTTATCTTTGCTCTTCAATAGATAAGATTTTGTTGCTGATGTTTTGGTTTTGGATTGATTGGTTTTTGTATTTTATTGTTTTATTTATTTATTTTTTATAGATCTGGGGATTGAACCCAGGACCTTGTTCATGCATTCTACCACTCAGCTATACCCCTACCCTGCTAGGTAAGGTGATTCCCTCCCACTGGCTTCTTGCAAGATTTATTCATGATCTTTGAGGGTATGAAGTTTGCATATGATATGGTCATTGTTGTTGTTGTTGTTGGGTGCCATCGGGTACTGTCTGACTCATAGTCACCCTTGTAGGGTTTTCAATGACTGAGTGTTTCTGGATTGCCTTGGGAGTGGATTGCCACATCCTTCTCCCATTTTTGCAGTGATGGGAATTGAACCTGGGACATCAGAGACTGCAGAGCAGTGCTCTACCAACTGAGCTAAACCCCAGCCCCTATGATATGGTTAGATGTAGTTTTTTTCAGGACATTTATCCTTGTTTACATTCTCTGAATTTTCTGGCCTAGGACTTAGTGTCTGACATTGGTTTAGGGAAATTCACTTGTGTTTCAAATATTGATTCTGTTCCTTTTTTTCTTCTTCTGATATTACCATTACACGTACTTGTACTTTTTTAGTTGTCCCACAGGTCTTTGAATTCTGTCCTAGCGTTTAAAGTCTTTTCTCTCTTTCCTTTTCAATTTTGGAAGTTTCTACCTTATCCTCAAACTCAGAAATTCTTTCCTCAGCAGTGTCTAATCTACTAATGAGGCCACCACAAGTATTCTTCATTTATTTTACAATGTTTTTGATCATTAGAATTTCTCTTTGATTCTTTCCACCACTGTGCTTATGTTATCTATCTCTTTTTGCATGCTGTCTACTTTTTCCATGAAAGTTCTTAGCATATTTTTCATAGTTTCTTAAAATTCCTGGTTTGATAATTACAACATTCTTGCCATACAAGACTGTTTCTGATGCTCTTTTGTTCTTCAAACTGATTTTGACCTTTTGATTTCTTTGTAATTTTCTGTTGGTATGTGGACAAGATGTACAGGGTAAGAGGAACTGCAGTAAACAGATGTTTAGTAATGTAGTAACAAGGAAGGGGGAAGGGAAACATTCTATAGTCTTAAGATCAAGTTTTAATCTTCTGGTGAGTCTGTATCTCTGGCCTATAAACTTCCTCAGAGTCTCTCAGTTTTTCTCCCTCCTTAGGTCTAACAGGATGGAAAGAAAGAAGTGGAGTTAGAAATTTCCCTTTTCCCATGTGGATTGTTGTTGTTAGGTGCTATCAAGTCGATATCTGACTCATAGCAACCCTACTTAGAACAGGAGAAACACTATTGTTAGTGGTTCTTTGCTAGTCATAGGGTTTTCAATGGCAGATTGTTTCTGAGGGGTGGGTTGTTGGGTCCTTCTCCCAAGCCCATGGCACCTGGTGTTCCCAGGCTGTCTCCCATCCAAGTCCTAACCAGCCTCAACCCTGCTTAGCTTTCAAGATCTGATGGGATCAGATGCCACAGTGGCACAGCTGCAGGCTGCCAGGTGGGTTAGGCTCTTCTAATACCCCACAGATTCAGACCTAGTGAAAGAGTTTCTCCTCAAAGCAGGTTTTATAAGAACAGAATGCTTTGGTGTGTTTCAAATGGTTACCTCTCCTCACCAAAACAAAACAAAACAAACAAAACAAACAAATAAAACAAAACAAATAAACAAACAAAAACACAGGAGCAGAGGATTTTTCTCTAGGAGAACCTAGAGCTTTCACTAACAGGACCTAGAGCTCCAGGAAGTGAAATTCACAAAATTGTTAGAGCCTCCCCATCAGTGGGTTCTGCTGGGCTTTGAAACTCACAGAGTACACTGAGCCTCCAGAATTTTATCAGTTACGGATTTTGGTTCTTCCACCCCAGCACTTCTTCCCACAGAGGTTCCTGTTCAGGTAAATTGGGATTCTCTGTATCTGGCTGTCTGTCTCTCCAATCTGGGGCACAGTGGTTTGCCCTGTGACCACTCTTCCATGATGGATTGAAGTAGAGTTGTTGATTTTTTTGGTTTGTTCAGCTTTTTGACTATTTGCTAGGACAGATTGGCAACTTCTAAACACATGTTGGAACAAGAGCCACAAGTTGCTAGACTTACTCTTAAGAGGAAATCTACAGTGTCTCCAGATAATGTTTAAGCAAAGAGAGTCATTCTTCTCTTTATCAAAGGTAGTGAGAAAGTTTCTTTTTTTTCAGTTTTGTAGGACTAATACAAAAACATGTACTTGCAAAGCTGCTAAATTTTGCCTGTGTTTTAATAGTCTGGTGAATGTGATGGCTGATAATCCAAAGTCCTAACTCTTCGTTTCATTTGCACATGTAATATGCTTCCAGGGCCTTATCACTGTGACAGGGGAGGATTTTTTTTTAATGTATTTTGTCTTCCCATTTGATGTACAGTTGAATTTGCTTCATTAACATACAAACCATTTATTTCAGTACATTTTTGCCACCATATACATATTTTATGTAAAATTTTAATCAAAATTTGAAATGCATAGAAAACAGTACACAGATCATAAATATACAGCCGAGTGAATTTTCAGAGTAAACACGATTTCAACAGCGCCCCGATCAAAAAACAAAACGTTACCAGAAACACAGAACCCTCTGTACCTCCTTTCTGCTTCTCGTGCTATTCTTCTCCTTCTCCTTACAAAAAATAACCACTGTTCTTTTCTCCTAATAGTTTTGGACTTGTTATTATAGAAGGCTACTATATTTACTCTTTTGTCTAACTTCTTTGTGTTATGTTGATGAGATACATCTTTGTTATTACATATAGTTGTAGTTCATTCATTTTCATTGTTATATAAAATTCCATTATATAAAGACATTAAGTGTTATTTATTCCTTAATCAAATGACATTTAGGTTGTTTCAAGTTTGGGGCTATAACAAACAATGTTACAGACATCCTTTTACATGTACTTTTTCTATTCCCTTATATCTTGGATTTTTATCACATTATTTTATTAGTAACTTTTTTAGCTCATATACGACTTAATGGGTTTCATTATGACATTTCTATACATGTATATCTCTGTACATTGCTTGTGTTCACCTATCCCTTTATTTTTACATCTATTTTGAAGGCACATGTATGTATTTTTATTGGGTATATATCTAGGAGTAAGTAGGCTAGGTGGTAGAATATGTTTTGTGTACTGTACTCAGACTTAGTAAATATGACAGTTTTTTTTAATCTCTCTGAACTTCCCCCAAAAAACAAAGAAGACAAATCAGGATTGCAAGAAAAAATTATGGATGATACATTCAAAAAATAGGTAAAATAACTCCCACAAATTCCAGAATAGAGGTGAGTATAGAGAAAACATGAAGATCAGGAATGAGGCAAGAATGGTAGGGAAATAAGAAAGATGTCTACTAACATACACACACCAGAGAAACAAAAAGTCATCACCAAATATTGCCCTCAAAATGAGACACTACACTACCTGGGGGAAGGACCTGGCAAGAACCAGTAAAAGTGGAGAAAGTCCTCACAGGACTCACGTTGTAAATAAGTGCAAAAACCTCACACAACCCTAAGAAGATTCAATAGCTCCGCGTCAGGCTGTCTTCCAGAGTCTCAGGGATCTCTGACCAGTCGCCATAGGTCTTTAGGATAGATTAGGAGAAATAGAAGCCAAATTAATTAGGACAGGAATATTAGGGGCAAAACAAAGAGGAAAGGTTAAGTTAGTAAAAGAGGGTTGTTGCAGTAGAAGTAAAATCCTGTAAAGTACCAAAAATGCAAAAAGCTGAGAGCTCTATGGAATGAAATCCAACAAATACTTTACAGGTTGTTAGCTCTAGAGCTAGTTATGCCCTTAACCAGATATGCCATCAGAGAAAGTTATATTTCTTCTATCACCCCAATTTCCAACGAAAACAGTAATATCCATTTCATGAGATTACTGTAAAAAACACATGTGACAATGTGTCTGCACACTCCTTGAAATATAGCAAGTACTATAATTAACAGCTATGATTACTGTTGCTACCTTAGTGTATTTCTTGGTTGCATTTGACATTGTTGATCCTTCTTAATGCTTAAGACATTTGCTTCCTCTGGCTTATATAATACCATTTCTACTTGTTTCTCTCTTATTTCTATGAATCTGTAATTATCTTTATGTTTTTCTCTTTTCATAGCTTAAAGTGAATATTTTCCAGGATTGTGTCCTTGGTCCTTCTCTTTTCTGTGTGCATCAGTAGTTGACAAACTTGATTGATTATCACAATCACTGGGCTATCCTTTAGACCAATTAAATCAGACTCTCCAGGGAAGGGAATAAGAACAGTAAATTTTAAGAGCTTCCCAGGTGATTCCTCTATGCATCCAAGGTTTACAGCCTGGAGTGTGGAGTCTCTTTGAGTGATCTCTTCCATTCTGGTAGGCTCAATTACCATTTATAGCAGTGGTACTCAATGATTGCTGCTTATTAGAATCACCTGGAAAGAGTTGTGTGTCTTTTTAAATTAGTGGCTTTGCCTCCCACTCTCAGAACTTCTGATTATTTAGCCTTTTGTGCAGCATGTGTATTTTTTAAAGCTCCTCACATGATTCTAATGTGTATCCAGGTTTGAGAAACACTGCCCCATAGTCTAATGACTCCCACAATAGTGTGTCTCTTATCCAGACCTTTGTTCTTGAATTTCAGACTATATATCTAATTTTTGATAAACTTAAAATATGCCATTCACTTAGTAAATCCTTTTGGTTCCAAGCTCTTCCTAAAGCCAAACACCTTTGGATCATTTTGGGCATCCTCCATTCTAATGAGTGTTGACAAATAATTGATAATCAGGTCCTACCAATTCTTCATCCGAAAGAGCTCCAAAGTCTGTCTACTTCTCTCCATCTCCCATCACCATTCAGTCATCTTTGAATTATTACAACAGCTAAATAGCTAGTCTTCCATGCTCCAGGATGGCACACTGAAATTTGGGTACTCTTGGGGAAAAAAAACCTGTAAATTCAATCATTTGCCCCACCCCCTCACTTAAAAGCTCTTTGATAGTGCCCCAGTGTCTTAAGGATAAAGTCCAAAACTCCCACACGTAAGTCCTTTCCTGAGTTAGTCCTGTTTATCCCCAACAATTCTTCCATCCATTTATCTTCTGCCTATTCTGGGAAATGGGAAAATATCTTTCTAAAGGATATATAAGAATTTATGAGATAGGAATGAATAAATACATAGTGGATTGAATGAACATATCTGCTGGAGTTTTTGAAAACAGATTATCAAGCTTATTCGAAACGTGTTCAAAGCACAAGTAGGCACTGAATGAGAACCTGAGGAATTTTCCAATATGTAAAATAATTGTGTTAGTACATGAATTTTGTGATATATAACTTGGCTACTAAGGGTTCTAACTTGCTTTCTTTCTGAAAGTTATCTATATGAGGTTTAAACTATGAATTAGTAGATATAATGTTTTTAAAAATTTTTAAAAATTTTAATAATGATTCACTCAAAAAGTTACAAAATAAATATGGTAGACTCCTGTAAATCCTTCAACTAGTTTCCTCCAGCGGGGACATCTTATATCACCATTCATTTGATTTGTAACTCAAGATCAAAACCAGAAAACGAATGTTGGTACAAAACAGTTCAATAGACTGCTGACTTTCTTCAGCTTTACCAGTTCTTACATACACTCATTTGTGTGTGTGTGTGTGTATGTGTGTGTGTATTGTTCTGTGCTGAAAAGTGAAGATGTCACATTGAAAGCAAAGGTGCGACTGACTCATGCCATGGTATTTTCTGTCACATCATACACTTGTGAATGCTGGGAAGTGAATAAGGGAGACAGGAGAAGAAGTGATGCTTTTGAATTATAGTACTGGAGATGAATATTGAATATACCATGGACTACCAATAGAGCCAATAGATCTGCCCTAGAATAAGTGCAACCAGAGGGCTCTTTGGAAGCAAGGATGGCTAGATTGTGCCTTACATATTTTGGACATGTTGTCAGGAGCTACCAATCCCCAGAGAATGACATCATATTTGGGAGAGTGGCAGGTCAGCAAAGAAAAGGAAGACCCTCAATTGGATAGATTGGCACAGTATCTGAAACAATGGACAAATATAAAAAAGATCATGTGCATGACAGTGTTGGGAAGTGTTTCGTTCTGTTGTGTATAGAGTCTTTATGAGTTGGACCAAATTCTATGGCACCTAACAATATTGTTGTATGCAATTTTATTCCAGGTATAAGTTTCTATAACTATTACTACCATCAAGATACTGAAATGTTCCAGCAACACACAGGAACTTCCCTCATGCTACCCCTTTATTAGTCATACCCTCCTACACCCTTATCCCTTGACAACCACTAATCCTGTCTCCACATCTCTATAGTTTGTCATTTCAAGGGTATTATATAAATGGAATCAATCATAAAGTATACAACATTTTGAGTTTGGCTTTTCCCACTTAACATAATGCCCTTGAGATCTATCCAAATTATTGCATATAATATTGCATTATTTAAATCAGAAAATGCAAAAGACACAAATTGAGTTAGAAAATTTGGGGAAAAAACTTTTATCTAATATATATTGGCTTAAGTTTTTAACAGGCCTTTGGATTTATTCATTCTAGTTAATGATTAGAATTATATTTTAAAACTCAGGAGAGATTAATTTTTATATTGTTGGAGAAATATTAATGAAGGTTTCAGGTATCATTTGGAAACAAATATAAACTTAGTTTATGCAGTTTTGAAATTATGCCGTGCAACTTGATAGGTACTTTCAATATAAAAATTCACAAAGTAAACTCAATTTGCCACTGCTACACACTACCAAGGGCCAATAAGTATTTTATTGACTGTTATGTTTGGAGGCAATATAATTCTGGTGAGACTGATTTGGAGTTTATTTAATTTAAAGAAAGTTTTTCTTGATTTAACTATTTCTGAGATTTTTTTTCTTGTCTGTCATAACCTCTTATTATTGTTACCTCTCTAAAAATGCTATCATGGCTCCCATATTCAAATGCATTTTCAATTTCATTTCTATTTCTGAGCTACTGACAGCTATCAGTCTTGTGACAGGTAGTATTTATGGTAATATACTCACAAATTGTTTGAAAGAAAAATGAGTGATTTATGTCTTGGGTTTAAGAGGTTAAATTTGATTTTATTGTAATAAGATACTTCAAGGGAAACTTAGTTTTACTGCTGTGAGCCAGCTGAGGTTATTATGCCATGTTGAGCAAATGCTTTTCTCCATGTTTAGCCCAAAAGACATATCCATTCTAAAAAGACAGATTTCTATTGTTTTTCAAAAAATTGGCTTCTGAGTAGATTTTTGGGGGAGGCTTAATTCTGCTAATACTATATTTATGTAATACACATATATGGAGACTGCCCCAAATACATTTTAACCAAGAGAACAATTTTCTTCCAGTCTTTCCCTTCTTCTTGATTTACAAATGCCATGCTTACCTATGTTTTTCAAACCTAGCCCTGGTGCAGGTAGCATACATTTCCCGTCAAGGCTTTTACCCTTGTTCTTCCACTTATCTTTCCATTCACAAACATTTAGTCATGAGGACACGCAATATGTGTCACACAAATAAAAACAACAGAAGAGGAAAAGATAAGTTAAGTTGTCATCATATTCTTAACTTTAATTTAAAGTTCTTACACATTAAGGAAAAGAAGAAAAGCATAATAAAAACTGGGAGAAATGTGAATGTGAATTCATAAAAGGAGAAAATAAAATGCCCATGTTAATTTTGCCATTACTGTGACAAATATCTGAGAAAAACAACTTAAAGGATGAAGGATTGATTTGGGCTCATATCAGAAGGTTTTAGTCCCTGGACAGCTGATTCTGTTGCCTTTGACCCAAGGCAGAACATCATGGCCGAGGGGTTGTGGTGGAGTAAAACCACTTACCTCAGGGCAGCAAAGAAGCAGAGAGAGACAGGAGGAGCCTGGAGCAAGATGTACTTTTTAAGGCTATACCCCAAATGACCTACTTCCTATAACTAGACCCCACCCCGTGATAGCCCATTCAGCATGAACTCATCAGTACATTAACCCATTGATGAAGTTAGTGTCCTCATGATCTAATCACCTCCCAATAACACCACTAGCTGGGGACCACACCTTCAATACATGAGCCTTCAGGGGATATTTTAGATTCAAACCATAACAAACAATAAATACATAAAGCAATTCAAAGTTAAAAACTAATAAGCTATATTTGTTTTCTTTTATTATTGAAAATATTTGGTAATTTCCAGTTTTGGCTAGGGCTCAGTGAAACAGACATTTCAGATCCCAGCATCATGCCACATGCCTGGAATCCCAGCAACATGGGAGGCAGAAGCAGGAAGATAGAGAGTTTGAGACCAGTGGCAACCTGTGCAATTTAGCGAGGCCCAACTCAAAAATTGAATAAAAAGGGCTGGAGATATAGCTCAGTGTTACATACTTCCCTGTTGTTGTTATTGTTAGGTGCAGTCGAGTTGTGTCCAACTCATAGAGACCCTCATAGGGTTTTCAATGGCCGATTGTTTGAGGATTGCCTAGGGAGTGGATTGCCATGTCCTTCTCCCACTTTCGCAGTGCTGGGAATTAAACCAGGGACCCCAGAGATTGCAGAGCAGTGCTCTACCAACTGAGCTAAATCCCAGCTCCAGATATTTCCCTAGCATGTGTGAAACCCTGAGTTCAACTCCTCAGGACTGAAAAAGAAGAAGGAGAGGGAGAAATAAGAGGAGAAGAACAAAGAGGAGGAGGAGAAGAAAGAAGAG
The DNA here is from genome assembly GCA_007922755.1 of Pedetes capensis. Taxonomy (NCBI): domain Eukaryota; kingdom Metazoa; phylum Chordata; class Mammalia; order Rodentia; family Pedetidae; genus Pedetes; species Pedetes capensis. The sequence goes on along the minus strand of VMDO01000373.1, from coordinate 100,408 downwards.
AAGGAGGAGAAAGAGGAAGAGGAGGAAGCAGAGAAGTAGAAAAAGAAATAGGCATTTCACACATCTTCTGGTATGAAGGTAAATTTTTATAACATTTCTAAAGCCAGTTTTGCAATAAGAATCAAATACTTTAAAATGTGTAAATATTTCAAGTTATAATATTTTATATCGTTTATAATAATTTTAAATTGAAGCAAAGTTAGTGTTCAACAGTGACATAGTAGTAAACTATAGTAGTAAATTATGACGAAATAGTATGCATTAAAATTATTTTATAAATCTATACATCACTGTGATAAAATGCCAGAGATAAGCAACTTAAGAGTGGAAAGAATTACTTTTGGCTCATGGTCTCAGAGGTTTCAGTCTATGGTCTGCTGTCTTCATTGATTTTAGTCCTATGGTGAGGCAAGAACATCACACCAGAAGAAAACTGCTCACCTCATGGCAGCCAGGAAGCAGAGCACAAGAGAGAGGAAGGGACTGTGGAAAAGACATACCCTTCAAGGCCATGCTCCCAGTGACCTACTTCCTCTAGATAATCCATTCAGTTATGTATTTACCAGTGGATCAACTCATTGATAAAGTTAGAGCCCTCATGGTCCAGTTATCTGTGAACACTCAGGTGGGACCAAGCCTTTAACACTTTAGCCTTTGGGAATATTTCATATTCAAACCATAAAAGTTACTAAATGAAAGAAAAATTCACTTAATATGTATATATGATAGTATGTTGTTATTGTTAGGTGCCATTGAGTTGGTGTCTGGCCTATAGTGATCCTATGTACAACAAGCAAAACACCATTGTCAGTGCTTCTCTGATATTCATAGGGTTTTCAATGGCTGATTGTGTTTTTGGGAGTGGGTTACCAAGTCTTCTCCCAAGCCCACAGCACCTGGTGTTCCCAGGCGATCTCCCACCCAAGTATTAACCAAGCCCAACCCTGCTTAGCTTCCAAGATCTGATGGGATCAGATACTAGAATGGCATGGCTGCAGGCATATGATAGTATATATGACCTAATTTTTGTCCCTTTAAAGGTACACATGGTGGAAGATAAAGAAGACCATAAGAATTCTTAACTAAATGACAACATTAATCATCTCTGAAGAAGAATTATGATTGATTTTTCTCTGTGTCTTACTGTTACTCAAAATTTCCAAAACATATATGATTTATTTAAGAAGACAGAAAATCAGAAATGATTTTGAAATGATAATATGCAATGTTTTAAAATGCATAAATGCAGAAGTTCCAAGGATAAAATGTACTGTGATACATTAAAAGCCCTGGCTGATCCATCTTTAATTAATTTTGTGCATGGTTTGAAATAAGCATCAAATTTTACTTTTTTCACAAGTATTCAAATGACAATTTCCTTAGTGTCCATTAGCTTTTTGCACACACTGTCCAGCATTTGGTAAAAAATAATGAAGCACACACACACACAAGGTAATAGCAATATATTATAAAAAAATGTAATCAACAGAAATAGATATCAAGAGTGATGCAATAAAACCTGATTGGAAGCTTTCAAAACATAGAATTTGTAGACTGGTGCTATATTGTGTGGGTATCAAATAGCCAGTGACTTTCTAAATAGGAACTCACAATGTCAGTTATTTTAAATTTTTCTCCCCCATCATTGAGATTCAGTTTCCCCCATAGAATTTTCCAATCCTTGATCCACTTGGCATAGTAAAAGAGAGCTAGTTGCATAAGTGTTTTTTCTATATTTTTTTCAGCCAACCACTTTGTTTTAGCCCTAACCCTCACTTCTTCCATTGTGAAGGCACCTCCAATTATTAAATCTTTCAGAGGTTCACAGGGACAGATTGATGTGTTTCTCTTTAAAGATCCCTTCTGCATAGAATTAGATTCACTGGGTTTACAAACCAGTTCTGTCATAATACAACTATCTTACTAATCCATTATGGCTCAGATTGATCATGTAGTAAATGAAGAAAATTCTACTTACCTCACAGCATTGTGAGATTGGCTAAATTAAATTATGGCATGCTTTTATTATAATTCTTGGTACAGAATGGGTGCTCAAAATTTATTAGCTAGTTATTGCCTTTCAACTTATTCATTTATCACACGGTTTGCTCTCATTGGCTAAAAAACCACATAGACATATCTGTAGCTAATGTCTCCTCTCACATTCTCTTTGTAAACCTTTCTTTCTTATATATTTTTACAAGATTTATAAAGGTGGGCTGGAAGTGTAGCTCAATGATAGAGCACCTGCACAACATGCATGGGTTCAAGACCAAGCACCAAAAACAAAACAAAACAAAACAAAAAGATTTATAAGGTAATTTGATGTAAAAACATGTTCAATACAAATGTTAGATTGTTAGGTGCCATCGAGTCAGTGTCCGACTCTTAGCAACCCTATGTACAACAGGCAAAATAGTATTGTTAGTGCTTCTCTACTATTCATAGGGTTTTCAATGGTGGATTGATTTTTGGGAGTGGGTTACCAGGTCCTTCTCCCAAGCCTACAGCACCTGGTGTTCCCAGGCAGTCTCCCATCCAAGTACTAAGCAGGCCCAATCCTGCTTAGCTTCTGACATCTAATGGGATTGGACAATTTTACTTAAAACTTAATATTCAAAATTTAGCCAACTGACAAATCTATAAGTTTGATTTCCTACATAGGGTCTCTTTATAACTTTTTTCAGATCATGACTTTATAATCACTAAGTTAGATCATCTCTTAAGATTCCTTCCAGCTTGAAGATTTTATGAATTAATGACATAAAGAATTTTCATTAAATGAAGTCTATCTTTTTAAAGTAAGTTCATTCATTTACATTTTTTCTCTTTTATCCAGGGTACTCATCTTCCTCTCTGATTGAATATTGGCTGGTTGGTTGATAAGTATGAAAAATATACTTTGGGGTAGCAATTTGGAAAGGACATGGAAAGCTACATAAAGTCTTTGATCAAATTTAAATACCCTTAAGCAATTTCCATTGAACACCCCAATTTCCATTTCCATTTCCATTGAATTTCCATTGAACACCCCAAGCTCTTCTCCCAGGCTCTATAACTTGCTCAAATCTTTAAACCATATTTAGCCTAGAAATGAGTCCATCCACAAAGGAAATATGAGTCAGTGTTATTTTAGCAGATGCAAAGAAAGGTTTGAATAAAATATTTTCTGTAAACATATTTATAGTACTAGCACCATATTGTATATCTATATTACTTGTACCAAATAAGCTGTAGTAAACACTATATTAAAAGATCATAGTATTTTATTCATGTGAAAGAAATACAATATTCACAAAGCAAAATTACATTTAGATTTACATTTGTTTCTTCTGTAACAGTTTTAAGCTGTAGTTTATTGATGTTTTCACTATTGTTTTATCAATAAATGATCTAAAAGTTAAAGTTCTTTATTAATTTTTCTCATAATTTCATTGTGGCTGTGTAATATTTTCTAATTGTGTAT